>OY735200.1:22799177-22931677 GCA_963457665.1 Thysanoteuthis rhombus
CCATAACTTGCAAGAAGACGGACAGCAACAATGTGTGTCGAACTTTCTGATCAAAAGCAGAATGAGAATCTAATTGAGAAAAAATTGTCCAGTTATAAAGTAACCTTTCATACATGTTCAAAGGTCAATCGACATAACAGTTGAATTTGTTCCGATCAAAAACCAACCAAATTTATTGAATGGGTAAGAGACTGGACTAAAGTGATTATGTGGTTTGGCATGACTCGATTATTGAGATTAATAGAAGAGTAGGTAGCGTCAATGACAAAATATCTCCCGTTTAATTGGTTAATTCCTAGAGTCAGTGCCTGCGGTCAATGCAACCTACTCGTTATGTACTCAGTTATTGTTATGATCCCCTCCAGTGCTTTCTACAAAGTTCCCCTTAGATGGCATTCCTGGGCTAAATGCGAAAAACATCGTTTTTCTAGGAGTACTTTATTATCTACTCTTCCCTGATGCAACTCGATGTAACTATAGGCCGCAGGGTCCTCTCTCAGTGGGGATCCCCAGGAAACAAATAAAGTATAATTTTATGAAATTTTCCTTTTGATGATGGTGATGCTTGTATAGAAAATAATACGCGAGGTTTTAAGTTTTTTTCCCAGACATACGTATGTCATGAGGGAGTTGGAAAGATTCCTCTCATTTTTCGAAAATAGACGGTTACTTTAGGGATACCCTGAATATGTATGTGTGCAAGTATGTATTTCTTGTATATTGTCGTTATTTCATGTTAAATTCTTTTGAGAATAATCGTATTTCTTGTACAAATATTGTCATATCTTAACAACTCTATTAATATCGGGAACAAAGTACTCTCGCTGTCACTCTCTCCCCTGCTGTCTTTCTTAATTTCTCTCTCTTTCTCTTTCCTTCTCTCTCTCTCTCTCTCTCTCTCTCTATATATATATATATATATATATATATAGTCATAATATATAGTCACACTTCAGCTGTCATAGAAGTCCTTTTTACAATATTCAAATCCTCAAAACCACCCAACGTTGTGCAAGTCAGTTTTTTTTTATCCCTATTAATGTACTACGTTCAAATATATTGTGTTTTATCTTTGCTGTTCATATTTGGATTCTGGTGCTGTACGTTAAATATCATAGAAGGTATCACTAGCTGTTTAACCATGGACATGTTTCGGGGATTAAAAACAGTACATTCAATCATGGTCTTCCCTGTCCGCGTTGATCAGACACAACCTCCCCTCTTGGATTTAACTTGAATATCTGATTAAAGATATTTGTATTTTCTTTTGTCCCATTCGGACGATAAGTAATTACAATATAATACTTACTTCTATGTTTCTGTTATTTAATTAATGAATTAGATTCCCAACATTAAATTGTACAAGTCTATTAATCAACGTTGACCATTTAATGGGATTTTTTTATAGCCCTATCCATTTACATTAGATGTGTGTTGTTTATTTTGCTAATACAATGTCATGGGTTCCAATATACGGAGTATATATATATATATATATATATATATATATATATATATATATATATATATATATATATGTAATAAAATAATAAATTACATCAATTTGTCTCATGACTACGAGTTTCATGCATCAGCGACTAAAATTTTCGTCTGCAATCGTCTGCAATCATCACACACACACATACATACACATGTATATATATAGAAAGAGAGGGAGAGATACATGACCATATTTTAATGGCACCATTTATAGAAGCTGGTCGATTCAAAGGAATGTGAAAGATTGAATATCTACTCCTGTGAATCTCCAAATTTAATGCAACGATTTATTTATCTCTTAATGCATCGCTATTGTGACTCAAATAGCCACATTCCAGTTTGTACATGTGTTTATGTACTTATTCTTTGTGTTGCTGTACGTGGGACTATTACCAATTTTAACACAGCTTCGTAGTAATGTTCCAACCCAGATTCGTCGATATTCGCTGTTCTGTCTTGATCGATATTAAGTGATATTCGAACCGAAATGGTCGAAAATGATGTCCAACTTGTCGAAAGGCTTCCCGTTGTCCGAGTTTCTTTGATGCAGCCTCGACTTGGAATTAGTGTGTCGTTGCAGTAAGTTAGATTGGCCTCGTTTTGAAAATCTCTCAGTATATTTGGGTTAAACTTAGGCGTCATTCATCCGGGGTTGGGTGATTATATAATTGGAAATCATCGATTTATCCAAGCTATGTACACTTCAAAGGGACTCTGACCATCACTCATCGAAATGTACCAAAATGCTCTCCTCCTTCTCTCTCTTCCTCTACCCCTCTCTCTCTCTCTGTTTCTCTTTTATTCGCCCCTTTCTCTCTTTCTTATTCGTCTTTCTCTCTCTCTCTCTCTTATCTGTCTCTCTATCTCTCTCTCTTAAACATGCGCACACATATACGGATGAGCCAAAATATTATGTCCCTACCCCTGTCAAATAAGATGTTGATCATCTATGTGTCCGAAAAGCACCTCATCTGATCAGGCATGAACTCTGTACGACCTGTAAAGTTTTTCCCTTGGACTGGTGTCATAATCCTTAGAGCAAGAGTTGCTTCAAATGCTACCACCTTCGTGGTGGATGTCCAGCAGAAGGAACCTGTTGGTATAACATCCCATCAGTGCAAAATGGGATTCATATCTGAGGGATCTCTTAACCAGGGCAACATGGGGAGGTCTTCTACATGCTCCTGGAGCAATCCACATACAGCTCATAGGGTGCGGCTGGGGTCATAATCCTGCTGTAAAATGCGACTGCCATCGTAGAAGCATATCACCATACTAGGATGTACTTGCTCTTCAATGATATTGATGTCAATAGAATCCGACAAAGTGCCATCCGCATAAATAAGAGCACCCAGAGTTTCCCAGCAGAATGTTGTTCCAACTATCACACTCTCTCTCCAATGTTTACCATCTTCACTTCCTGGGGATAGTGACACACGCATCCCCTGCTGTCGGCCTTTTTCAGGAGAGAGATATACTCATCGGACCGGGTGACCTTCCATCGATACAAGGTCCAATTCCGATGCTCACACGCACATTGAAGACAACGATTGATGTTGGTTAGCATGTGTATTCTGAACGTCCTGCAGCGCCGCACGCAACAAAGATCGATGTACAATGTTCTGTGATGTATTCCTTCCTTCAACTTGATTAAAGCTATCTATAATCTGTGATCAAGTGTCCGTTTCGTTAGCCCGTGCTTTTGAGAAAGCCCCTGTTCACTTCTCCCATCTCAAGTCATGGCTGCGCAGTGTCTCACCTTTTCAGACCGCTCCCAATAGGTACTTACTACAACAGACTGTGAGTACCCAATAAGTTGTGCCATTTCGGACATGCTCTTACTTCTGGTCATAACAATTAAGCTTTTATTAAAGTAAACACAAATCTTCCTCCTTGTCCATAACTGCAGCATTCAACACATCAAAATAAAGTACTCGAGCCCGGCTTCTTGTTTAAATGCCAGTAACCCCGACAGATGTTAGGAGGCAGTAGTTGTCATTCTCGCCAAATGTCGTTGGTCATAATACTTTAGCTCTTAAGTGTATATATGAGAATAATTACTGTAATCCTGGCAAATGCTCTAAATCAATCAACTAAATATTTAATTTCTGCAAACAACGCATGTTTTAATTATATCAATAATTATCATTAATATTATTAAAAAAACAAACATTTTAGAATTAACTCTAATTCGTGTTGTACAGAAGGCATGGCATAGTATTTTTTTTCGGCTCACAATATTTCCCTACATCTCATCAGAAATTATTCTTCTAATTATGCATTATGCCATGGTTTCGATTATTTTATAATTCATTAAATAAGGGGGAATATCTCACGTTTATTAAGATTAATATCAGTGTGGGTAGCGTCAATGATAAAATCTCTTCCATTTAAATGGCGAATCTTTTGCGCGTGTGCCCGAGGTTATTTCACAGAGCAATCAACCCGTTCACTTTGTTCTTAATTAGTGTTATTAAAACACTCGGTCTTTTTTACAACGAATATCTTCGTAGATGGCATTCCTTGGGCATATCTGCTAAATGCGAAGGTCTTTATTTTTTCTACTGGTAGTTCCTATACTTCCCCGGTGTTAATATATTCCCCATGCATCCTGTCTCATCGGTGGGGCCAAGGAAACGGGTTGCACGATAGAAAGCTTACACTACCAAATAACATTGAACGTGTTACCATAGTAAGTTAGATCTGTGTTTGATTACTCAACCCTAAAAAGAAACACACACACGCGTATACACTCACTTGCACGCACATACATACACTTACTCACAATAAGCCTAAATCTTGATTGAAATAGCTGTGGATTTCCCACCGGTGTAAACACATTGGCGTTCGAGCCGAGCTGGGGAAAAAACAGTATCGAATGTACGTTTTCAAAATGGACTGACTTTCTGACTTGAAAGATTAGCACGTAATACTCTTCTTACTCCTATTCGATCTTATCTGGCGCTGTACAGTCCTTAGTTAAGATTAGTAAGAATTTTTATCCCAACCTACAAAAGTCAGTGTTAATCTAATTATCATCAGTCGTCCGTCGTCCGTCATTGGACATACGCTTTCCCCATGATTCGCCAGATTTTTCCAACTCAGGCATTGTGAAGCCAAAACATTGTGAACTTATCCAGTTCCTCTCCATCTTGTATTCTGCCGATTTCAGTTTCACTTATGATCTCTGGAGATCCATGCTGTGAGTTTTGATGTCCATAGATTGTCTGCTATTTTTACAACATAACTAGCCCATTGCCATTTGGGTTTTCTAATGGATTATTTGGTGCCTCGGACTCCTGTTTTTTTTTCCCCTAATATATTGAACTGTCATATGATCTTTCCATGTGATGTTGAACATGATTCTTTCATGTGAAAAGATTATTGCACGTTGCACAGTTCTCGGTTTAAGGGTCAGTCTCTGGTTTAGGTTCCATGTTTCAGCTCCATAGGTGACTATCAGGAAGATGCATTGGTTGTATACTGTTCTTTTCAGGAGTAATGGGTTTTCTTGTTCTTGATGGTTGAGCTTACTCTACCGAAGGCTTGCTATTCTGGAGCGATTCTTCTTTTGATTCATTCTCCTATGATTAAATACGCTTATTGGCCATAATAGCTCAATGTGACCGACCAGCACCGACTGAATTTACCGTAGATGCACAGAAAAATGGGTTTTATTACATGAATGACAATTAAAGCTAAATGCCTCACTACTCGGTTCCTTGTGCCAGAATAAGTGTATCTTGATTAATGACCGAAGCTGAGCAGATGGTTGTTACATTGCATACTGTTCTATCGAATTTTGCATCCGCCAAAAAAGATAAGGAAGTATTTTGGACTGTCTCACTAATCCGTAGAATAGCATAAGAAAAATTTGCATCAACCTCATAGTTCGCGTTTCTTTTTGGTCGTAAAGCCTTAAAAAAAGCATGAATCCACTTATCACAGCTAATCAGGACAAGGATTACTGTTATTGGCATCATGTAACCCAGTACTATCTGTCAGCTGTTTTAGTTGGTGACTTTCAAATTGGAACTTTCAAATCAATAATGTTTTTGGACACTCATTTCCCTTGTTAACTTTGTTGTTCAAACGATGTTTCAGCTAATCCATTCTACTGCCTTCCTCAGATGTACTATCCATATGTAGCGTAAGGGCTTTTTTTCGAGACCGACGAGTTTGAGTGTCCGAAAACTCATTGTTAATGATTCTTCTCGAATCTATCGACAATGTGATACAATCTGTCCTGCTCATTTTTCTAAAAAAGAAATGTTTCCAAATTGATGGACCAGTAATTTCGACGGAGAAAAGTTCATATTTCATCAACAGTTTGGAATGAGAGATCCTCGACAAGAAACCAGGATCATTATAATGTATTTTTTGCTACTATTCACATTCATCTTGATTTTTGTTGCTTTCTATCACTACAGAACTCTGACCAGTTTCCCTCCATCAATGAGTGAATTAATTAACAGCGCGTACTGGAATAAAGAAAAAAATGTTCTCGGGGATAAATTAAATCCCTCTATGCCGGAGAGTAGTTCACCTAACGTACCAGCACTCTTACCACTGAGATACAGGAACTTAGAGGCAAGGAAAAGTCCAAATCAAACCTATCCTTTCTTCTATACCATGCTTGTTATCAAGTCGTAGTTCAGTATTAGTATTCCAATTTTCATAAAAAGCAACCCCTGATCAGAAACATCACAGCTAAATCAAGCAAACAGTTGATTATCCACCGTCTTACATATGCAAGCTGAGTCAGCGATGACTGAAATATTAACGGTGTCGCCCTCTGATGCAGCCGACCCAAACCTTTGTATTCAATTGAACTGTTTCCAAAGTTCTCCTCATTTTATTCCGCTTGGCTTAATTTATGTGGCAGCGTTTTTGCGATTTTCAGGGAAATATTTACAGCGGTCATAACACAAGTGTGAAAATAAATAGAGTATAAAATCTTTATAGCGTTCGAAAAATGACAGCTATAAAATTTCTCTCTGGAATAATTGCCCCTATGCAAGCGGTAAATGATTACGATTATTATGAGTTGCATCAGATTCATAATTTCGCTTGTTGATGTTATCATCATTAATCACTGCTACCCACAGAGCTGGTTCATGTGCTGTTGTTCGGTTTAGGTTATTCATATGTTCTGACATTTATATTTTTCAATCTATGTATCTATCTGGGTTTAAGTTATTCTAGTGTTCTGACATTTATGTGAATTTATGTCTCAGGACTTTGCCCGGCTCCAGCCGTTCATAGTTAAAACTTGAAATTTGCACACACACACACAATAAATATTAAAAATGATTCTTTTCGGTTTTTTTGTTTTTTTTTCCAAGTTCCCCTCCAGAATTAGGTTTTAGTGGAGGGTTCAATTTTCGATATAGATTGGTCCTTTAGTTTATGTCCACCTTTGTTTTATGAAAATTTGGACATTTTAGTGTTCCAAAACAGCAAGAGCATTAACTTTTTCATTGATCACTTATTTCTCATTTTTTTTAATTGATCACCCCAACACAGCATGCTGCCAAATGACATTGGATACCGGATGGTCAAGAGAACATACCTTTTCACATATATCTAATCTATTATGCATTTAACTATTATTGTTGTCGCTGTTAACTACCGCTACCGACAACAGACCGGTTTGAACACTTTTGCTTGGTTGAGGTTTTTCATGGGTTTTAACAACTTAATGAACTAGCTGTACCCATAATGAATTTCCTCTGTTGTTCACACCTAAACAAAAAGTAAACCTGTTTATAATCTTATACCTTTGTATTTCTCTCAACATATGCTTGTATCTTTTCATTGTCTCCCTTATCCCTTCCAATCTTTGTTGCCGATCTATGATTTTATCTAATTGTTATACAGACATGGATCAGATGTGCCATTTTCCTATTTCCTACCCCCTTAGTAAACCCCCTTATTTCTTTCCTTCCACTCTCTTCCAACCCTCGTATCAAACTATCAAACACCACTCCCTTCCCTCTCCCTACCCCTCAAGTAAACTCCTTGAATTTCCTTCCACCCCTGTCCCTCTCTAAATGAAAAAATGGAATATTTCAAATGAAATAAAATGCTGCCAAAAGACGGTGGTTTCCTGGACGTTTAGAAAAAAACAACTCACGTATATCTCATCTGTTGTACATGTGGGCGTTGCGGAGTCAATACTTTCTGAATTTGTTTAGTTTGTCTAGTTTGTCTCAACATCTTATATTTTGCCAGCCTCGGTTTCAAATCTCATCTCTGGGGATGTCCATCGGTTGTCTGCCTTTTTTTGCAACATCACCAGTCGATTGCTATTTGAGATTCCAAATGGATTTTTTGATGTCCCGGACTCCTATTCTCCCATATTGTGCTGTCTTGTGATCTCCCGTTTTATTTTGAGCATGATTCCCTCCTCCTCATTGCATACTCCACAGTTCAAGGGTCAATCTTTTAGTCAAGTTCCATTTTTCAACTCTATAGGTGACTATCAGGAGTATGCATTGGTTGTATACATTTCTTTATAAGACCAGTGGGATTCTCTTATTCTTGAAGGTTAAGCTTGCTGAACCGAAAGCTTACCATCCTAGAGTGATTCTTTGCTAGATTTCTTCTTCTTTCCAGGATTCCATGGAGATTGTTAGTGAGGTATTCCATGTAATCAAATACTGATTACTTTTTTACGACTAGGAGCCTTAGAGATTTTGACTAATCTTATGTAAATCTAGCACATTGACACATGTATTGGTCATTTACTAAGAACCGAACTAAGTATAGTAGTAATGGTCTATGGAATGGACTTGTTAACATGGCTCCTTCGTTAGCTACTTAGATCACACTCGCTACTGTGGTGATGATATGGGAGACAAACCTTGTAACCTTTTCTCTAAAATGTATAATTATCAATGTTAACTGAGTGCATTCATTTCTTATTACTTGCACCCAAACGGCCCAGTCAGGGGGATCAAGAGGATAGGCATTTGACTTGCATAGTGTAATGACCGGTGTCCTCATTAGGAGGAATAACGGGATCGCCCCTGGAGAATCTGTATCACGATCTTCTGCTGTCTACAGCTCCTGATATCCCCAGGCAGTCACCCATGTAGCCACTGACCACGTTCAACGTTGCTTAATTATCAGTGATACTACGACAACCGGTGTGTCCAACGCGGTTCGGCCGTAACGGCAGCTCGGTGTAATAAATGATTATTTTGATTTCATTTTGTTAATAGCTCCATCATTCAGACCTGAATAACAACAACAACAACAACAAAAATGAAAATAAATAAAAAGTCTGAATGGAAATAAAAATCAAATCCAGTAAAAAGTATTGGAAAGCAAAACAACCTGATGACCAAAGGAAATTAGATTTCACGGATCGCTTTAAACAATGTCACTGGCTTTGATGGAAGAGAGCTAAAAGGAGGGCTTGGGTTCGGGTTAGAAGTGGGAAAGGGATTGGCAGTCAGGTCGTTCAAATTGGATGGAGACCGATGGCTAAGATAGCCGAAAAAAATATGTACACGGCACCATTTAACGACGCACACGTTCTAACGACGTGTTTTGGGGTTTTTTTTATATTCTCGTCGGAGATTGGTTGCAGCAAAAACACATGAAGGTTTTGGTGCGTTTTTTTCTTAATTTTTTTTTCAAACTAAAACCAGCTAACCTGTATATGGGGCATTAGACTGTGAAAGAGTAATAAAAAGTCATTTTCGTCTCTACTTTTTGGTTTCTTTTTATTGACACAGTTAGTATAAAATCCAACCTTTATAATGGCGAATTGGTTATAAAGCCACTCCTGGGGGATGGCGTTGTAACTGGAGTCCACTGTACATTAGGAAGAGAAAAAAATGGCGGCAACTGTAGTAGCTTGATGGTTCGTTAACCATTCACGTTTACCGATTTGCTAGTGTTGTGAATTCGATCCTCACCGAATGACTCACAACCGTGGCATTGTGCTAGGTTGAATGAAACATGGAAAATAACTACGTGATGAGAATCTCTAGGGCCCTTGCCATAGCGTGAGGGTTAGCAAGCTCTTCTTGCAAACGAATTTGCTAGATTAGTGACTTCAATTCACGTTGGTTACTCCATTACTATTGAGGCCCTGGGCTAGACTAAGCTAAAAATACTCATTGACTTTGTGTAGCCGATTAGCGGTTTTAGCTTTCAATGTACATCTTATGCCAAGCCCTAGAGATCAGATCCTCAAATGAGAGACATGTTTTGGATTCACAGTAAACAAATAAACAAACAAAAAAAGGAAAACTATTTCAAGGTGAGAGAATTTTTTTTTTTAAACTTTTCCTCTTTCCACTCTCCCTCCCCATCTACTTTCTATTCTGTCTAGGAAAGTTCTCATGTACACATTCAAGGATATATATATATATATATATATATATATATATATATATGTGTGTGTGTGTGTGTGTGTGTGTGTATGTGTGTGTGTGTGTGTGTATTAATCATAAATGTATAAAATGAATTAATTACAGAAGAAAAAATATATGCCTGTTGTAGAACCGTGGTTGGAAAGCCAGTCTCCCAGACCAAATCGCTATTCTAATGGTTTCGATCCCCACGTGGTACTACATTCCTTTGGCCTTGTGCCAGACGAACCTAAGTTTTTCTAAATAACTTAAGTCTGCTGTAAATCAAGATCATAGATAAAAGTACACATCTGTTGGTGTATCATTATTTGGTCACCAGATTCTGCGACGTGTAGCGTACTTTTACCACGCCATTTAATCAAATGTGAGAGACGTGCCCTTTGATCATGCTAGCCATGACCCTCTTTGGTCAAACCATCTTCTTGACTATATTACTGTTTTATTTAGTGGCATATAACTATTATAAGAATTTATTTACTTTATCATATTGTACTTATCTTCACGCTCGGTTTATTTTTCATTAAAATGATAAGTACCACCTTGCATCTTTCAGAGTTCCCAGTGGGGACAATATGATTTATTTTCCCTACATATGTGTTTTGCGATGCTTGGTTTCATGGTCTCATAACAGTTTTGCAGAATGTGCACGGCTGCTTCTGCCAATGATACAAGTTTGAAAGATAAAGAAAATTTGGGCCAAGGAAAAAAGCTTGGATGAGTAAAAAGAATTAGGTTCCTTGAAGTTTTACAAGAGGGGGAGGAGAAAAAGAAAATGACAAAAACGAAGAAGAAGAAGAAGAAGAAGAAGAAGAAGAAGAATAAGAAGAAGAAGAAGAAGAAGAAGAAGAAGAAATTGCTTTCGGCTGATGTATCCGAATCCTCATAGGAATCGTGTTATCTCTTCCTATGAGTTTAATTTTTCATCCCCAATTGGCAGAACAGTTTTCAGCAGCTGATTAATGTGGATGTGATGATTAGAATGGGTTGTGGGGAGGATCAAATTGATTTTCACCAGATAATGCGTCAAATTCCACCCGGGGTACTTGCTCTTATCAATCAGAGATTAATTGTTGAACGTGCTTCTCCCCTTCAAACCCTGAAAATCAGCTTCGCAAATGAAGGACAAGTTTTAAATTCACAGTAAACAGCAATTAAAACAACAACAAAAAAAGAAAATGGGAACTACTTCAAGGTGAAAGAAATTTTTTCTTTTGATATTTTTCTTTTTTCTTCTCTTTTTTAAACTTTTCCTTCTCATCTCCTTTTCAATTCACATCAACACGAACGCACACATACATATATATATATATATATATATATATATATATATATATATATATATATATATATATATATGTGTGTGTGTGTGTGTGTGTGTGTGTGTTTGTGTGTATGTGAATGTGTGTGTAAATCGATGCCACTGTGAATTTAACACATTCAAAAGTTTAGCAGAAATAGACATTGACAACAGTCTTCTGAGAGCAAATATGCATGTATGACATAAACAATATATTAGATTCAGATATGAATGGGAAGAGATGTTCGATAAACACTGTTTGGATTCAATGTCAATATATCTGCTTGGTTTTTAAATTCCTGAAAAGAGTTAAATTGTAAACAACTGATGATCCCAACAAGAGAAAGTTTACACTAAGTACCATAATATCATGTTAAAAACAAGAAAAAATATGTTTTACAATATATATATATATATATATATATATATATATATATATATATGTATGTATATATATTTATATATATATATATATGTATATATATATATTTATATATATATATATATATACATATATATATATATATGGAGAGAGGGAGAGAGAGAGAGCTCTTTACAGCTTTAAAAACTGCACATGAAAACCTTTTTACAACAGATTTTCTTTGTTGCTCAGGATATATATATATAGTTAGTATATATGTAAATGTGTGTGCGTGTGAGTGCGTGTGTATCAGGGGAAGGATGTAGATCCGATAGAATTTCATTGAAAAAGTTGACAATATGGAAAAGGAGAAAAACTAGAGGCCACTCAGTGCATCTCAACGTTGTTTTTTTCAATGTAATAGCTCACTCAATTTCCATACATGAAGCACAAGTTTCATCAGAGCATGAAGAACGAAAGTTGTTTTGAAAGAAATGGTGAAAATTACAGAAATGCCTGGATGATAGGTGGAGTAAAGAAGTTGTTGGAATCTACAGATACATACATACATACATACATATATATATATATATATATATGCATATATATATATATGTATATATATATATATATATATATATATATATATATATATACCGACTAAATTAATCACGTTTGCCAAATAGCAAAATATACATATACATGTGATACACTGTACATATTAGATATATGCTATAATATTTATGCACATACTCCACAGTGAAGAGATTCACGGATACATTCAAATTTGTTTAGATAATATTTTGGAAAAAACATACAGAACTGGTTCCTGTTGGGGATCCATTGTTTCAAATAGTCGATAAGAGATATTCTTATCAGCAAAATTGTTACCTATGAGTTGAAGAGTTCATTATTACGGACAGAGGAACAGAAAGTGATCACCATGATCATAATATAAGAAATAAATACACAAAAGATAATACCCATCTATATAATATATATCATATGTATGCTAAACTATAGATTTATAAGAAAAATCATATGAATATATATATACGTATAATTTTTTATTCATATATGTATACTAAATCACACACACATATATATATATGCTTACGTATACACTTATATATATACATATATATACATATACATACATATGCATATATATTTAAATTAATTTTAAAAGTACAATTATATATACTAAAATATATATAAGCTAGATCATATATATATATGTGAGTTTATATATATATGTGTATATATATATATACACACACATATTCTGGATTATATACACGATAAATCATATATATATATATATATATATATATATATATATATATATATATGATCATGTTTATTACGTATGAGATAAAATGTTGTTTTCGGTGTCTGTCATTGTTGTCGATGACCGAGTTCCCAGCAACCCTTCAGGTTCTCAGGGTACGTTCATGAAAGAACAGTTCGATCTTTGACAAAGACCGACGACCAGACACTGCTCTCAGGAAACTACCATCAATGTCTGTTTTCGAGACACATGTTCTAGACAGGATTTCTCCGATGTTTTTATTGCATTGTGGCATCGGTGGCTCCAGATGTCTACATCTTGGACAGACAATTCCCAGTCCGCCACAACATGACATACACATAACTTCTGCTCCAGGGCGTCCTTGTATCTGAATATCGGCTTCCCTATTACGATTCCTAGTCTGTTGCTCGACATAGAGTAAAGCATTTGAATTCTCTCATTTAACATTCTAATTACATGCCCAGTCCAGCGTAGCTAGGCCTGGATGATCTCAACCTCTATACTTGGTAGGCAGCACCGCTGTAGTACTTCGGTGTTGAAGATCTTATCTTGCCAACTGATGATGCATATGGCTTGTAGATATCTTTGATGGAACTGTACATTGTCCATCATTCACAGCCGTAAACGAGAAATGCCATGACCACGGCCTTATATACCTTGATCTTGGTATCAAGCCCGATAACATGCTCGTTCCACAAACGATGTCTTATCCTACCAAATGATGCATCGGCTTTTGCCAGGCCTTTGGATATCTCATCATCAGCAGTAGCAGAGGTGAAGATCATCCTTCCAAAGTAACAGAATTTCTTAACTGAATTTAGAGAAGTACCTTCTACAGTTACTGTAAGTTCAGTGTAGCTCTTAGTTAGTTTTGACTGATATTCCATTTCTCTTTTCTTCTGTGTTATTGTCAGGCTACAGCGTTCTTTACCATGTGTGAGTTAGTTAGTGATTAACAGCCTGTCTTGAACAGGATGAATTACATGCAAAAAAAGTATAATATACGTGCTAAATTATTTACATCATACCTTCATGTTGTGAAAAACATATGAGAAACACTGGTATAAATAAGAAGCGAAAATGCTTTCTGTGAGGATGCAAATAACTTGAGATGACTACAGGTATTGGTAGCAAAAATGAAACAAATAATAAAACGTATAGGTTTCGAATATGCAACTGTCAAAATGACTATATGTTCGGGTTCTGCGTTTAGGCTGATGAGGCTGAATCGGTTAAGGCGTCATTCACGTAAGATAGGCTTAGGATGATGTTCAAGTCCCGTTGGAAGGATTTAGGATGATGTTCAAGTCCCGTTGGAAATTATTCAACAATAATAAGAAACAACAATGATCTGTAAAAGTTAGCAAATAATCAATAACGAAAATATTCGGAATTCATAACTTGAATAAATATTTTGATTAGAAGATCGGATTGAACAGAGGGCAATGTGACTGAAATATGACTGTAGATTTGTACCCAGTTCAGCTATTAGGCTCAAGTTGCTGAATTGGTTGAGGCGTCGTCCACGGAAGACGCAGCACCTGAGATTTTTCCTGCGAGTTCGAATCTTGTCGGAAACTACTTTATTCCAATATCTTTCTGTTGATTTTAACATAAATAAAGTGAGTTGACCAAGAATGGAGCAATAAGGATGTTTCAATGAGGTTTTTGGAAAATTTTAAAAGTAGTAAAAATCAACAACTCAGAATTCGAAAAAATTAACGAGACTTTTGTTAAGCAGTTGTCTTCACAAACCATGTTCTTCGTAGGGGACGGGCTGATTACATAAGAAAATTAGACCTTGCTGTTATCTAAATTTGAAGTCTGATAGGGCTCGTTGCAAAGAGGCGTGTCGTGGAGGAATTTCAATTCGAGAAGGCTGAGAGAAGATATGATGAATGCTCTGAATTGATAGAATGAGACTTAGGGCTATATTTCCAAAATTTAATATCTGCTTCAAATTAATCTAATATATATATATATATATATATATATATATATATATATATATATATATATATATATATGTATTTATGTGTGTGTTTGTGTGTGTGCATATATATATATGTATATATATATATATTTATATATATATGTATTTATATATGTGTGCGTGCGTGTGTGTGTATATATATATACCATTTCTCTCACTCTCTCTCTCTCTATATATATATATATATATCCCTGATTCACTGTTGTTTATAGACTGGAGATGTCACAGCTCAAAATCAACCAAGGTGTTTGAGGAGGTAAAGTTTGATCAACACTGCTGGGGAATAACGTTAATATAACTGTTTTATTTTTAAATCATCGAAATGGTTACGAGGTAAACAACTAATGATCCCAGCTAAAACAATTCACACATAATGCGATAATATCTAATCCTGTGCAAACCATAAAACCCTTTGAGAAACTTACATCAATTGCATAACCAAATATTCGACTGAAGCGCAAGGCTCTCCTTAACATCAGACCTCGCACGCGTAAACGCATTTTTCTGGACTGTTGGCAAAAGTGATCAGCAAGCATTTCACTTCGAGTATTGCTTAAAATCGTTTAGGAAGAAAATTAAACCTAGGAAAATATCTTTCTGATTTTGCGTAGTTTTAAAATGTTTACATCATTGTTGGGTGGTTGTAAGTTAGTATTAACAATTTTCACAGATTTTAATCTTGCTCGAAATCAACTTCAACTGGATGTCTCCACATCTTTAATACGTATCATTATACTGCCTTCGTAGCCAACTGAAAACTAGTACTCTTGCAAGTTACAATTTACTTTATCATAGAATTATTCTTGATATGTTTTGCAGCCTTTAAGTATTTATATTTGCTTCTTTTTTTTCCCCTGTATCTTGCAGAATTCTACTTGATAGTTCAAGTTTTTAAATAACTGCTTATAGTAGCCGACGTGTAAAATGTTTTATTCTTACGAAAAAAAACAACATATATTCTAGATTTTATTGCAAATAGGACTCCAACTTTTATTTTTTATAAAAGATTCGGTGACAAAATTTTCAACTAAACACAAAAGTCGATCTTTTTTTTTCCCTCGGTGACGAACGCAGCAGTACCATTTTCATTGAATACGAACATTCTTCATTAAAAAGATGAGAGAAAGAGGTGGTTAAAGGTAATACCAAGTGACAACACCCGTGACTTCCAAAAGACTGTTGTTTGTGAAAGGCATGTTCCACCTTGTAATGCAACTATAGTTGTTTGAGGGTAGAACACAACCCAAAAAAACAACATCAGTATTTGATAATTTGCTATTAAGTGTATAACCAAGTCCTGCACCGAAACCAACGATAACAAAAAAGGCTTATTCGAACATATATATATATATATATATATATATATATATATATATATATATATATATATATATATATATATATATAAACCTTCTATAAACGTCCTTTGACGCAAACTAATGTTCAATTTGTTATCTCAGTTTCAAATCGAGAAATGTAGCCACCATTGTCGATCGAACCATATCCAACGGTCACACTTTCTATAAAAAGATAAAATTGAAAATTGAAAATTTGCGACCATGGATCCCCAGAGATCACATGCAAAACCGGAGCCTGGTGAAGGTGTATGTCTAGCGACGGACAATAAAAAAAACTGATGATGATGATGATGATGATGATGATGATGATTGACAATCGATGTTATGTGCCAGCAGTTGTATGGTATAAATCAACCAGTCAGCTGTTCATTTATTCCGTGGACATTTTTTCACTGGATATAATCCATTTATTAGTTGTAAACTTTCGAAAGATTTAAGTTTTAATACTACCATGCGGGTATACATATGCACATCAATCTCTCCCTTTTGGAAAAACCAGATAAGAATTTTCTGCACTATTTGCAGATTCGTGACACGTTACCTCAGCGAATTAATAAGTGCTCAGAAGAAAAAAGGTTTTGGAAGAACACATCAAAGTCATGTCATCTCAAGTAATTCGCAAAAAGGTTTGAGTCCAAACTACTTGTCACGGTATTTGAATATTTTGTAACACGTAGGTCTCTGCAAAACTGTCTTTGAGTTGATTACAAGCTACCCAGCGTGAAAAACACGTACGAATTTGACATCAGATGTCAAGATGATCTCAATTGCCAAGTAGATTCGTAATTTCTATACGAAAAGATAACAAATATAGTTTCAATTAGCCATTTAAATTGGTACGCAATCATGGTTATATGGGACATTGATTTCACAGATCAAGCTTTCTTGGGGAAATTTGACATCCTAGCGAATAAGCCTTGAGTGACTAAGATGTATTTTTTTACTGACCTTTTGATCATGTCTATACGTTTAAAGATATTAATATTAATTGGATAACTGAATTGTGTTCAGAATTACTGTTTTATTTTGAAGGTGACAAAATGATAGCAAAATAAGAACTTTTGAAATTGACTTTTTTGGATCGAAAAGGCTCAAATGGTCAAGCTATCAAAACCAACAGAAGTAGCAGTTCAGCCAAAATATGTTTAGAGACTGAGAGATTCTCACGGTTTAAAAAATTGTGATGCGCTTGTAGCTGCAGTTAAATCTTGCCCACTGATAAATGGTAATGGTACTAGAGAAACGGTTACTTTCATTCAGGATGTTTTAAAATTTCGGGAAATTGTCAGCCTGAAAAAAGTCCAGGGAGACGCTTGGACAAATGATCCTCTTTGAAAAATGTGGTATCAGATCTAATTATTGAAAATTTGACATTTCGTCTTAATTTTGAGAAAATTGCAAAATAATTGAGAGGGAAGCAAAAGAAAAAAAAAAAAACAAAACTAGATAATTCGCAAAAGACACTACTGTAGCCAGTGATCCCATATGCAACGGTTTGATTCATCTTTCTAGATACTGAAATAAGCGGTTGATTTGGTTATGCTTGGAGAGCTTACCACGGACCAACTTGAAAAACAATTTGTGACATTGAGACAAAGTTCAGGCGATGCGTATTCTATTACGGCACAAAATGTTATTGAGAAATTCCATATTGAAAAACCAGAACAAATTACTCTTTCTGTCGAAATTCAATGTTACTGAGTAAAAACACTGATCCGGGACATAAATGCCAAAAATGTAGATATTCGTTGAACGAAATAGCATGTCAAAGATTTGATCACTCACCAGACCTAGAAACAGGTATCTCCAATGATATTAAAATGTCACTTGTTTTTATATTGCAGGCTATGTTACAGAGAAAGATTATCCCAGAAATATTTAATGATACAGATTCTTATCGCGAACAATCTAGAGACTTTTTGAAAGACTTCAGTGATTTTCAAAATTCCGCTGCCTACCTCCGCTCGGTGGGCGTTTCCCTGTTTTATAACGTTTAATGATACCAAAATAAAGGCTTGCTGAAGATAATAAATCTCTTTATGTTTGTTTTCAAAATGCATCATCTCAGTATGGAAAGACAGCATAGTATTTTATCGTCAAATATATTTTTGGACATCGATTGTTTGTTTCAGTCGCTTGTAGCAAATAAAGAAGCCCTAAAGGTTTTGAAATCATCTTCCTAAAGTATTTGTGTTTCAGTCTTTATTCTCCGACCTACTCTAATCAGACCAATATCCAATACATAGATACCAGTCTTTGACTCCCCCACATCACACACAGATGATTGTGAATTATTATCATGTCCAAGATTTTGTCCATATTTATTATTTGTTTGTTCCTATCAATCAATTCTATATGTATAAATCCTGTAGTCTCCCCTTTTAATCTGACCAGCATTTGATCAACACATTTATCATGGGATTTTGATGATAAATTGTCACGAATGGAAGATTAAGAACGAAATTTCGATATGTTCTTCACCTAAAAAAAAAATCAATAAAAATTTTCATAATTAGTAACAAAAATGTCTTCAAATGTCCTCATTGTTTTGACCACAATATTCAAGTCATCATGGCCTACTGCTGTCTGCCTTATAAGATAACCTATGGATTATCGAACTAAACCCTCTATTCAATCAATGGGCGTGGTTTATTCATGTCCATCTTACATTTCAGCGATTCTCTGTGAAAACAGATTTGTTCAGCTCAGTCTGCAACAAGATAGAAGACATTTTGAGGAAACCCAGTTACAATGGAACTCACTAATATCCTGCAAAACCAACTTCCCAATTAGTATACTGTGACTAACAGTCAAGTTTACTGTTGAAATATCAGCTTTGTTTTAACCATTGAATGCAGTACAGTAAAATGGTTAGTAGATCTATTGTGTATTAGATTTTTGAATCTTTTGTGCTATGTTGACAATTTCAGAAGTGATTCTTGCTTGGTGGGTTATATTAAAAAGGGGTAACTAATCATATAAAAAAATAATCTATTGAAAATTGCTCACAGTGGATAATAGTACCATATCTAATCAATCAAATTCATTAACGAATTGTCACAAAAAAATAAGGGTAAAAAGATTGATAAACTTCAGGAAATAAATTGTTTGGTTCGAAATTCTGCAAAGATTACCTAACAAAACAGACAAATGAAGGCAGAAGGGAAAGGCAGCCGAAGCATTGTTTTTCAAAGAACCACAGTGAGGACAGTAGCCACAAGAGAAATTCAAGAACAATTAACAGTCTCTATTATCATACTTGAATAGTTAAAAAAATTCCCTTTTGCTCGATATCATTAGGTGAAAGTACATTCTTCTTTTAATACCAGTATCTACGTTACTGGGCTTCGGGTTCTTTTGATGTGCAGGACATACAAAGATATCAAATCATCCTAGCAAGTAACCTTTTTTCTCCGTTCGTACCAGCTACATTGATCATAGAAAATAAATTGTACCCGTCTCCGGTCAGAAACCCCAGTCGCTTCGAGGAGAGCCTTGCTGAAGCGAAAATTGAAAAGAAAAGTTGTCTCAATTCTAAATTGTTCAATGCTGTAAAACGTTCTTGACTAATATATATATATATATATATATATATATATATATATATATATATATATATATATATATATATATATAAAATGTGTACTGTAAGGAGTGAGACAGACTCGGGAGTAAGTGTTTAGAGGTAAGGTTTATTAATCCTTAGATGTAAATGGTCCAGACATGTTTTGGGATTTTTCCCATCTTCATTGGTGTGTGCTGTGTGAGTATATATATATATATATATATATATATATATATATATATATATATATATATATATTTCCACCATTTATTATCATCTTTCACAAAGGTCATGGTTTGGGGTGAGCCAAAGAGTTAATGACACTTCCACCTACACAGAGCAACACCCTCAAATATACCCTACATGACCCCGAAATTATATATATTATGTGTTTTATGTAGCGAAAAGTACGTAACAAACATGCACACATGCACTCGCACAAATGCTGAAAAATATTTTTAGGTACTGAAATAAATATTTATAAAGCAATAATCTTTGTTGGTATATTATTTTATATATTTATCTATGGCGCCTGGTAGGATTCCAGTATAGCGACAACATACCGACAGACCCTTCTTTGCCCATTTCCTGGCTTAGTAGACTGACACACGCACACACACACACACACACACACACACACACACACACACACATATATATATATATATATATATATATATATATATATATATATATATATATATATATATATATAAGTATATATGTATATATTATTTCGAATATTGGATTAGCTTGGGTTTTTTAAGGCAACATTGAAATTTAAAACATAGCATCCATTGTAATCTGAAACGCTCGCGTTCACCGGGCCATTACGTAACTTATACCCTTGAAGAGTAACGTATTTTGCATATATATATATATATATATATATATATATATATATATATATATATATATATATGTGTGTGTGTGTGTGTGTGTGTGTGTGTGTAAATCAATAGGCTGTACCCTAATGGTGAAAAATATTCTATTTTGCACAACAAATATTTACATTGAAACAATCTTCTTCCTGGTCAATAAACTTAATTTTGCGATGAATATCATTCACGTAGACATTATGTTGTGAACATTTCAGAGCAAAAATAACTTAAGACTTACATGGATATTATTCCGACCGTGTTTGCAATGGCGGGCCCATGGTTGGAATCTGCTGTAAGCCCCTTCCTACTATTAGCTCTCTTCCCAGGATATCTAAAATTCTGTACTTGTGCAATTCATTATTCATCCTGATTCTCCCATATTATTGAATGTGATAGTATAAGCGTAGGAATCTAGAAATCTTCGGCAGATATCATGTGAACATTTATGAATGTATACCCAAATGTATGAAAAAGATGAAAAAAATATCTCGAAATCGGAAACTATACCTGAATGTTCCTTCAGAATACCACCAACTCTTTTGACACCCCATTTCCTAGCATTCCACATAATTTAATTGGAATTTATTGAGAACTCCAGGAGATATCGTGTGGTCGGACATATGTTTTATCATAGAAAAATTCAACAAAAAATTACATAAAATTTTTTTTATGGCAAATATCTTGGCGTCACCTCCTTTGATGGCCTTACCTGATGTGCCACCCTGCCACTGCTTTGAGTACATATTCGTATATATGTATTAAGAAATGGATAGGTGTGGTCTGATAGAATTATTATAAATTACGTTGTATTATATAGAACATTTTTTTCGAAATTATCTCCCGTAGTTATACGGTTAATATATTGCTTAGCTCAGACAGCATATATATAATGAACAATTCAAGAAAATGGGGCTGCAGCAAGAAAGCTAACCTGCAACCGATAGAGTAGCCACTTTAACGTTGTATTGCCGGTAGCTGTTTTGCTCAATGTTAAGGGCATATTGTTCGTGGGTTCCATTCCTGACGCAGCCCCATTTTCTTTAATTATTCATCTTATTTACGTTTTCTAGGCTAAGTGATACATTAAAAAATTGTCTAACGATGGTAGACCATTTCGAATCAATGTTTCATACAATATACTGCAATTTACTATCATATTCATAAGTATGATTAACATTTACATTTTATTCATATAAGAATCACTGTCAAATCATACAAATATATAAGTATCTATCACCAACAGTATAATAATCTCTGTCTAAATCTATATCAACGCGTATATATTGAGAGAAAGAGACAAAATATATTTCATTGCAACTTGTGTGCTACGTATCTGCTTCTGCGCGTGAGCGTGTAATAAAATGATGTCTCAATCTCTCTACATATATATATATATATATATATATATATATATATATATATATATATATATATATATATATATATATATATACATATATATATATATATGTTTTTCCATCTCTTTATATAAATATATATAGTCATAAACTCAAATCCTCCTATGTCATGTCATGTAATTCTGTTAGTAGATAAACAGCGATTAAAAAATATATTTGGATATTTGTGTTAAACCCCAGAATATTAAATTTTATCAATTTTATTCAAATTTGGATCCTAATGTTGTACGTTAAGTATATGTATACCCCAATAAATATACATATTTCAATGCATATAAATATCCATCATCAATGATATAGATGTATCTATTCATATCCGTGCAAGTACGCAAAAAATGGAAGGGTTTATCTTTCACTAAAATTCACCCTAGACCAGGTGCCCTGCAATTTTATACCTCAAAGTAGATTTATATTCAATCAAGAAATTGATACGTTGACATGAATACAATTTTCCAGAACCATATATATATCTATATATATATATAGATATATATATATGTGTGTGTGTGTGTGTGTGTGTGTGTGTGTGTGTGTGTGTGTGTATTCGTGCACATACTGCTATGCAACACTCATCTAAGCATAAATTTAACGGATGTTATTTTTTCCACGGATCCTGAACTGGGTCCCTAAAATTACTCATCAGTATCTTAGAAACCGTAGATCAAAACTGTCAACTAACAGTAAAAATAGATCTCTCCAGTTTTCAAGTTGGTCTGTCTGGTTGGCTATGTATGTATATACATCTAATGTTCAGGCTGAACCAGTGGAGCAAGACGGCTAAATCTTTCAGCATTCAGTACTCATCATATCTATGAAAAAGTATCTTTATTTGTTTTTAAATCCTCCCAAAATAGGTTCAAAGTGGGTGGAGGAAAAATTTGCGAGGTAAGTTGACGTAAATCGTCCCTTATCTTGTGCCCAGCAGCATTCACTTTTGTTATCTGAAAATTCAAAACAAAAGACGTAACTATTTCATTAACAACCTCTTTTCCGACTGGCCCATCGTGACATACTGTCAAAAGACGGGAGTATCACTTTCGTCCACCCACTCTCTTCTTCTGTACTTTACCTTAGCAATCCATTACAATCCACTTCCGGTTTGCTTATCCCATCGAGGTTATTTGACACAGGTCTCCCTACCCCAAGTGTATGATGAGTGTAGGATGATGGGCATTACCTTGCCACACTGATTCTACAAAGACTCTGAAATGGTATAAATCCAATGATTTAATGAGTTCTTATCGATTTATTCTATTGATATTTTAAAAATCAATTTGATATTTGCTCGTGAGAAATATTTTTGTGTCCAAAACGATCTACTTAAATATAAAGGATTGTTGTGTATTTCTGCTTGTGTTTTCGCACTCTTAAAACTCTGCACCATACTATGCATCCCAGAGCAAAGCTAAAACATATTCAGAATCAGCACGTCTTAATTAACATCCAGTACACATTTTTTTATCAAAGTCAGCAAAAAAATCCATTTAATTTTTTACCAGTTTCTCGTTCACAGCAAACAAGTACAGCAATTGGGTGTCCAAAAATAAGTTGATATAATTATTCAGGCATATCTGTCACTTCGTCTCGATTGAGGGCAAAGAAATCAGTGATCCGAATGTTTTTATGTATTATAAATTTCACCAGAAAATCTGAATTATGAAGTAAGTATAAATATAAAGATATTATTTGCAACCGAATTAAATTTGACCAGTAAATGTGATCGTGTAATTTAATTGTTGTACTTTATTCTCAATTTCCCTGGACCACTCCAACTTGTACAAAATAGAACTACCTATTTCATAGATTTCAATTGTGATAGTCGATAATTTGCTAATTACGCGTTGTGCAGCACTTTCCCAAGAGCATATCAAAACTTATAAAATTGAAAAGCAAGCAGAGAGTGAATACTTCTGCCAATGTCATTGTCAGGAGGGAGTAATTGTGCATGAATCCGCACCGAGTTTTTCTGGGACCTATTGTCCATCCTTCCACATAATATCATTGAAATAACCAAGGAGCTTTGGAAATATCTTGTGGATGTTAAATGAAATTTTGGCAGTATTGTATGATTTGGACATAAAAGTACGATGTATGGGAGATAATTGTGCATGGATCTGCACCAAAATCCAATCAGCTTTTTAGAAGCCTATTTCCCACCCTTCCACCAAATAGATCACATCAGGAGATATTGTGTGGGCAGTGATGAGCGTATACATACATGTAATTGGAAAAAAATCCTCGATCCGCCCCAAATTGTACCACCACGTAGTTACCCCATAGTCCCTAAACTTCTTAGAAAATTATTTGGAATTAATTCAGCTTTTTTAGACTTTTGACGATACTATGTGGTTTTGACATATGATTACGACATATGGGATGCAATTATGCATGGATCCGCTCCATAATTAAATAAGTTCTTCCGTCATGTTTTGTGTTCCTCTCCACCAACTTCGATTGGAATACATTGAGAACTTGCAGACAGGATATAAAAATTAGCACTATCATGTGGTTTTGACGTATAATCTCGAGGTAGATGACGTAATTAGACTAGAATCTATTCCAAAACTAAATTATTTCTTTCGCAGCTTTCTACATCCGTCATTGGAATCCATTTTGGACTTTCGGAAATATCGTATGGAGAGTAATGTAATTTTGACGATATTATGTGGTTTCGACCTATAGCTACGACATAGGGGAGATAATTGTGCATTGATCCACTCCACAATTTTATCGGTTCTCTTGTGTCCGATTCTCAACCATTCCAATAGATTTTGTCAGAATTAATTGAGGAGAGAACTCTTTGAGATATCGCTTGGGCTTCCTTGAGCGTGTACATAAATGTAACCACCTCTTCCCTACCTCATCGGCCACCATCCCTCAAATTTTCATTAAAGTACATTCAGTACCTCCGGAGATGTTGTGTGGACGGACAAAAAGACGAACGAACAAATGAACATACGTACAAACAAACAGCAATCTCTTTCTTCCTCTGTGCTCTACGGGGACCCTGACGTGCTCCCACTTACCACTGAAAAAAAGATTTTTTTAAATTTATAAAATTCTATTGATTTTGATAAGAGCTCCAATGAATTGTTAGTGGAAGTTTTGAGAAATACCTGTTCCCAGTTTTATAAGATACTCGGCGATTAATTCTCGAATATGTTAGCCAGATTTTGAAATGGTTGAGCATGTTCCTTGGCAACAAGTTAATTAATACGAAGGAAAACTTAAGCAACGGTACAACACACATCATATTCAGCTGTTTTGAGATTTGATCTGTGTTCTGATTTAATCCCGAACAATACTGAAAATGCTATCTCACAAAGCCATGTTAATGGAAAAAAAGCAGCTCTCATAAAGCAGGTTCAGCAATCCGTTTATATGAATTCTCCTTCCAAAAACAAACAAAAAAAAAACAAAACACATGAACTCTCTTCATAGAATATATCACGTGCAGAATTACAGACTTACGCCAATATTTCACTCAGTGAAACAATACGCTCTTATTAGCATTTATTCTACTTATCTTATCGACTCAAGCTGTATTTAAAACATCAACTTACGTCGTTTAAATGAGTACAGAATACTAAACAGTAAGTGAATTTGTCAGGGTGTTTTTGCAAGGGGAACACATTGGGGATTTTACACCCGACACTTTATTCTTTGAAACCTATATTCTTTTATAATCATTATTTTTAAAAGATAGAATTTAACTGACGTTTACAATTGACTTGAAAATTTGAAAAATTAGAACACTTACTGAATTTGCAATTGCACAATTGTTAATTCTTAATTCTCAAACTTTGTTTCTCTTCCTCTTTCTCTCCCCCCCTCTCTCTCTCTCTCTCTCTCTCTCTCTCATTCAGTGAGTGTGTGTGTGTGTGTGCTTGAGCATGTGTGTGTATGTGTGTTTGAAGAAGTGGGTTCCTCGCTGATTTTATGCTTTTCCTGACACTGAGGAATATTCTTCTTCTTCTTCTTCTTCTTCTTCTTCTTATTATTATTATTATTATTATTATCATTATTATTATTATTATTATTATTATTATTATTATCATTATTTTTATTATAAACACAAATAATGTAATAAAACAATTATTTTGATCAAAAACAGTTAGTCCCGAATATCTTATACAAAATGAATCGAGAATTAAAATAAGAAATTATATATATATATATATATATATATATTAAAATATTTTCACAATGTAAAGTTGTTTTGAACAATGAATCTTTTAATATAGCTTTAATACAATGAACGAAACTTGTTCCAATATTTGTATCCTCTGCTCGTTATTTTCAATTGGTCATCGATGTCAAAAATTGATTTCAATGAGTGGCTTCTCCTGTAATTGCTTGTTTTTTTGATAATACCTTTGTTTACAACGATCTCCAGGGAATGATATTCGGCCAAAAGTCTGGTAACGATTCTGGTTGAGCGTTACCAGACTTATCCTCCGAAAACACTGCGACCAAAGATTCTCTATTCCAGCATATCTATTTTTGTTTTGCATGTATCTCTGACAGCCTCGAGTTGTGAAGTCTCAGTCTTCTGCCAACAATATTGTCAACAATACGAAGTGGGCTGCCTTTCCCACCTTTTATTTCTAATTATCTTCTTTATTGTATCCAGTACCCAGAACATGACATGCATCAATAACTCCACAATCTTCTTCTGCAATTCTCCCTCTGGACATCTGAGCTTAGAGAAGCCGAAGAAGAAACCTTCTCTGACGATGGCCCACGGGTGAAAATGTCGATTGTTGTATTGTGCGGCTGAATGCGACTTATTGTGTCCTGGAATACAAATGTGTATTTCACTGTCTACTTACCTGTACAGGTATAATAATGCCTCTGTATTTTAGTCTGTGACCATGCGGCACCGGTAATTGATAACATGAGCACACGTAAAGAATACATATGATACTTTAGGTAGGAATATTAGATTTATTATGCAGTCTGCATGTACGTATGTTTCAGTAAAGCATTTTAAGTGCATCCACACATTTGCTGTCAATGAACGTGTCTGCATATGGGCTCAGGATCTACACATCACCTGTATGTTTGTGTGTGTGTGTGTGTGTGTGTGTGTGTGTGTGTGTGTGCGCGCTTCTAAGTGAGTATATTTTCAAGATCAGAAACTTTTAGATAATAACTACATACGTGAATCTTGACGTGCGGTTTTTTTAAAAACGCAAACAAGAAAAGTATAAAGCCGAAGAAAAGATTTAATCATACTTCAGTTAATAGAGGGTTGCAACTTAAACGAACTCGAACACCCACCCATATATATACATAGAGACATGGCGACATAGATAGATAGACAGATAGATAGATATTTACAATTTTTGTTAGTAAATATCCATCTATTTACGCTCCATTTCAAAAATATTGAGCGCTATTATAATAGAACAAGCGAGATCTAAGGACAGACTTTGAAATGGTATGATGTTACAAAATCTTTTGTTTCACCAAAGCAGCTGTACGATCGCGTGAGACAAGCTGTAGGGAGGACAGAGTAATCAAAACCATGTCATGAATCATCCTTTCAACACTACTGCAGGAATTTCAAAGCAAATCAAAGGAGATCACAACATTGAGGTGATAGTCCATAAAGAGGCCCGACGATTGAACGAATTTAGAATGAAAGCCTGTTCTCCAGCTGCTAAATTTATCATAAGTAAAAGGAATCAGATAAGATGGCCAGACTAAAATAATCAGAAAAATAGATTGTTGGGAAGAACGAGAATTTTCAGCAATAAAAGTAAATTCAATTTAATTGGATATGACAGCACAAGTGATAGACTTGAACAGAAACCTGTCAAAAAAACTGAGTTTGAAAGGGGAAATGTCATGGTATGGAAGATGTTCTCCCCTGAAGGTGTTGGGCCCACCGGGAAATTTAATGGACGGTAAATACTAATTTGTATTTAAACAGAGTAAAGCAACATGCCATCTATCCTCCACAATCATCTCCCAACCAGCCATTTTTATGCAAGACAATGTCTTCTATCACCCTACTAAACGAGTGAAAGATTCCTTTGAAGGGAACATTGGAGTCATCCGATATCCTGCACGAAGTCCCGACTCAAATTTCATCAAGAACCTGTGAAAGATAACAGGGTACAAGGTTAGGAGACGAAGCCCAAATTCTGTAACCGATTAAACTAACTGGGTGATAAATGGAAAAGAATAACAGATCTGTAGAATAAGTTTGTCATGTCCGTCGAGCGTTGGTGTGCCGGAGTTAATAATGAAGGTCTCTTCTCTCAATGATAATGTTTTTAGTTAGATTATTCGCAAACGTTCAATTCTTATTTTGTGAACTTCATCATGAAAAATGATATTGTACACCTGTTCTTTTATTTTTTCCACGGTACTATTTCTAATATTTTTTTTTCTTGAATATTTTTCTTACATAATTACTTTTGCTGAAAGCTTTTCTGTTCATGAAGATTTTACAGAAAGCTATGATTTCAACGAGTTACAAAATCATGTGGCAATTATTACTAATAAGAACCAGATTTGAAAAATCTTATTTCCACCGATACTATATATGTGGGATTAACCCCTCCCCCCCCCCAAAAAAAAACTGGAATTTATCAAACAGTTCATCTGTCCAGTTACAAAGGTTTCCCGCGTCTCGCCAGATATTTCTCAAGATATTGAAAATTGCTTGATACTCCCCAGACAGACATCATTTGTGTTTTGTTTTTTGTTTTTGTTTTTTATTCATGTATGTATGTGGCAAAATGTAGATTCATTCAATCGAGAAAAAAAAAAAGGAAAATTCCAACACTTAAAAGAAATTGAATCAAACGCATAAGCTGCACTGAAGACGAATGCTTTTTTTAAAAAAGTCTCAAATTTGATCCACATAATGATAGGTGGTGATGTACATATGATATACAAATAACTGCATAAGGCTTTTAATTGAAATCTGGGGACATTAACAAAAAAGTACGGAAAAATAATTACTCAATTCCGTTGATATGTAAAAAGAGATTACAAAAAATAAAAATGACATGTAAATATAAATGGATTATATTGTATGAACATAAGGATATAAGCTTGAAGTCAGGAATGTTGTATGTGTATATCTGTAATACCTTTGCAATTATATAAATGAAAAATCACATAGGATACGGCCACACCTATGTGCGAACTGCGGAACAAGAGACAGAGGCGAAAAAGCATAGATATGAAGGGAAAACCTTAACAATGATTTAAAATAAATTACGTTGCAGAAAATAATTAAAAAATTCGAACAGGACTGGTTCAAAATAAATTGCTGAATGGATAAATTGCTTGCTGAATCTAATTATAAACATTTTTAAACAATACATCCTAACAAAACATATCCGTGACAGGAGGAAAAAGTCTCCTGAATAACAAATTACAATTCTATTCATGTACCTCACAAAAATATACATAATTTGGAAATTTACTTTGTATTTAATATGAGTTTATTTGTAAACCGTGGAAAATAATATTTTACTTTAATCTTATTTAATAAGACATATTTACATCGACAAATTGTAACGAAAAGAAAAAGTTTGCTTACCATGAATCCAAAATTCTATTTATGTATCTCATAAATACAAAATTTAATTCTATTTACCTCATAAATACGGGCATAAACGAAAATTTTACCCTGAATATGATCACATACAACCATATGTGAATGTGACGAAGAGTGTCATAGCAAGAAACTTCTGTTTTTTACTACTGCCGAAACAAGGCTATGATATAACAGCTGATCAATTACTCAAGCTAGTCTGAGTTTCTACATAAAATGAAACACGCCTTACTTGAACTCTGTTAAACAATGAATGTCCACAAAATAGTATCAGGAGGGAAAAGATTGCTTCACTGTAAATTACGATCGTACGTGCTTATATGTGGGGAAATATCTTGACAATTATATAAATAGAAAAGATCTGCATAGCATATGGCCGTGCCTACGTACTTGTAGCGCCGAGTGAGAGAGACAGCAGTATGACCATATATATGAAGCGAATACCTAAATAATATACAACAAAATTACATAACATATGACATTAATTAATTCCAACAGACTTATCACTAAACATTACATACTTGTATTAAATGTAAATTTATGAGTATTGGTGTGTAAGCGTAATATCTTTACAATAATAATAAAATTTTAAAAGTAGCAGCAGTTTGTATACTCATATATGATTGTGGGGTTATATGTCTGACCGGATATGGCCCCACAAAATAAACATGGCCGCTTTGAAAGTCTTGTCACTTGTCAGATCATCCGGACATTGTTTGCACTAGCAAGTCGAGGGGATAAATTTTATCTTATAGTATTACATATCTCACAAGACACAACAGTCATCACATCATTTCACCATGGGATCAAAATGAAAAAAAAAAAAAATGAACCCAGAGAAAAAGAAAATACATACGGAATTAAACATATCAAAAATAAAAGAGAGCTTTTCGTTTCAATTATATAATCATGGATTTATTTTGAAACCGCCATGAATGATGTAGGTTCATGATAAATCTTGCTTTGTAAATCTATTTATGAACTTTATCAAACAATACATGTCCACATAACGTATCTGTAACAAGAAGAAAATGTCTCTTTCAAATGGAAATTTTATTTGACATATAATTTGAGAACTTAAATGGCTATCAAAGGGCTCGAATGGCAATAGGCAGGCCATGTTGCAAGAATGAAAGACAACCGATGGACATCATGACTCACAACATGGATCCCCAGAGATCTCATAAAAAACCGAGGCCGACAAAACACAAGATGGAGAGATGAACTTGACAGCTTCAGGAAATACTGGCTCCGCGATGCCCATGATAGAGAATCGTGGCGAATCCTGGGGAAGGTATATGTCCAGCAACGGACGTTAAAAGACTGATGATGATGATGATGATGATGATGATGATGATGATGATGATGATGATGATGATGATGATGAAAACCGTACAAAATAGTTTTACTCAAATTGTATTGAATAATACATGCTTACAAAGACACATCTTCAAGAAGAGAAAAAACTCTTCCTTCAAAACAAATTATAATTCTATTAATGCACTCCATAAACATAAATTACACTTTTACTTAACTCATAAATATAGGAATGAATAAAAATTTTACTTTAAATATAATCTGAGTCTTTTTGTAAACCAAATAGAATAATGTAGATTCAAATTTTTCCTTCAACTTCATTAAACAATACATTTCCACGTAATCAGAAAATAACAAAAGGAAGAAGTTCCTTCATAGCAACTTGAAATTATGATGTAGATATATTTATACAACTATGTTTGAATATGACAGAGAGCGCCATAGGAATAAACTTGTCATGTTTTTTGATACTCCCGAAACAGGGCTCTGATAATACTGTTGATGAATCCCATAATAACTAAATTGCAAGCACCAAAATCACCAAGGAACTATTGAAAAAAAGATAAAGGCGAGTTGATGTGACTATATATATCTGTGTGTGTGTGTGTGTGTGTGTGTGTGTGTGTGTGTGTGCGCGCAAGCACGCACGTAAATGGTGTATAAAGAATGAATGTATAGTTCCTTTACAGCTATGTACAATAATATCTTAAAAATGTTTCTCTTCTCGACTCTTTCTGGGGACACATCACAGACAAAGTTTTCAATTCGGCAGTCTAAGATATTTAAACTTTGGAACCAAACATAACTAATGATATGGCAACATAATTCTGTCGGATCATATAAATCCATTTCATGACTCTCCACGTTGGAAGAAACTAATGGAGCAGGTACAAATCACGAATAAAGAAAAATGTGAACTTGGCTTAAAACAGTTATATGGGCGTTTTCATTACTGGCAGCTGTAAAGCTCAATGGTAGGCACAACACTAATTTGAAGCAACTACTCTATCGGTCAGAGGTTGTATTCAGTAATACCATTTGCTTTAATTGTTTACGCTATGTCTAGTTCAAATGATACATTCATTGTGTAGTAACAGATCATTACAAATAGGGTTTCTATATGATATAGTGCAATTTATCATCATTCACTCAGATAATATGATCATATCTTCATAACATAGCATAAATAATAGAGTTCATTTAAACAGTGATTGAACAAAAAAGATATGGTTCAAAACAGTTATTGGGCCTTTGTATTACTGGCGGCTGGGTTGTAAGAGCAATACTACTATAGAGCAGCTGCAATATATACACACACACACATATGTATATGAATGTGTATGTATGTGTGCATATATACAAGGATTCATGTACATGATTATATATCTGTGCATATATATATATATACATGGATGTGTGTATATATTTAGATATTTGTATGTTAATATATGTGTACATAAACGTATATATGTATATGTAAATATATATGTATATATGTATATACGTATATACATGTGTATATATATATATATATATATATACATATATATACATATGTGTGAATATATTCATATATGAATATGTGTATATATGTAAGCATATATATACATATACGTGTATCTATCTATATACATGCGTGAATTTATGTGTATATAAATATATCTACAAATTTGTAGGTATATATATGTATATACATGTATACATGTACATACATATATATATGCATATACATGTATACATATCTACACACACACACACACATATATATATATACATACATCAATACATACATATATATATATATATATATATATATATATATATATATGTGTTCATGTATACATGTATACATATGATGGAGTAAATATATACAGACATGAATATGTGTATATACTTTAATGTGTGCGTATTTGTGTGTGTAAAATATGTACTTATAATTTATATGTAAATATCTATGTTCATATGTGTACATATATTCGTACATATATATGCATAAATATGTATTCTTTTATATAGGTACATAAATATATACCATTATATATATATACACACACACACACAAACACAATATATATATATATATATATATATATATATATATATATATATATATATATATATATATATGCATAAATGTCTATGTGTGTATATGCCTGTGTATATGTACGTGTATAAAAAACATCTACGTATATGAATACATATACATATACATATATGTATATGTTTGATCACCCACCCTGTAGATCAAAAGTTTGATTCCTGCAGCAGCCCTTATCTCTTTTATTGTTTTTCTATTCATATTGTCTAGGCCAAATATTCACTGAGTGATAATGGGAGATTATTTCTTTAAGACATAATGTAATTTCTTATTATTTTCTTGGATCATATATCCATTTTGTGATAATAAAACATGTATATATATATATATATATATATATATATATATATATATATATATATATATATATATATGCATTCAATTTCATAGATTCACACTTACACACGCATATATATATATATACATATATATATATATATATATATATATATATATATATGAATGCATATACATATATGAGAACATATATCCATTTCTTCTTAATTGAACTGTTCAGCGTTGACCTACACAAATAGTGCAGATACACACCGTGCATATAACACAATTTATAATTATGCGTATATATATATATGCATATGTATGTAAATAAAAATGACTGACAAGTAGCATATCTTTATTCTTCTATTAACATTTATTTGTTTTTGTGCAAGGGGACAGATATTTGGTTTCAAAGTATGTAAATTTATTTACATTGAAACCAAAGATCCATTCACATGTCCGGAAAGAAGAAAAAAATCCGTATAAAATAAAAAGTAGCTGTTTGTTTGTTATTTTAACTGAAAGATACATTAAAGAGAATATACTGCCATATATATATATATATATATATATATATATATATATATATATATATATAATAATTGTTTCATCCAGAGACAGCTGTTTCGTTGTATTACGACTCGTCAGTGTGGTTAGAGACTCGATATCTCATCCAATACCGTTAGGTGGGGTCGAAACCTTACCCCAGGACCAAGAGGCTGATACACGTATACAAAGTATAAATCAAAAATACTATATATAATACAATGCAATATCTGATGTATGATAGGTTTATTTCATAAAGTGCTCGATACATTCAACATGTGAATGATTCGATTTTGGTTGCTGGGGTGCATCTCTTTTTCTAGGTAGAGGACTTTGCTCTTATTCTATTTATATATCTTCTTTTTCCTTTTTCTCTTTTCATCCTCTCGCTGTTGGTCACTGCTTGTTATGTTTGACGTAGTGGGGATAATTTGCTGTCTGGCATTCATAAATTAACGAGGGATAATGTAAACTCTCTTTATCAGCGCATTGTTAAACCATCAGTTTTTTGTGGTATGTCAACCCTGTGGTAGAATTTTTTTCCGTTTCTTTAATCTGCTCCCCTGTGTTGGGGTTAATATTTGTATGATCTCAGTTATCAGTTCACTTATTTTATTTGCACTAGTTTTTGTGTGTTTTTTTTATATCTAAGACAATTAGAAAAAGGTGATTGGGTCGATCTTAAAGTGGCTGTAGGTATGAAATAACAGAAATGTTAGTGATCATAGTAAAGCTGCTACAACTATTGTTATTCATAGCAGGGTTTGCATATAATATAGCGATTAAACCCTCATCTCCCTTTCTTCTGATAAAGCTTATGTCGTACGAGTTGTTAGTCCTTTTACATATAGTATCATGTGTATTTTATATTGATATTATTATATACTATAAGTGCATTTTTTTAAACAGGGTTTACTTATGTATATCCCCCAAGAAGCGTATTTAACAGCCATTACTCACTTTCCGTGTCACTTCTATTGATTGTTCACCCCTGTGCACATCAAATCCGTTTGTTTGGTTCTAATTCCTGACTGCCTGCAATCAACCTATGTTTTCATTTTTATGATATCGTCTTCATATATAGTGTATACATATATAATATATATATACATATGCATGTATCATATATATCACATTTTATATTCATAAATTTTTTGCTTTTTGTATTTATTATATATATCATATATGTACTATATATATGTATATCATCCCTTTCTCACCCTTTCTCTCTCTCCCTTTCTCTCTCTGTATGTACTGTATTGAACATATACTACATATTGGATGTATTATGTACATATTATATATGTCTTTATACATCATATACATTATATTCATTATATAACATATATATTATAAATATCATATATTATATTATAAATATAATGTATATATGATATATATTGTATATTACATATATTATATATTATTGTCATATATGTATTTTGTATATAGGTATAACATGCATAATATACATCATATATATTGTATATATGTATATGGTACATATATATGATATATGTGAATATACGATGTATATTATATACGTATCATATATATCATATGTATGTATATGTATATATATAATATTTATGCAAATATAATATATAAAATATATATATATATTACGTATATATATATATAATATATGCATGATATATCTTACATATATTACACATATAATATATATATATATAAGTATGATATACATATGACACGTACACACATACACACGCACACACACACATATATATATATAAATATATATATATATATATATATATATATATATATATATATATATATATATATATATAATATATATAAATATATATATATATATATATGTAATATTTATAAATCAATATATATTTCCAGAAAGATAAAATAAAGAAAGAGATAGGGAACAAACTTTATGATAAATCACAGGGCTGAATATGTAACTTAGTAAATAGTGCAATTGATATATGAAGATAAATATATGAATGAATTGCTTGGTTTCGCGAAAGATATTTCATAAAGGTATTTTTACAGCTGTAGTATAGACGGGGCACCGGTGTGCAAAATAACCCCTGATCTGTAGCAATGGAATTTTGGTGTGTAGTGTGACTTGCATAGGGTCCTTCCAACCAATAGTTTGAATCTGATGGTCAACCAAGTTGGCGTGATTGGGGGCAAGTCCCATAGGTCATAGGTTTGACAAGGGTGTCCTTCTCCTGTCAGATGCAGTTGCTCTCTATGGGGGTCTGCTATCCCTTTGCGTGAATATTCCAACAGTAAGCCTGACCAATGTTTAAACCACACAAACTTTCCGTAGTTGATAATGCCTGGGGTGGCCATAGAGTTCTACTTCCCTTTGAAAGATAATCAGAACAATAAGAATGTCTTCAACTCCAAGCACAGCTCCTCAGGATAGTGCACATGTCTGCAATTTCAAGCTTTCACAGATTCCAGATACTCTGACACAAGCAGATATGTGCTGACTATAGAGATCTGCTATTACCTCAGAGGATTGACCCGACCGTATAACCGCCTACCAACGCAATTCTTTTGTATTTGTGTTAGTATTTGTATTTCTTTCAATATCAGAAAATAGAAAATTTGTTTTAAAAAAAAATTCTGTAAGATGGAATGGTGTACTGCGAGGAAACAATTACCATCTGATTGGAAGGTGAAAAGAAATTCAAGAGAAAAGCGTTACATACCAAATTCATTTTATCACGTGTACAGCTTTTTATACGCGTCGTTTTCCAATGATGGTCAAAATAAGGAGGGTCAAAGAGAAAAAGGGTCAAGTTGAGGACGGACTGTTTCTAAGAATGTTTGTGTCATCAATGATGGGAACTTTCAGAATAGTGAGGTGATATTTGGCATTTGCTGTGTTCGACTGAGGCGTTCGTTTCTTTGTCTTGTTTTAAGATTCTTCTGTTCTTCTATATTCTCGTCTTGAAACGTTTTGATTACTCCCTGATGTAGAATTTGCCGTTATCCATGCACGATATTGCGTAAACACCAACTCTTAGTGTGTGCAAAAAGTATCCAATACATTCCAAAAGGTTCATTCATCAACTTTATACCTCTTCAAGATCGACAAAATCCAGACAAGATATAGATATCAAGAATATTGATACGAAATTGGACCCTAGGAAGTTGCTTTAAAAATGTCGGAAATCTTTGGTCTAAATTCTGTCAATTTCAAAGGTTTATTTGTATGTTAAAATGGACTTTTTAAAATGCATCAGATACTTTTTGCTCTCTCCCTCTTTCTCTCTCTCTCTCTCTCTCTCTCGCTATATATATATATATATATATATATATATATATATATATATATATATATATCAGCTTCTACTTTATGTTCTGATAAGCTCCAGTATTATTTAATGTCTGCCTGTCTATGCGAAATAGCATTATCTCTGCTTCTCGTTTGTTGGCGTGCCGTGCTGATAGTAAAAGAAATCTGACGTCAGTAGATTGGAACAGCGATGAAATGACTGCTTAATTAAAAAATCGAAGGCAAAACAATCGCTTCTTGGCTTCCCCACTATTTCAACCCGGATGTGAATTACCATCGCCTGGAGTCTCTGTAAGTATATCTAAACACACAGTAACTTAGCGCAAACTGTCCTGGCAAAGGGTCATATAGGAAGGTCATCCAAGATGTCGGGAGCAATAGACAGGCAGCAGTGTTTGAAGGCATCTAGTCAACAATCACTCGACAACATTCATTAGGGTAAAATATCTCGTGATTGTTTAGTAAGCTAGTCTGGTACATGACTAGATTGAACTATATATTCGTATAATGGCCGGAACAGAATGATAACTACGACTCTTCTCTGAATATCAGAAGAATGGGAACGGTAGAAGAAGGTGGTGATGAAAATACCGAGGGTGAGATAATTAGTCCAAAGAAATCTTGGAATCATGACAATGAATCTTCAAAGAATTTCAGACGATAACGAAGCACAATCTACCAAAACGGTACGATAATACTGAAAGGATAAGAATAAAAGTCCGAAGAAATCTTTATGTCTTTGTGTCTGGACATCTGTGTGCAAAGAATGGAGGGGGGAAGATATAGGCGTTGGTTATGTCGATTATTCCTCTTTGTCAAGTTGTGACAAATATTTTATCGTGTTACTATTTATCCAGTAGCTGGCTTTTTCGGCTACGCAGTTGACTGCAGATTTAGTAGAATTAATCTCTTAAACTCGTTTACAGATGTTGCATTCGGAAAATATCGTTACTCGGCAGATGTTGCATTAATGGTAGTACATTTTTTTTATTCAACAAAACGGTGTTAGTTTTAAGAAAATGGCGGTTCTCACATCAAGATGGCTCCCGTAAAATTATCAATTGTCTTAATCCAAATCTTGCTGCCTTTTCTCAAAAGTGGAAAGTACACTATTTTTAATTCTATGACTACTTTTTACCTCCATTTTCATTTATTTATTGATTTTTATGGCAACTTTTGCTCAAACCTGTTACTCTCCCTAAGAACTGGCAGCGTTGATCAAATAAAGAACAAGCCTTAGGTGGGATTTAAACCAACATCCCTTAGAGGGAGCACGGTTGATGCATGCCCGCTCTACTGATTCAAATCCCACCCAAGGCTTATTCTTTATTTTCCGATTAACTCTGTTTTCTCACTGTCGAAGAGTAACAGGTCTAAGCAAAAGTTGCGATAAAGAGTATCCATAAAATTAAAAATACTGATTTATAATACTTCATCTAATAAAATTGAAATCAAAATCAAAAATACTCGGTTTTATATCAACTTATATCAGAGCACCAAGGTATTTGCATTGCTTTTAATGATCATCGACATCTAGTAAGGCAAATCTTCGTAATGACTGAAATAACTTTCGTGTAATTTTCACTGTGCTTTAAGCGCGGAGACTTACCCAGTTTACATATTAAATGCAGATAGATTTTCTTATCAAAAGCAGAGATATTTTTTTATCGAATGATATTATTAAATATTTTTTAATAAGCCTACAGGAGTGAAAATTAAATTTACAAAAAAAAAATATGTAATTAGGTCGTAATCGATAAAATTTGAGAAAAAAAAACTACTGCAAGTTCTGTATGTTGAGTATATATAAGCGTCCCCAGAGACACGCCTTAACAGGCTTTTCTGTAGCCTATTAGAGCGTTTGCCAATCTGGTTTAAAAGGTTACTTCATGTACGTGTTGTGTTAATGGCGGTGAATTTTTTTCATTGAACAAACAGGTTTTTTTTCAAAAAATAAGAAAATGGCAGCTCGTTTTTTTTTAGTGGGAAAGTGCGTTGTTTTAAATCGACATATTTTTTTTATCATTGTCAGAAACTCGTCAAAAGGCTTTGCATCGTATCGGGTGTTCCTTAACTTTTGATTAAACAATTCCGCTTCTAATTGTCATGGCCAACTTTCCAAAGAATTGATAATTCTGAACAGTTTTAATCTATGCTCAAGGGAGAATATGAAGAATGGAATTAGATAGAATCGATAAAGTAGAGAAAAAGGATTTAAAATGAATTAAAATAACCTTTTTTTTTTCTTTCATGTTTTGCATTCAATAACGTAGTTGTAAAAGCCTAAAGTAAATCTCTTCATATCAAAGAACACGATTCTTTTTTTGTGTGTGTGTGTTTAGTATTTTCTTAAGCTAATTTCCAAAAAAAAAAAGGTTCTAATCGTCTTTTTCAATTGAAAAAAATGAAAAACGATTTTTTGTTCGAACAGCAACAGATTAATTTAATTTTTTCTCTCCTTTGGTATTTTGTGTCTATTTCTGTTACAATCCCGTTTCTGATTCTCATTTTTCTTTTCTTTTCTTTTCTTATTCGCTTATACTATTTTTCCTTTCCGCTTTTTCTTTTCTCCTTCTTTCTTTCCTTTTTACAGTTTCTCCTTCTCCATATTTGCCTTCTTTTTTCTTCATTTCTTTCTTTCTTCATTTCTTTCTTTCTTCATTTCTTTCTTTCTTTCTTTTCTTTTTTTTCTTTTCTCACTCTCTGCTTTCTCCCTATCATTCTTACCATGTTTTTCACTCTGGTACTCTTTCGTTATTTTCGTTTTGTTCACGCTTGCCTCCTTCTTTTCTTTTCTTTTCTTTCCTTTTTCCCTTCCTTCCTGTATTATTCTCAAGATCCTCTTTTCTTTCTGATGAACCATCCCCCCCTTGTTACCCAATCTTAATTTCTTTTGGTCTCTTCTCTTTCTCTCTCTCTCTCTCCGACAGCTTTCCTTCACTTTCATTATTGAGTGAAACTCCGTTCTTCACCAAGCAAACTAAAAGATCCACTCCACAATTCAGTTCGTTTGTCTTTTTAACTTGCTTGGCATGTTTCTCTAATTTTTGATTTGTATGGTGTGCTTTTTAAATCCACTTCACAATTCAGTTTCCTTTTCTTTTTAATTTGATTGCCATATTTCTATTTGCTTGGCGGATGTTAAAATTTGGTCGCCGTAGTTTTCAATTTAATCGCCGTATTTTTTTTTAATATGTTCGGGGAAGGGTATAGTTTTTTTTTGTTTTTTTTTTTTTAACTCTCCCTGTCTTTTTCTCAACATGAATTCTTTTAGACAGAATTTCGCGTCTGACATATTCTCTTGCTTTTTTTTTCTGTCCTCTCCAGCAATATCGATCTCTTTCTCTTTCACTATATATATATATATATATATATATATATATATATATATATATATATATATATATATATATATATATATATATATATATATATATATATATATTTATATATATATATTTATATATATATATATATATATTTATATATATATATATATATATATATATATATATATATATATATATATATATATATATATATTCTTCTCCCCCACTCTCATTCGATTCCCTGCCAATGTGCCTCCTTTTTTCCCCACCCACAATAATTCAGCCATCTCCCTTTTATAACTCCTCCTTGTATTGAACAACCAGAGGTGGAGAAGGTTTCTATCGATTTTTATTTGTGTTAGCGTATGTTTGTTCAGTCTACAGACTTGATGATTGGCATCAGCACTTCATTAGACCCCTGTAAAATGTTTGTTGTTGTTGTTGTTGTTGTTGTTGTTTTTGTTTGTTGTTCTTTCTTTTTAAAGTTGTTTGACCTTCTAGGCTCCTTTCTTCAGAATCTAGATCTTTCTAGATGTTTTTTTAAAACTCCATGTTAGATGTTTCCAGTGGGACACACCATTGATGCCATAAATAGAAATATGTCCTGACAATATTTATTCTCCGATGAAATTCTTTTATTTGACATATTTTGACGCTACGGTTGTTCATTTATTGAGTGAAATGGCAAGTTCTATTGATTTCAGTCAGAAGAAAAATTGAAACAAAAAAATCACTCCAGGTTGGCAAGTTTTCGGCAGAGCCAATTCAACCTTCAAAGACAATAACAAAAAAATACGTAATACCCAGAAAAGAAGGGTATACAACCAATGTATCCTCCCGATAGTCACCTGTTGAGCTGAGACGTTGGACCTAACCAAGACACTAACCCTCAAACTCAGAACTATGCAACATGCACATGAAAGAGATCACAAGACAGTATAATATATTAAAGGAAAGACTGGGATCAGAGATATCATACAAACAATTAATAAACTCAAATGGTCAGGGGCTGGCCATGCTGTAAGAATATCAGACATACGCTGGACATTTCGACTCACAACGTGGATCTCCGGATATCATAGGCAAAAATGCAGCCGGCAAAATGTGAGAGGCTGATTATGATGATGTCCCAATCTCCCAGTTTGTCTCCTTGTCTACTTCAATGTTCCCTTTTCTATCTATGTCCCCTTTCTAATTACTTTCTCTCTCTTCCTCTCTCCCCCACTCTCTGTCAACAAACACACACACACACACGTATATATATATATATGTATATATATATATATATATATATATATATATATATATATATATATATATATATATATATCGGCCTCCAGGTCTGAAGCGAAGGTTTCAATCCTGCCTCGTGGTACTGAGTGCGATAATGGATAGTCTATACCCACACTGAGGAGTTTTAATAAAAAGAAATGGCTGTCTGTGGATGACACAATAATACACACACACACACACACACATATATATATATATATATATATATATATATATATATATTTCTGAAAATTTAGAAAGAATACCTCATCCAACATTCACTACTTCCTCCACAACAATCGACAGATTCCCATTCTTCATACACAACCTCTTCTATTAGGTACTTCCTCTTCTCCTTTTTATCTTCTCTCTACTGTCTCTTCTTCTTTCCTCAAGTACAATCCACCCCCTCTCACTTATTATCTTTCTATTCCTTCCCCTCTCTCTCTCTCTCTCTCTCTCTCATTGAATTCTTTATTTCCCCCCTTTCTTTTTGCTTTCTCCCTCTCTTTCATTTACTATTGTCTTATCTTTTTTCACTAGTCCTCTTTGTATCTCCCCCTCCCTCTTTCTCTCACAGTATCCCTCTTGCAATCTCTGTCATTGACGTTTTTTTCTCGACTTTATCCTCCTCTGTTTCTTCTCTCTCTCACTCCTTTTTGCTCTCTCTCTCTCTATATATATGCATATATATATATATATATATATATATATATATATATATATATATATATATATATGTATGTACGTATATATATATATATATATATATATACTAACCATGCACTTTCTCTTTTCTTTCTTACCATTTCTTATTCTCAAAATTTAGGAAGAGCCTCATATAAAAAATTTTCTGTCCTTTTCTCTCTCTCACTCTCTCTCTCTCTCTCTCTCTCTCTCTCTCTCTCATATCTGATTCTTTCTATCTCTCCTTTTCCTCTCAGTTCTTTACATTGTTCAAGTAGTATTTATCTCTCTTTCAGTCTCTGTTATTCTGCTGATGTTCTCTTAATCACTTCCTTCGAATTCCAGGAAAAGCTTCCAGCGCAGAGCAGGTGTGTTGGAAACAAGCGAATCAATTATCGGAATGTCAATGTCATCTTATGGATCTTTGGGAATTCACATACAGCCCCTAACTCTTCTCTTACAAGTTACCACATCCAACCCCACGCTGAACGTTGCTATCATTTTAACTCTTTCTCTACTTTCAAATCTCTTCTAACTCCTCGTATTAATTCATTAATCCTCCATCCATCAGGTAAAACAATCACCCCCTCAACACATGATATCGTTTTTCTCATCTTAGTGGATTCATCTCTGCCACTTGGCATAGATATCGCGAGAATGTCGAGTGCCCCTCCCCAAATTGCAAAGTGACTCTATCTCTTCATTCCAAGGAAACGAATGATACGAGATAAATTCAATTTACGTTTCGAACAGAAAAAACTACTTATGCATGTTAATAAGGACAAGTTTTTCCATGTTTTTTTCTGACCTTTTGTTCAAAACGTTTTAGGCCTCAACTGTTAGATGAGCAGTGCTACTTCACGTTTAAAAGGTTCAATAGAAAAATGAAAAAATAGTCAAAACTAAGAATCAAATGAAAAACAATATACTTCATGCCAGGATCTTAAAACTCTTGTATTATTATCATTTTCCCACTGGAGAAGAATATATTGGTTACAAATAAAAATAATATCGTCAGAAGTCATGGAGAATATATGGAATAATGAGAATACTTTTTGTAATCCCAGAACGTTGTCTATGTCCGGGCATGCACCAAATTAGATTGGTGGCTTAAGTAAATTGTGAAAATTGCTGCCAGTTTTTCTATGTCTATCACACAGTCTCTCCAGAAGTTCTCAATGAATTTCAAGTGGAATTTTTTGGTAGGAATAGAAAAAATAGTCTTGGAGTGGATCCAGGAATTCGATTGGAGATATTATTGCGTTTTTCTTGATACATTTCTGTGTTCTCTTATGTCCGTCCACATGATAAATAGCAGGATATTTTCAGAATTTGCACAATGAATCTTATTGAATTTTGTGGAAGCGTAGGGCATGGGGTAAAAAAGAAGTAACTGAATTTTAGAGCGGATCCAGGAATTCATTTCCGATTGAGGCATATTTTTCCGTTCTGATATTTAATACACTTCTGTATTTGTACCTGACTGTCTACACAATATCCCCAAAAGTTCTCAATGAATTTTCCAATGAAATCTTGTGAAAAGATGGACCATGGGATGAAGGAAAAATTATCGAATGTTGTCTATGTAATGTGTACTGTTGCATGAAGTCATGAATAACTCGTGTTTCGAAAGATGATGATGATAATCATCATCATTAGACTTTTATCGTCCGTCGCCGGACATAAACCTTCCCCAGGATCCACAACAATTCTCTATCATGGGCGTCACGGAGCCAGTATTTTCTGAATTTGTTCAGTCCATCTCCTCATCTTGTATTCTGTCGGCTTCGGTTTTGCATGTGATCTTTGGAAATCCATGTTATGAGTTGTGATATCCGTCAGTTGTCTGCCATTTTAGAAACATGGCCTACCCATTGCCATTAAGTTTTTTAATAGATTCTATGATGTCTAGGACTCCCGTTTTCTTCCAGATATACTGTGCTGTCTTATGATCCCTCCATGTGATGTTGAGCACGATTCTCTCATGCATGCTTTGCATGCTTCACAATGTTTATCAAAAGTCTTTTAGGCTTTAATAATGTGGAGAAAATACATTATTTTATTATCATTTGAGTACAAATTCATCAAAATGTGAACAATCTAATGATTTTTCGGTTTCTACACTTATAATTGATGGTCATAACCAGAAGAAATGCACATTATACACCCCCTGTTGTCAATTTTTAATTCCCAATTGGACGCTCTTAAAGTTCATGAAAAAAATTGGCAACAATTATTTTCCTAATTTTGATGTAGTTTTTTTAGACCCCCAGACAATGACAACTCCCACTCTCTGATGGACTAAAGAATGAATATCTTCTCAGTTTATAAAGCTTTTCTGCATTTTCTATTTAGACTGACTTTGGTAAATCAAGAAAGGGGGAATGAGTTGATGCATTTATAAATGAAATGAATTGGAATATTTGAAACGCATAACTCATTGTTCTATAGAGTGTAAAAGGTAAGATATTATCATTCATATTAAACCCACCCCACTATCTTGTTCGTCTAATGAATCTTATGTATACGAAAAAAAGTTCCAATTTTCACACAAAATGCAGAGTCGTAAGATTTACATATTTGAATTTCTTGTACTTTATACTACATACGACACTAATCAAACCTGGTGCACCCCAGAACATGAATAAATTAGTACTAACTCCCAGACTTCAAAAAGTCTATAATGTTTTCGTAAACTTTTGATCTTGACTGACCTGGAAAAATGCAAGAAAGGTGTAATAGATAGGCGAGTGAAATGGTAAAATTTATTGTTCTAGAGTATGTATTAGATAAGATATGATCAATCATACCCTTCTATCTCGTTTGTTTAATGCTTCCTATGAATAGTTACCAATAGAACACAGAAGCTGACAGTTGTAAGGTTTAATATTTTGTATTTCCTGTTCTTCAATCTGCCTAGGCCACTAATAAAACCATCGACATACCAAAACATGTTAGACTCTCAAAACAATAGAATCTCCACTAATTCAACAGGAAAGAATAGATCGATTGAAACATCGTGATTAAAAAAACATTTTTCACGGAATATTTTGTCGTCAAACTTTAATCCAAGTCCGGAGCTGACTTTGATTTCATACAGTAGCGAGAACAAGACCCACAAAAACTCTCGAGTGTTTACGTGTAAATTTATGATTTACTACACTGATTTGGAATTATGATCAAATGATTGATAGCTAGCTCTCTCGCCGACTGAGCCAAACTAACAAGTCTTACGTACATACGATATTGTATATCGTACTGACTACACAAGGGATTAACTAATCCCCCCCCCAATCGTTTATCCTAAAAGATTTTCAGGATTTCATATTCATTATATATGTATATATATATATATATATATATATATATATATATATATATATATATATATATATATGTGTGTGTGTGTGTGTGTGTATATATGTGTGTGTGTGTGTGTGTGTATATATATATATATATATATATATATATATATATACAATAAAAAAAGTGGCGGTAGCTGTCTTCAGGCAGAATAGAAGTAAAAGTACAGAATCCGAAAGCAAATGTATTACTGGCAATTTAATAGCCAAAGAAGAGATCGGCTGAAAATACTGTTATTAAAACATCATGGTGATGCGAAGGATTATCAAAACTAAGAAAATTTCAGAGTATATATAAACAGGTCTGGTTATTCATTCAAAAGAAACTGTTAGGGCATGCCAACCTAGGTTGATGAAATAAAATCTTGTAAAAAGAGGTTATCACTATGTTACTTCTCTTGCTGCTTATTCGGGAGTGATCACTAAAAAAGTCAAGATTCTGAAAATGAATGGATAGATAAGCGCTACACATACTGAGGGATCAATTTAGCGTAAAATTGCATTGGAATTTGAATTCTCATAAAAGCCTATTTAAAGGGGTATTTTTTTTTTTGAAGAAGCAAAAAAAAACACGTCATAAAGAGTAAATGTTTACATTGCCAGCCTTCCAGCTCCATTCGTACAGCCCATATGCGTGATACATATATAGCCCGCCAGTGAGTCCAACCAACCTAAAAACTGAAGAAACCTACTTTGGAAATTCCTGTTGATTATTTTCGTTGAAGGTCCCAAAAACTTTATATTAATATCTCACAGCCAAAAAAAACAAAAATCGGCTGAAAACATCAAAAGTAAAACGACGAAAGTGATACTTAATGAAAATGCTCTCTGAACCCCGAGACAAGAGCATACGTACTAATTTAGTATCAGTAAAAAAGATAGACACTGATTAAAAGAAAAGGAAAAAAACAAAGAAACCTATAATACAATAACTACAAAATAATCGGAAAAATGAAAAATATCCCATATTCTTAAAATGTGTACACCACTATTGAATTAACAACCAAAAAAGAAATATTGTTCGTGGCTAAGTGACATTCAACCCAGAAGTAGCAGAAGATCTTAATTGGCCATAAGAATTGCCTTTGAAAACACTTATCACCTGCACATCATCTTTCCTTCTCTAATCAGGTCTGATTTGGAAATATATGCTTTGAAGTTGAGTCTTGTTAATCTAGTAAATAAAGAAAACAATGTGTGTGTCTAGACAGTAGAGAACAAAAATACTGAATTGATTAACCTTAATCATACACACACATCTTTTCCAATCTTAGGAAGACATGCCAACTAGAAGAGAAAGCAACTGAATATAAAATGCCACTAGCTGTAGCATTTGTTGACCTTGAAAACGCCTTTGATTCAGTGGAAATCTCCAAAGTCATTGACACAATAATACAACAAAGTTTTCAGCCCATATATGTCTGCAGCAGGTCCATCCTCAGGCTACATAAAGATTCTGTGCCCTTTCCAGTGGATAGAGAAAGGAGTAAGACAAGATGACTCCGGCTGATCCAAACTCTTCACAGCCTACTTTGAGATGATCTTCCGAAACTTACAATGGGAACACAGAGGAATCAAGATAGACGGAGAAAACTTGAATAACCACAGATTAGCTGACGACATCGTCTTCTCTGCAAAGAACCATCACAATCTCCTAATAATGTTAGACGAACTAGAAAAAGCAAGAAAGAAAGTTGGCCTCTAAATGAACTTAAGCAAAATAAATGCCATGTTCAACAAGCATGTTGGAAACAAAGACACAGAAATGCAGAGCTGTAGAAAGTAGACCACTACATCTACCTTGGACAACGAGTCTCTATAAAGTCATCAAAAAAAAGAAGAAGAAATAAAGCGAAGAATTACACTGAGTTGGCAAGTTTCCTTTCAAGAACAAGGATATCCTGATGACCCTAAAAAGAAAGGTATCCTACTGACGGTCATTTACATAGCAGAAACGTGAAACCTAACCAAAAGATTCTCCCTCAAATTGAGAACCATGCAACGAGCACATGAGAGACTTATGCTCAACCCGCGGGGAGAGATAGTGAGGTATATCAGAGAAAAGAAAAAAAATTCAATGGGATGGGCATAATGCACGAATGTCAGAGTACCGCTAGACATCACGTCTTATAACATGGATTCCCAGAGATCAGTTGTGAGACTGTGACCGACAAAAAGAAAGATGACGTGATGAGCTAGATAAATTCAGAAAGTACTGGCGCCGCGATGCCCATTATAGACGAATCTGGCTATGAGGTGGAGGTGGAAAGGAGGAGGAGGACATGAAACACATGATGGAACTTTTCAATTTTAGTTCTGAATAGAAGAACACATAATTTTTATTAGATTGAGGAAAAAATCTCATTTACATTTTGACAATATCATAATCAATTGGGTATCAAAGTATTGCCCTGGTTTCATAACAGCTATATTATGTTTTAAATCGTAAAAGGACGGTTGCAGTCCCGAGTCTATGAATTTTTCGGGAATATTTTAACTTCGAAATTTTGGAAGATCGTGACCAAACGAAAATTTTGCATGGAACGTATGATTATCTTTGGGGAAACAGGACCGGCAAATAGGTAATGCGTAATAATTCCATATCCTTGCCTGATAATTCTTTACTGCATCGAATTTGCAACATGAGGGCTGACCTTGTCGATCAGCAAATTCACCTGTTGACTTATTTGACCGGAAAAATACGCCGTCTCTTCTATTGCGTCATTCATACTAAGTTACTGCTCTCGGTAGCAGTGAATAGGTTTCAACAATCAAAAAAAAAAAAGATTCTTTTTGACTCTCATCATTCACAGAAAAGAACCGTTCTCCCAAGTAAATTCCATTTATGCTGAGATGGCTTATACTTTCCTAGATCTAGCCAGGATTCCTTCATTTTCGATTCTGCAACGGATCCATTTTTCTTATTGTTTAAAACTATATTGTCTCAAAATTACTTTGAAATTTTCTCCGTGGAGCAAGAAGAGGGAGACACGTGATTGATTGAATGTTGACTGATGTAAGTTCATGTGGAACCAATTTTCCACTGTTGAGAATTTCAAGCTGAGGCTCGTGATCTACGTTCTACACTTAACTGATTGCACAAGTAATAAAAAGCTGACTAAACCTTAATTACAATTTCCTTTCAATTTCAATCAACCACATTCTTCTCTTTCATGTTATGCTTATGTACTTATACACCACCTTGTTATTGTATTCTTCCTATTCTTATATTCCTAAATACAATACACGTTTTTCGCTTTGAAAAAAACAAATATATGAATAACTGCAAGTACATTTCACAATTGAACCCAAAAATAACATTGAAAAAATTAAAATATGCAACCTCTGAAATTATATCGATCTCATGAGGGCTATTATTGATTTGTTCTTTCCTTGCATCTCACACACATAACTGCATGATGCAGTAGAGTAACATTTACACATATGGTATATTTTCCACTCAATATCTTCGCAAAGGATATTTTTATTCAAACATTGAATAAATAGGACAAATTACATCGATTTCATAACTTTCGATTTATTATCTTATGGGTTTTACAATACTATTTCTCAAATAAAAACCCAAATTGGAAACGCATATAATCAAAGACAAAAAATCGTTTTTATTCCTTAAAAATAGCATAAAATACTTCCTTCTCGAAAGTAACCCATTCTTTAACTAAATAAAAGAAAGAAATCCATTAGATAACGTACAAGAATTATTTCTTAGAATAAATCAAAGGTTGAAAAATATTTTATAACTTAATATTTTTCTGAAAAAATAAAAAGTAAAATTGTTGATAAACATTTGATTAATGTAAAAAGAAACAGTAGGTTCGATCCCAAGTCACCTCTTAAATTTTATGCTATCTGCCAAGCTAAGCAAAGCTTAGTAAATAATCATAACTGAGCCGGGAGATATTTGAATGATTGTGACTCTAAAATACAGATTTTTGCAAATCTGATTCCTGTGTTGCACGACAAACGAAGCTTTGACTTCATTGAGACACAGACATTGTTTGACGCAATTATGATTTTTAATGGATCTGGAGTGCTAAACGACTTAAACTATCCTACTATTTGCCTATAGCTAGAGCCAGGGAAATGGATTCATGCAATAGTGTGAAGTGGAAGCAAACTTTCCCGGCCAATGACTGAAATCGGTTGGCTGATTCCATTCTTTGTGCTCTTCACCATCAGGCCACCCCACTGGAATAACTGTAGACTGACTTTTAATGTAAGTAAAGATATATTGTCTGCATTGGCATTACTTATTAGACACAGGTTGAAGTGAAAAGTCACTCAAGTCCAAACCTCTGACTCGTGGTAAAACACTGATATCAGTCAATAAGAGACAACACAAGATATTATTAAAAATTTAAAAAATTTATGAGTATTGATGAACGGTAAGCAAAATCGATTTGTTCCAAAGGTGGGTAAAACAATCTTCGGTGGAGGAAGACAGGCTGATTTAAACGCCTGCTTAGTTGAAGAGGACGTAAGATTTTGCCTGGCCTGTCAATATTGAAAAAGATAAATGCATTTGATATTAGTAGGGTTAAAAAGTATAGCTCACATTCTATTCTGACAAAAATACTTTGGGAAATTTCGAAGTCTGAAGAAGCACCCATAAATATTATTTTTGAATGATGAGATGAATTATTTTAACGATTAATACCCGACTAGACCTCGGTTTATTGTTGCCTTTTATCTTAGCCAAATACCCTCCAAGTGTTAAAACTAGGTGCATTAAATAGATATGAAAAAAATAGGTTTCGACCATATCCTGAGTGTTGATCTTTCATGGGCAAAGCTTGAATCAATTTCGCCATAGAATTCTATAGTATAGATCCAAACGTACAATAGGCTTCACATCTTCGATAGGAGGATATTTGATAAGCTCCGTTGATTTTTTAAAGTATCACCTAAGTCTACGACTACGCAGTCTGTCCAGTGATGCTGTTCGGTTACGATATAAGGCCATAGCAAAAAAAAAAAAAAAAAAAAGGAACAAAGCTTGGCAGTCTAGTTACAGAGTAATGGAATTACATAAAAACTATTAAAGGGCTCAAATGGCAATGGGCAGGCCATGTTGCAAGAATAAAAGGCAACCGATGGAAATCACGTCTCACAAAATGGATCCCCAGAGATTACATAAGAGACCGAGGCCGACAGAACACAAGATGGAGAGATGAACTGGACAGATTCAGGAAGTACTGGCTCCGCGACGCCCATGATAGAATATTGTGTCGAATTCCTGCTAAGGTCTATGTCCAACGACGGATGTTAAAAGACTGATGATGATGATGATGATGATGATGATGATGATGATATATCGCCCCTTCAGCCTACCAGAATACTGCATAAGAAATGTTACCAAATTCGAAGACGTTTTCCAAAGTCGACTGTAAAAGCAGAGATGGGCTTGCCACGTAACACGAATGCTGGACAATTGGCGGACATTACAAATAGTTCGTAATTCAAGGGGGACAGAAAGGGGAGAGAAGAAGACCCTCGATGGAGAGTAATCAACTGAGGTTAAGATGCGATAGAAGGAATTGGCACAATATGGCCAGAAACGGAGGCGGATGGCTGACAGACGCGCAAGGGGGAGGCACCTTTTGGACGAAGGATGGAGAAATAGCAATTGCCTTATTCCACTTGGATGGATAGCAAAAGAAACTCACAGGCCAATGCCGAAAGTATCCCCATCGAGTGCTCAATTACAACGGCCTTGAGTCCTACAGGATTAAGTTGTGTATGTATCTTAAAGAGCTCTTACCGTGAAGCAATGGATTCAAAGCTACCGCCATAGACTTGTGTTCCACTCTAATCATAGAGCTATAGATAGACGGAAGCCTATTTAATGATGTCATTGGTTACTAACCGATTTCAACCCCCCACCCCCACTACCACCACTTAAGACGAAATAGGATTCCAAGATATAATGGATTGGAAGACAGTGCAGTAATAGACGACGCATCTTTCGCGATGCATGGATCATAATTGCCTCATCGAAGACGTTGAAGTATTCACCTCTTGTATAGTGTCTCCGATTATTGGCCGAATATCCTCAACAAGGAAGGAACGCACAGGAAAACAGGAGAGGTCGTTCTCTGATGAATGTTTTCCCCAGACACATAAACAGATGAAGATAGATAGATAGATAGATAGATAAATAGATCTTCCTTAAGATCAAATATTGATGATAGATAGATTGATAGATATAGACAGAGACAGATATGGACAGATGTTGTTTTGTTTTTTGTTTTTTTGTTGTTTTGTTTTTTTGGGTTTTTTTTTTACAAATGATGATGGATTAGATAGAATGCTAGATAGATGGATAGATATAGTGACATATACAGATAATTATTTTTTAGTGGGGTGAGGGTAGGTAATTGGAGAAAATGATGTAGATTCGAAGAAACTTAAAGATATAGACAGTTCGAGAAAGAGATAAATGAAAAAAACAAAACAAAAAAAAAGAAAGAAAAGAAGGAAGGAAGAAAAGAATCCTGGGATTGCTGTCTCCTCACAAGACAACCGTCACCTCAATTCCATTAAGCAGGGTTTGAAGTGGTTCTTCCGATTTACGCGTGGAATGATCTCCTGTTGGACCAAATCTGTGTACTACTCTCTTGTATAACCCCAGGGGTGAGATTACTTGGAAAATGTCAGAGGGGTGGGGGCATTGGCCAAACAATAAAAAGGGAGGATCCATCAGTGGTATTAGAAGATTACGTCATCAGGATCTGCCGTGTTTGAAATAGTCTGTCACAAGGCATTCAACGATGGGACACCCACAAAAATCAATTTCAATTGTTACAGCCTGTAACCCAGGGGTTCATGATTATTGCTCCACGCAAGATATTTTTATGAAGATACAGAATTAGCCGCTTATTATAATCACAGCAAATGTTATCAAACAGTTATTGTTACTAAAGTCTGCCTGCACTAAATACTTCATTTAAAATTACCATAATAATCGGTTTCCACACTCTCACCCACACACACACACACACACACACACACACACATATATATATATGTATATATATATATATGAGATAAAGAGCCGCTGGTAATGCAAAGGCCGTAATAACTGCTTTTACTTCAAATTCTCATCTCGATTATTATAGGTCTATTCGTTTCTTCCAATATAACCGTTATGTCTTGAGGAAATTGTTATATATGATGCGACAGAATAATTATAAATTGCTTTATATTATACAGGAACATTTATAGAGGGTTAATGTATCACTTAGCCAAGACAACGTAGTAACGCTCTCACCATTGAGCTAAACAGTCGCCCGTTAATGTGAAGGCCGAAATAACTACTTTCACTCCCGATTCTCATCTCGTTTATTCTATTCAAAATACGAATCAGGAATACAGTATAATATAATATAATGCCATATCAGATGTATGATAGGTTTATTTCATAAAGTGCTCGATACGTTCAGCATTAAACATTAAATTAAGTTAGTACACCGCTTAAAATAGGATGAAATAAAAGATTTGGTACACGAACACGTTTATGTTTCTGTCTAGTTTGGGCCTCTTCAGAGTTATGATTTGATTTAATTTTGATTCCTATTCAGGACGTCGTTGGGCGGATATCTATTTTTATGGGTAGAGAACATTCCTCTTATTCTATTTATATATATTTTCTTTTTCTCTTTTACCTGTTCAGTTATTGGTTATGGCTTGTATAGTTTCACATATTGGAGATAAATCACTGTCTGGTAGTTATAAATGAACAGGGGATGCTCTAAACACTTTCTTTATCAGTGTGTTGTTAAATCATCAACTCTTTGCGTTATGTCTCCTCTCAGGAAATACTCTATTATTCTGCTACCCATTGTGAGGGATCGGTTTTACATTACGTTTATTACTTATGTATAATTCTCTTATATATTCTAGTTTTGGTTTGTTTTTACATATCAAAGATAATTATGGGAAGGTGATTCGGTTGTTCTTAGAGTAGATGGGAGTATAAACTAATAACAACATTGATGTTAATAGTAATGCTTATACAACTGTTATTGATAGCAACAAGAAGAATAAGACAACTATGGGGGTTAATTTTTGTACACCTGTATGTGGAGTGTTGAATAGTGTTGTTTTTCAATAAAAATTTTGAGCGGTTCCAGCATTTCAATACAACTTCATCTTTTGTTCTTTTGCTCTATTGGAAAAGGTGGGGATTTCAAATCTCTCAATCAAGCATAGGTAACATGGTGTTTCAATGTTTTGGCATATGTGTGTTTGTTTTAATATTTTCCATCTTACACTAGATTTGAGGTTGCTCTCTGTTCGTCTCCAGATTCATGAATTCACTAATTGCTATGCTAAACATGTTTCAGAACAGGTCCTCATCTTTAGCATCAGATATTTAGCTTTGAAATCAAAAATGGAAATCAAGAATGAGGATCTGTGGGAGTCCATGATGGTGTGTCCAATATATGTGTGTATATATATATATATATATATATATACACATATAGATGTATATATATATATATATATATATATATATATATATATATAAATACATATATATATATATATATATATATATATATATATATATATATATATATATATATATATATATATATATATATATAGATGTATCACTTGAACTTGAAGTTCTTTAAGAGACCCTGTCCCAAAGTGGTAACAAGGATTCTTTTATATGCGCGAAGCAGGGTACCCCGTGAAAATTGAACTTACTAACAATTAACATTTGGATTATCATCTTCATTGGCCATTTCATTGGTATGGTGAGTTACACCTTCATGTGTGTCTGTAAATCCTCGTAACTATTACCCCAGACGTAATATGATTGCCCAAATAGTTCTAGTCAAACAATTTTTGAAAGCAGACAAAATGAGCCCAGCTCATTCTCAGCAACACACGTCATGCAGGCGATTCCGTTTCAAGTAAATTATGTAACGATTCCCTCAAATTCTTTTCCTGCTAAGCAAAAAGAAATCCATATGACTGTAAATTCCAGCATGTCCTGGTTTATAAACTGGGCTGTTAAGCTAAAGTATACATCTACCTTCTATTTTGTCATCTCCCAACGATGTACAATATGGTCCGTAAGAAGGCTAAGTCGGAAAGTTTTGATCAGTTCTCCCGTAGCCTATAATCTTACCATTTGGAGGTATATTGCAGACAGGAAAATAATTGGGTAATATTACGTATTTTTGACATATAACCGCGACGTTGCAGAAGTAATTGTACTAGGAACTAGTCCTAAAAAAATTATTCTTCTCTAGCCGACTGTATATCCTTGCACAAAATATCGTTGGTATTCGTTGAGAACTTTCGGAGATATCGTGTGGAACAATGTGAAAGTATGGAGATAATCTATGTTTTGGACATATAATTACGATGTAGGTGAGATAATTGCACTCCGAAATTCAGTTGGTTTTCGTATAGTCAATCGTTCACCCATCGATTGAATTTCATTGAAATTCACTGAAAACTTCGGGAGATATCGTGTGGATATTCATCCGCACATATTTGAATGTCATAGAAAAAATACTTCATAATCCAAAGAAACTTCCTGGATCCGCACCAGAATTTTACCATCTCTTACCCCCTTTACATACCATCTCACAAAATTCAATCGACTTTCATTCTGTACTTTCGAAGATATCGTATGACATTTTGGCGGTATTATGTGGTTTTGACATATAAATACGATGTTGAGGAGGCAACTGTGAATAGATACGCTTCAGCATCCAACCGGTTCCCTTATCGTTTTGTCCATCCAGCCACAAAATTTCATAGAAATTCATTCATAACTTGAGTTGACTGATATGAAATGAATTGATCCGCTCTTTAATTCTCCAGATTACCCATAGCCTTTAGTCCCCACCCCCACAAGAAAAATCATGAAAATCAATTGATTTCTTTTGGAGATATCGTGTAGACAGCCATGAGGATATACAGAGATGTAATTGGAAGGTGGAAAAAGGAGAAAATATCTTTCAATCGGGGGAAATCCCTGGATCCACTCATAAATTTCACCTCTTTTACTCACATACCATCCCTCCTAGGAGATTTAAAAAAAAACAGGAGGAAATTCATTCTGTACTTTCAGAGATATCGTGTGGACAGATGAATGAATAGACGAACAGACAGACGAGCAGATGCAGCTGAATGCACATAACTCTTTTCAACTTCGTAGACAGAGGTGAATGATATCGGGTCGTATTTTGAATATTCTATGCGTATTGTATTTCAGTGTGTGGTGAGAGCAAGTCTTTGCAGGTGTATGAGAGAGCGAGTCTACAATGTGTCTTTTGATGTGTGCTTGTATGTGTGTTTGGGTTTGTGTGTGTGTGTATGTCTTTGCCATCCGCGCTGACAAACTCTACATTGATAAAATCTTGTTCTCTTCGTTCAAGATCTGTTGTCAGATCTTTCCATTTATTGACGTCCGGTGATTAACCTTTGCCATCACACCCACAGAGCAGAACTTCTGTGAGTAAAAAAAAAACCGCCCTAGGCTTGTTCAATCAAAAACATTGATTAGTATAGCATCGAATCTTTTGTTTTTTGGATTATTTTCGATTCTTAAACGTTACTAACCAAGCTAATACACGCACCCTTCGTATATATATATATATATATATATATATATATATATATGTGTGTGTGTGTGTGTGTGTGTGTGTGTGTATTTATGTGTGTGTGTGTGTGAGAGAGAGAGTGTGTTCGTGTGAGGAAAAAAGAGAGATCAAGAGAGAGTGTGTATGTGTGTATGTGTGTGTGTATGTGAGAGAGAGAGAGATTGTGTGGGTGAGATATGCAATTTGATGATTTTTTTGAGCAAAAATTTCTTCCTCGAAAGTTCGCAGGGGCCCTTTTGACCTTCCCCCTCGGGGGAATTGAGATCTCTTGCATATATTCACCAGTAAAGTTGTAGATCGTTAATTGTTGGCTGCTTCGATTTTCTTTTTCAAATTAGCGAACGGTTTTCCATGAAAGCTAAGAGCAAAATCATGCGAGATACACTGGTTCTCTTCGAAACACGGCGTCCTTAATGTACAACGATTTTCCACGACGCCCAAGGACAGGAAATACAGAACAATCGCATTTACTTTCATACTATTAGATAAAGATAATAAACAAAGTGATTTAAATTCATGAAAGGTTACGTATTTATCTCTCGATAATCATAATCATTAGCAGGATGGGTGAGCCTGTTGTTCACCACACGATTTCAGGAATCTTGTATTTCGCTTCCTTTTGCTGTGTCTATGCTGCAGAACACTGAACTACGATTGCTTGGAATTATCCAAACTTTCCTATATGCCGCGGGCACCGCTGACAGCTAACAGCGACGCCCTGGGAAGCCGCTGTGTGCACCTTTGGAATCTCAGTCTTGGGCAATTGATCGTGCAATGGGTTCATCAAGAGATAATTACACTATTGCTGTCCTATTTCCGACTCGGAGATATATTCGTGATTGTCACAAATAAAGTGTAAACCAGTGACTATGGACGTGAGATACACGCCCCAAAAGGAAGCAATTTGAATATACTGGAAGTGGGGGTGGGCAATTTGAAATTAGGGTGTGAAGAGCTGATGCGATCCAGCGTTCATAACTGAGACGCGTTAAGACTCAACATCAATTCTTGATAATACAATATCATAATAATTCACCAAAAGTGCCTGTCCGTCTGTCTGTCTGTCTGTCCGTCTGTCTGTCTGTCTGTATGTATGTATGTATGTATGTACTTGACAACCACAAAAACTACTTGATATAAATTCGTGGAATTTTCTGTGGCTACGGATCTGATCTGTGGAAAGTGTCTTGGGCAAATTATTTTTTGTGGGGTTTTCAATTCTGGGGGAGGGGGATCTATTTGCATGATTATTCATCAATGGTGAAAATTGATTTTTATGACACCATGAAAGAATATTGTTTATTCTTTTTTTCTTGAATCAATGAAATATTTTTTTTACTTTTATAGGTCAAAATTGGGGTAAGATTTTCTCTCCCTTCGAGGGGTCAAATTGAGGGGGTATGCGAAAGGGTTCTATTTGGGGGCAAAAGATTGAAGGGAGACTTTCATTATTTTTCACTTTTGAGGGTCGAAATTGGTTGAACATTTTTTTTTCAATTTTAGGGGGAAGAGTCCATGGGATGTTGGATTTTACTTTTAGGGGTCAGAAGCTAGGATGAAGAATTTCTTCACTATTTGTGGTCATAATCAAGGGGATTTTTTTTTCACTTTCATGGGTGAAAATCAAATGTTTTTTTTTTCTCTTTTACTTTTTGGGATCGAAATTCAGAGGAAGTTTTTTTTCACTCTAACTTGTCGGAACGTAAAGGAATTTTTTGTCCGCTCTCAGTGTTCAAAATCGAGAGGTATTTTTTTCACTTTTAGGATTCGAAATCCAAGTGAATTTTCTTCTTTTTTTTTTCGAATTTTATGAGTTGAAAGGGAAGACATTTTTAAAATTCCAGGCCTCTTAATCCTAGGGATTTTCTGTTTACTTTGAGAGTCAGTATTGAGGGGAATTTTCTTTCTTTCTTTGGTTTCAAAATCGAAAACAGAGGGTTTTTTTTACCCTTTTTAAGTCAAAATAAAATCGACATTATCAAGATCACGGGGTGGGGTTCTCATTCTTTGAGATCAAATCGAGAGGAGACGTTTACTTTCCATTTTTAGGGGCCAAAATGAAATGGGAACTTTTTCACTTTCGAAAGTCGAATCGCGTGGAAAATTATCTTTTTCTTTCATGATTTGACATCCACTTCCATGATCAAAATGGAGCGTGAATTTGTTTTTTTGTTTTTTTTTTTTTTTCGTTTTTAAGTGATCAAAATCGTTGGAAGACTTTGTTTTCTATTTTATTCGTCAAAATCGAGTGAATGGCTTTCCCATTTTAGCATTAACCTTCACCCCCATCCTTCAATAGCCACTAACTGTAAAAAAAATATTATTCCCCTCTCCTTCAAATTCCGCCCCATTTTAACATTATATCTCTCCTTTCAAGCTTTCTAACCTTTTTTAATATCAGACAACTCCTCTCTTTAGACATTAGCCCTACTTTTTTTTCCAAACATTGACGCCCGTTTTCAACTTAGCATCCCCAATGATCCCCTTTTTACATTAGCCCTGCCTTTTTACTTAATCCTGACCCTACTTTCACATTAGCCCAACCTTCTTTAACTTTAGCCGACCATCTCTTTTTACCCCTCTTATTCCACGTTACCCTCATTTCTGACGAGGTGAAAAATGGCATTAAATCAATTTTAAAAACAAATTAAATTAAACAGTTTCTGATTTCTATTTATCAATCTTTTTATTTTTTTCTATTTTCTATTTTCTGGCCAGCAATTAACATCGCCCGTAGGGGCGGATATTCAGTCTAGTAAGATTATTTCTTAATTACATGACACAAATAATTACTAATTTTACTATGGAGTCCGTTGTAAATAATCCTTAACCCATTAACTCAGAAGGGTGTAGAAGCAACAAGGTGATTGAGTAACACTGATTTTCACAACATGAACACATTACAAAAAAAATTCAGCAAGTGCTTTGAAGTTCATGCATCAGTATTTTTTTTATTTCTCTATAGATGTTTACATATTGTAAAACAAACAAAACAGTAGTTAGTCAGTATTTAGAGATATGTGAGATATGGTTCTTTTCATTACATGGTATATACTTCAGGGGTGAACTGAAGTACCAGGTGACCCAAGCAGCACCAGTTTAGGGCCAATAAAACATTTTGCTTAGAGGCCAAGATCACTGTCTGTTATAGTAAAGAAGAAATCACACTTTTTGAACTACTGAGGTGGGTCATCGTGTAAATAAAATCACACGCTCACAATTGGTTTTCACGTATGATAAAAGCATGACTACTAAAATTATCAATTATCCCATGTCTTTGTTCTTCTCTCACCCTCAGTCTGTATCTTCTTGTCTCTCCCTTATCCCTTCCACCCTTTGTTGCCCTTCCATTTTTTTATCTAAATGTTATACAAACATGACTATATTTCACATTCAAAATTCTTCAGTAAACAACCTAATTTTCTTTTCTTCTCTCTTATTTTCTATCGCTATATAGAAAAACCTTTTTCTCTATCACCACTCTTCTAATTCTATCAAATATTTTTCCACTTTCTGTTCTTAACCTCTTATTGAACTACGTAACCTTTTTTTCTGTCATCTCTCTGTTTACTCTCTAGAAAAAGTACTTGACTCTTTTTTTTCTTTCTCTTTATCCAACCACTACAGTAAACTACCTAATTCTGCTTCCTCTCCATTCTCTTCCAAACCATTTTATTGAAATCAAATCGTAACACCCGAAGGCAAGAAGACAGATAAGGGCGAAGGTCGTACACACGAATGAATTTTATTGCGGTGATATAATATTCTTTAGTATCTGTGTCTCAACATCCTCTCAACACTCAACTAAATAAAGGGGAAAGAATAACAGAACTCACGAACACGTCAAAAGGAAAAAAAGCTCTCTTACCCCCTATATTCCCTTCTTGACAAATCTACCCCCTTATCTCTCCCCCCTCTCTCTCTCTCCTCTCTCTCTCTCTCTCTCTCTCTCTCTCACACACACACACACACACACACACACTCTCTCTCTCTTTCTCTCTTCGAGTGTTGAGGATCGGGCTGATTGATACTGCGCTGATCCTAGGTAGAAAAGCGAAGTGGTCGTAAATACAAACGTACAGAATGATTTACTGGATCTGGGGGTGTGTGTAAGGGTCGGGCGGGTGGAGGAGACAGGGCTTTTAATTTTACTATGGCCGCTTCAGAAATTCGATTTCGGTTCGAATGAATGCCTTCTGACAACGATGCCAGATCGATAACAGTGCAATGTAGAGCGCACCCGGAGAGCGCACACCTTTGCCAACGCCGAACGCCGATTTAAAAACCGAATGGGAATAAAGAATGAAAAAACAAGGAGGGAAAACTTTAATTGTGCAAATATTGATCTTAATTCCTTTCAAGACTTGATTTTTCTTATCAACTGTTGATTTTTAACTTCATTTCCTACAGTACGATAAGCTTATCTCTCAATCGGAAAAGAATTTCTAGACCCAGCCCAAAATTCAATCAGTTTTCTCTCAGCACATAACCCACACTTTCGCAAAGTTCCATTGGAATTTATGGAAACCTTTCAGTGATATTGTGTCGACGAATAGACAGGCAACAGACTGACAGACAGACAGACAGACAAACACGAGTGAATATATAAACCACTTTCGATTACGTTGGCAGAGGTAAATCTAAAGCGAAAAACAAGAGAAGGCCGCTTTTGTTCTTTATAATAATTGTCACTGGTAGCATCAAATGTACATTGGAACAGTAAATAGCCCTTTTAATGTTTGTTTCAGCAAATTTTATGACGAGTTCTCCCATGTACGAAAAGAAATCGATAACCATTGATGAGAATTGCGTGTCTATGGGAACACGGCTGGGTTCCCGAATTTTCATGGCGTGATTCACTGTGCCGAGCGTACGCTCTTTGTTTGTTGAACAATAAATATATATATTTTTCAATAGCTTAGTAGCAGGCTTCGACAGCGACGAGGGCATATATCTTCTAGGGAACTGCCAGCAAGTTTAGCTTGCCGATCGCTGCTCTATGACGAGCGTCCCGTTACGTTTATGTCTTTCGTATGATCTATCTTGTCAGTTTGATATCAGACCATCAATAACAGTGGTTCCAATAAGGATCGAACCTACTAATAACGACCAGCGAGTTTAGCTTGTTGATCAATGCTACACGACATGTGTCTTGATCCTTTTTGTATTTATTATTTGTTAACATAAGTTAATAATATTTCCCATACATCTTTATCATGCCAGGTTATATATATATATATATATATATATATATATATATATATATATATATATATATATATATATATATATACGTGTGTGTGTGTGTATGTAAACATGTATATACATACACATATACATATATACATATATGTATATATATAATCAAAAAATGGATATATAATCAGACAGAAATACTTATATAGATGCATTATATTACTTTGAAACTCAATGGTAAGAGCGACGCCACGTTAAAGCAATTATCTATAGATCCCTAGTTGGATTCCTACAGCAGCCCTATTTTTTCCAATTGTTTATTCCATATACTCTGTCTAGGCCAAATACATTCACCATGTAATCAGGGAAGAGTCATTTAAAAAAAACTTCCAATGTGATATAATGCATATATATATATATGTGTGTGTGTGTGTGTGTGTGTGTGTGTGTGTGTGTGTGTGTGTGTGTGTGTGTGTGTGTGTGTGTGTTTTAGATTACACAGTAATGAGAACAAATAGAAAAGAACAAAAAATGACCAGAAAAACACACGGCCACTCTTTGAAAAGAGAGTTGAAATTCTTTCAACTCAATACTCTAACAAACTAATCAAAACCATTTCAAATAAAAAAAAAACTGACTCCCAAACGAAATTTCAAAGAATCATAATACAGACAAGAAACGTAACAAAGCAAACTCACGGGAGAGATAAACAAAAAAAAAGGCATTCACTCACGAACTCAAACCTACACAGTCAGAGGAGACACACAGGCAGGCAAGACAACAGAAACATACTTAGACATACATAAGCTGAAATACAAGGTTCAAAGCCGGAATGACATGACCTAATTTGAGACGAGTCGAAAGAGGGGAAAAGTGAGAAAAAAAATTAACTGTTCTCAAATATTAGTCTGTCTGAATAGGCGCGGAAACAGTGAAACTTGAGTCATTGAATGACTCATTAATAATATATATATATATATATATATATATATATATATATGGATAGATAGATTGATAGATATATAGATTGATATGAATGATACGATCTCCCGTCGTTACGCGGTTAATGTATCTCTCGATTTAGACAACGTGAATTGTATGAACAATTAAAAAAATGGGGCTGCTCCAGGAATCGATAGGGTAGCTGCTTCAACGTGGAATAAGAGTTTCTAAAAATGACAACAACATTTCGCTTGATGACCTACTTTTATTTTTGTTATCAACATCACAGAATGAATTTAATAATGTTTTGTGGTTCTGAATGATAAATTTCTGGTGAAAAATGTTTTAATAGGATTTAATTGTGAAGTAGAAATGAAGGAGGAAAAGAAAGTTTTCTTTTCTAGTTTTCAAGGAGATTGAAAAGGCAAACTCACTGTGTTATATTGAAGGCTTGCCGGACAAGTAAGTTAATTCCATCCCTGCTCCACATACTTCACACCCCCTGCAATGTTACGCAACAAAAAACGATTTTGTGTTTGTTATGAGGAATACATTTTATTCAAATATTTTTTTTTGATTATGAAAAGTACAGAGCATAAATATTTGAATAAGAACAAAATCGGTTTTTATTGCCTGAAATCGGAGGGACCATTAGTTGTTCTGACTGCAATATTTGTTCCTTTGTACTGAAACAAAACAATTTTTCTCTTTGTCTTCTGTCTCAGATAAAACCTGTTTCAATAAACAATCATAGCCTAAATAGAAACACACACATATATATATACATCTATAGACGTACACTCAAATATATATGTGTATATATATATATATATATATATATATATATATATATAGAGAGAGAGAGAGAGAGAGAGAGAGAGAGAGAGAGAGACACTCATATATATATATATATATATATGTGTGTGTGTGTGTATTTATATATATACGTGTGTGTGTGTGTGCATGTGTATGTATATGTGTGTGTATGTGTGTGAGAGAGAGAGGGAGAGAGAGGAAGAAAGAGAGAGAGAGCAAAAAAAAATTTGTTCAGAACTAAAAGACTAGAATAGGAAAGAGTAGTGTCTTGGATAAAACGATTAACTATTTTCTTATGGGAAAAAATTATCCCAGGGTTAAATATTCTGATAGTCGATTCTGTCCTATCCCTACCAACGATATTTCCTTTCAGTTCTCGCTATATAAATGTGTCAGGGACCCTTCGATACAAATATCATACAATGAATATATACTGTTACATAGTACAGACATCTGCATTGCTATAGACTATTCGACAGAATGTGATACTGTATCCGTATGCCTGTCTCTCTTCATCATCATTATCATCAGTCTTTTATAGTTCGTCATTGGACATAGACTTGCCCAACGATTCTGTAGACCTGACTATCATGGGCATCACAGAGTCAGTACTTTCTGAACTTTTTCCAGTCCGTCTCTCCATCTTGTTACGTGTGTGACCTTGGGGGATCAACGTTATGAGCCGTGATGTCCATCAGTTGTCTGACATTCTGGAAACATGATCAAACCATTGCCATCTGAGTTTTCAGATGGATTTTTTGATGTCTCAGACTCCTGTTATTTTGTGCTGTCTTGTAATCTCTCCAGGTGAAGTTGATCACCTATTTGGAGGCGTCAGAATGAGCCGGACCTGTCCCTCTTATAGCAGTGAGACAGCACCCCCCCCCCCAAGAGAACTGCTTCCCTGCAGCTGGGCCGAGTAATAATGGAAGAAAGCAAGGATGGGTCAAAAGGTTCTCAGCAATGCCAAGCCTCAATAGCTCCCATTGGTTACGGCATTTCACCTGTAACACAATCTCCAACCCATTCGGCTGGCAAACGTCAGTACTGACTCCTTAGGCAATACAGTAAAATAGATACTACACTTTGATCATAACCAAAAAGCCTGAAAAACTTGAAGGGAGAGCAATTCTTCAATGTGCACATGGCATGGTTCTTAGCTTGCAGGTCAGTCTCTTTCTTAAGATCCATGTTCCAGTTCCATAGGAGACTATCTGGAAGATGCATTAGTTGTATAACCTTCTCTTTGAGACTTTCTTGTTTTGGAAGGTGGAGCCAGCTTAAGCAAGAGTCACATTTAACTTTTACTATTTATCCCATTTTGAATTCTTCTGTAAAAAGTGCACTCTCTCTTTCTGTCTTTCTCTTTCGTTCACTTTTTTTCACCCTTTCTCTCTCCAAAAAACGCACCACCGAAGAAAGAGGGATTACAAAGGCTTTTTATTGTAATATGTCACTTACTCTTCATACATTGGATGTAAAAAGAAATTTTGAAAATCCTATTGAATAAAAAAAAAAGTTGTTCAGAACTAAAATATTTTTGTATATAGTATATATATATATTACATATATGTTATGTATTATGTATATGATATACTGAATATTATATACATATATTATAAATGTATGTTTAATATATGTAATATAAATTATATATATGATATACATATTATATAATCTATATATGTACAGCATGATACATACATATATATATATATATATATATATATATATATATATATATATATATATATATATAAAAATCTTTTATCATTGCGTGGGTGTATTTCGATGCATTCCAACAGTGGCCAACCATCTTTTTCAGAGAAAAAGTATTTCCGCAGATTCACGGAGAAATTTTTTCAGCTGTTTACACGTTAGTTGCAGAAGAAAAGAATGTGGATATTTTTGTGTTGTTTGGTCGTTTAGTACGAGCGGGAGGGGAGGTATTTGTATCCGTATAGATGAGGGTAGCTTTTGGTTTGGAATGAGATGGGTCTTTGGGAAGCGTGGTCAGGGGGTGTCTGTTTCCTGTCTCTGTGGGTGTTTGCCTTGTCTTAGAAAAGGAAGGCAGTGAAGGACTAGAATTGTCATTTCTCAGGGAAAATGGGTTTCATTAATTTTGGGGGTGGGGATGGAGGGGTGGATTGAAGCGTTTAATTGATATGTGGGGCAGGATGGAAGTAAGTGTATTGTTTTCGTCCAATCTATTTAGTTCATGTTGGGTGCAATTGCAAGCTCAACTTTCATAAACCAGATGATCCTATAATCCTAAAAAAGAGAGTATATAACCAATGCATTCTCCCAGCAGTCACTTATGGAGCTGAAACATGGAACCGAACCAAGAGACAGACCTACAAACTGAGAAACATGCAACGTGCGCATGAGAGAATCATGCTCAACTTTACATGGAGAGATCACAAGACAGCACAGTATATAAGGAAGAAAACGGGTGTTCATGGCATCAGAAACTATTAAAAAAAACTCAAATGGCAATAGGCAGGCCATGTTGCAAGAATGAAAGACAACTGATGGACATCATGTCTCACAACATGGATCCCCAGAGATCACATATGAAACCGAGGCCGACAGAACACAAGATGGGGAGATGAACTGGATAGAATCAGGAAATACTGACTCTGCGACGCCCATGATATTGTGGTGAATCCTGGGGATGGTCTATGTCCAGCAACGGACGATAAAAGACTGATGATGATGATGATGATGATGATGATGATGATAAATGTATGCTTGTACTGTTTTCTAAATAGTCCCTTGGTTGTCAGCCAGTAACTTATAAGTTGGTGTTGTAATGTATTTTATCTATGTGATTCTGTTTTAAAATCAGATTATTTAGAGGACTTACAATCTGAAAGTGATCATACATTTGTGTTATTGTCTTGCTTTTGAATATAAGGGATGCTTCGACGCATCTGCATGCCGAGAAGTCGCGATTTTTTCTTTCTCAACCAGAACATTTGTCTTTTCATCCAGTCTGAGGGCTTTTTTATACTCGTGTACACTTTTTTTTGAGAGGATTCGATCACTCCCATGTAAAATTCGTTGCAGTCCTTACACAGAATTGTGTAGACACTGACTTCAGGTGGTGGGGGTTTATGCAGTGGTTTGCTTATCAAATCTTTGATGGTTGTTGAGGTGTTGGTGGCGATGTTTAATCCAATCTTCCTCAGGTTAGAGCTGAGGGTGGTGGTGGTTGCATTGGCGGGTAATATGATACGTCTAGTGGTGTTGTTGTTTTGCCTCTTGTCTTATTTGTTGTTCCTTCCGTGAATCTTGTAGGCTTTCCTCCTGTCTTGAGGTATGAAATGTCGTGGGCACTGGAATGAACAGAGGGATTGTTTGATATATTCTTCTTCGTCCTCAAGGTATTTGGGGCTACATATACTGAGGACCCTCGAGTAAAAACCTATCATTAGTCTTGATTTAATTTAGGGGATAGAGTGGGAGTAAAAATGTGTGTGGTCGTTCTTATTAGTGGCTTTGCAAGCAATTTTATGCATATATTCAAAAGTATATATATATCCATTTTCTAATGACGCATATATATATATATATATATATATATATATATATATATATATATATATATACATATATATATATATATATATATATATATACACACACACACACACATATATGAATATACATATCACATATATTTATATTTATGTATATTTATAGATATATTTATAAATATATTTATTGATTATTGCATATATTCATCTATACATCTGTAAATAGACATATATCTAAATCTCTCTCTCTCTCTATATATATATATATATCTATCTCTCTCTCTCTCTCTCTCTCTCTCTCTATATATATATATATATATATATATATATATATATATATTATCATCATTATTATCATATCACTTCATAGTCAATGTATCACTTGCCCGAGATGTAAATAGCATAAAAGATATCCCTGTTGTTGGAATAGAACCGGTAACCGATAGGGTAGCCTCTTCAAAGTACCATTGCTCTTACCATTGAGCAACCATTTCAACACGGGCGGCTCTTTTATATATTTAAATGTATATGTATATGTAAGGTTTGGACTGTAATTGATGATCGGACGCACACAACATTACTCCACTGTGTCAACTATCGTCTCATGCCAATGAGGAGACATTTTATGAAGATATATGGCTCTGAGAATTTGATTCACAGTTTTCCCAAACGTATAAGTTCTGAGTGAACATCAAAAGCCTCAACAAAAATTTGAACTCTTATATTCTGTTACCTTACGCTTTTCCCTCTCTCCCTCTCTTTTTCTCTCTCACACACGTACACACACACTGACTCACTCTCACTCACACGCATGTTTTGAGGGAATATGTTTTGTTGTTGAATATTTCTTCTAACGTACATTCAATCAGTAATTTACAACAAAGACTCTCACGTAGTCTGCGAGTTCATATCAGAGAAGGAATGTTCCTCTACCATTATCTTGGTGCACATCTCATCGAGTACAATAAAAGTGTTGGCGTGATGAGAAATGAAAAAGCTGAACTACGTATACAATTGAAGATTTTTAAAAAAGATAGGGAAAATTTTCCAGGATTTATGTTGCAGAAATTTATGAATACAAGTGTATTTTGTGTCTATCCTGTATTCTATGATATTTTTTGTCAAAGAAAGTAATTCCATTGTGTCGAGGATGAAGCCACAATGTCCAACATGAGATTTACAAAATATTTGGAAAAAATGATTAAAAAAACGAAAAAGCTGGAAGTTATTGTCACATATGATTGATGATTAACACATACACACACTCACATATATTTATAGAGATTTGAATTATTTTGACGCCAGAGTCTAATATATATATATATATATATATATATATATATATATATATATATATATATATTTTACAAATTTAAAACCTGTATATCCCGGATGTAATGAATAATATGTATCATTCATACAGACAGATTTATGCATAAAAATTATAATTTACACGTACAGCATCGCGCGAACAATAACCATTTTTTTAAATGTCATTCGTAATATATTTTCATAAATGAAGCATCTCACTGATTTGCACGTGCAGGCAAATCTATATGTCTATATACATACATTCATACATTTTTACATTTATATATTTTACAATTCAAACCCTATATACATATATATATATATATATATATATATATATATATATATATATATATATATAGAGAGAGAGAGAGAGAGAGAGAGAGAGATAAAGACAGAGACAGAGAAATAGCAAATTGCTAAATCTTGGTCTGAAATTCTTACTGTGCAATGTTCAATATTATTCCCAAATGTTCTCAGCGCTTTGAAAAGAACGGCATTATGTGTAAAAATAAATAATTCTTAAGCAGAATAAATGTATCTTTCATCATAGGTAAACCAATAAGATTCTTACGTAGAGATGTAGGGGTGAGAAAGCTTGAGTGTATTTTGCCATTATGTGCGACAGAATGAAGAACCTATTTCAGATCAAAATATAGCTAATCATTACGTGTCAGGCCACAGGGTTATGGATTCAAGCACCTGCGTATATGGTGAGACAGAGATACACAAAGAGACAGGGATAGAGAAGGAGAGGCAGACAGACAAAGTAATATGCAGTGTGCAAATTGTAGAGGAATATTCAAATATTTAGTTGTGTACATTCATTATTTTTTATATGTTGTATATATGTGTATGTAGTCTATGGTACTTTGACATAGTTAAATTGTTGATTCCAGTAGTGTACACAGATATTTCAGCAATATATATATATATATATATATATATATATATATATATATATATATATATATATATATTATATATATATATATATATATATATATATTGAATTATTTCATCAGTATATATATATATATATATATATATATTTCACAAATACATACATATATACACATATATATTTCCCCAATATATATATATATATATGTATTACGAATATAATTATTCTATCTATCTATCTATCTATCTCTCTCTCTCTCTCTCTCTATATATATATATATATATATATATATATATATATATATATATATATATATATATATATTTATATATATATACATATATATGAATCTGACGAGGCCAGATATTACACAATTATGATGAAAATTTATCCACACTGTATACACCTGTTGACTTTTGTCTCTTATACTCCTGTTCTCTTATATACATGTAAATATTTGTAAATGCAAATGTACATATTTGTGAATACATTTGTATATAAGTGTAAATATTTATGTGTGTATATACATATCCGTTTGTATGTGTATATATGTGTGAATAAATATATGGATATTTATGAGTTTATGCATACATGTGTATGTGTGTGTGTACATATACATCTCTCTCTCTTTCCATCTCTCCATTCCTCTCTCTCTCTCTCTCTCTTTCTCTCTCTCCCTATATATATATATATATATATATATCTTTCTTACTGATAGTTGTTTTTTGCCACTTTTTCTTAAAAGAGGAGGAAAGGGAATATAGCATCCAACCTTTGCTTTGCAGTGGATAGTTATAGAGGCAGTGTGCTCACCTATCGCTATCTCCCACATCATGGTCTCATTCAACTCCCACGGCTCCGACCCCACCATTGATGGCTCAAACCAAAATACTATTGTTATCGTTTTTTGTTTTTTCCAACGTAAATCAATTGTAATCGCTTTTTTGATTTCTGCCATTTCGGGTTACGCAACTATTTCTATCTTCCATCAACGCTCTACTTTCGGATAGCGGGGTCGACCTGTTCTGTATGAATACCGCGTGTGTGGTGAGTAATCTATACATGGTGTAATACATAAACATCGTTTCTTATCATCAAAGTAACCGTTATACACACACAAAAGCCGGCCACATGTGGTAGATGAAAGCGAACATGAAATAGGGGCAGGTGGAAGTGAAAGTTACGTAAGAAAAAAAAAAGATTCAAACGTATTCGGAAAAAACGTCGAGAAAAAAAAACGTTAAAAATTCATAGACCAAAACTTGCAAGCTGAAGCCGAAAACGAAGAAGATAAATCCAGCAGCAACAGTAATGATACTGATAATAATAGTGATGATAATAATAACAGTGATGATAATGGTAATGATGATGATGATGATTATAGTGATAATAATAATGATAACGGTGATGATAATAGAGATGATGATGATGATATCAATGATAATAATGATGATAATGATGATAATAATAGTGGTGTCAATATTAATGATGATAATTGTGATGATGACAATAACGATGATACTGATGACGATAATGATGATGATAAAGATTATTATAATGACAATGGTAATGATGATAATAACAGTGATGATGATATTAACAATAACAGCGATGATAATGATGATGATAGAAGTGGCGTTAATATTAATGATGATAATTGTGATGATGATAATGATGACGATACTGATGATAATAATAATGATGATAACACTGATGATAATGGTGATGATACTGATGATAATAATGATGATAAAAATTATTGTGATCATGATGATAATGATGATTATAATAGTGGTGATGGTGAAGTAAATTAAGTAAAAGAAATAGAGAGGATGAATATGATGAAAGTGATGATATCAGTACTGATGATAAGAATTATGAGAAATGATCGATAACGCCTTGCTTGTTAATATTTTAAAGAAAAAAGAAAGGCAAGACTATTATATTTTTGAAAATAATATGAAATAACAAAACTGGATTTTTTTTTAATTATATTGAGTATCTTGGTCAGATAAAATTCAAATTAAAAAAAACTTTCATCATAATAATAATAATAACAGTTAATAATAATAATAATTATGATGATAATATTGATGACAATAATAGTGATAATTAATGATGATAATAATGATAATAGTAATGATAATAATGCTGATTAAGTGGCAGATAACGATACTCCTCCTAATCTCTTTCCATACAAAAAAAATATCTGATCTCCGAGCCTCAGAAAAATCCAGAATACAAATCTTTTCTGCGCCATTAATAATTAATACTTTTTTTCAAGCACAAAGAATATTCTAATCCTTCGAATCAGTGAATATAGAAGGAAAGAAGTGGACACCAGTCTTTTGCTTGCAGGTGCTCATATAAGGTGGGGATACCTTTTGTACCATGTGAAGATTCCCTTCAGTTATCTCTCCGTTGATATCAACCAATAAAATAGCCTAATACAGTAATAACACTTGAAGAATGCAGCAAAACCGTTGGTTAAATTCATCAGATTTCAAGCGTCTGTTCTGTCTACCTATTTATAATGTCCATGTCGTGTCTCAGAGAAGAATGATAAAGGCGAAGCAAAAAGCTGGGGCTTTGTGTTCTGCGAAGTTCTTTTTCAGTGTAAGAATGAACCAATTTGTATAGGTTTCAATTCACTCGTGATATAAAGATTAAAACATGTTTGTGTCTGTTTCTTTTCAGAAACACACCTTTCTCTGTTGCCGCCTTTTTAACAAGGTAGATATCCAGAATGTCTCAATCGATACATACTGATCTTTTTCATGTATTTTCATGTTATTTCGTTTTTATTTGTTCGTGTGCATCTCAAATTGGAATAGCGTAAAAAAAAACCGTAACTGTCTATAATTTTGAGAAGATTCATGATCATTCCAACATTTGTTAAGACTATCAAAATCATTCTTTGTCTAGGTTTTGTTTTTATCAAGACGTTTCTGCCGATCCATTCAACGACCTTCTTCCTGCGTACAATTCGTATGGGAGATACGTTCTCTAATTTTGATAAGAATTAGAACTAACTTTATTCTTTTTGTTATTCATGCTGTTTTACAAAATGTTTCCACCTACCCACCATACGATTTAATGATTTTACAATATGCAATTTTGAGAAGAGTCAATATCATCCTGGGAGACATTCGGACTACCGGAATCGTCCTTTTTGCAGCTTTTTTGGTTATCACAACATATCGGTCGATCTATTCTACGGCCTTATTCAAGTTTACAACTATTCAAATGGAAAATACGTTCTGCAATTTTGGGATGTGTTGCTAACATTCAATGTGTTGTTAAGATAATTGAACCTGTTATTACATAGTTTCAGCTGTTCCACTCTACGGTAGATATATTTTTATAGGGGCAAAGTCTACAATCTGATGTAATCTAAAGTCTACTCTAATGAAGATACATTGTATTATTTTGAGAAAGTTGTTATCATTTCAAGAGTTGTTCGATTATCTAATACTTCTCGTTGCTTTTGCGATCAGTTCCAGCCAGTCCATTCTATGACACTCTTCAGGTGCTCAGTCCATGAGCAAAGATGAACGTCTCCTTGTTATTCTCTGTTGTAAATGCATTCTCGTATAGATAATTTTTTGTACTATTCCAAGATATATACAGTCGTGTTTGAGTTGACATGGGAAGTTGATTTTGATACTGAAATGCCTGTAATGGATATAAATTATTTAAATGCACCCTTGAACGACATAAAAGCCCCATATATGACCTGTCTCTCTTAGAATTGAATGTTGATTCGACAGCTATTTTTGCTGATACTGCTGTGAACGACATAAAGAAGTACACAAAGTGGATAGACAGATAGTCAGAGATGAACATACATAGACAAAATGACTGACAGATAGACGTATTTACATATTTATACATACCTACCATTAAACATACACGCACACGCACACGCACATCAATATGTATACTATTGGCATTTGGAAAAATATATATAATATATATGATATATACATGCACTCACACATATTTATACATAAAGTAAATCACACCTACTCATCCAAACACAAACATAATATATATATATATATATGTGTGTGTGTGTGTGTGTGTTTTATGGGCGTTTGGTGCGTTCAAATAATTAAGCCTTCCGCTCAAATTGAAGAGCGGAGAGATTGGTCACGTAAGAAAATATTAGCCAATCTACCAAAAGGGACATTTGAACATTCTTTGGGTATATTTTTTTTTCTTCTTTGACTACGTACCAGAACATAGTTTTCTTTACATGCTTATCTTTTTTCTTAGAAAAGTACCCAACAGTCCGTTTTCCCGCTTCCTGCAAAGCTTTACACGTCTCAAAACAAGAACTAAATTCCCGAAAATTTTGGGAGACTCCATTAAGGCAACCAACGAATACACAACATCCTTTTTGACGCCATCTTGTTTTTATTTCTTTTGATGACGCCATTTTGTTTTTATTTCTTTTGAAGACGCCATCTTGCTTTTAGATTCTTAGATTGCAGATTGTTTGTTGGTTTCTTCTTTTTGACTCTTTTTTTTTACCTTATTTCTTGTGTTTCCTTCCATGTTTGAAGGTCGAATGAAGTCAAATTACCACAGCAAATGATAAAAGTTGGTCGTGCTTCCAAAGCCGTCAGATTTTCTTGTACAATTATTTCTTTGCTGATAAAATGTTTGAAGGCCACAATCAACGCACAGATTCTGGTCGGCCGCGAGATAAAGTTAACGCAGGATATGGATGCACTCTGGACCTCGCGAGATAATTATGGTGGGAATAGTGCCTTGAAAATTGAACAGAAAGCACACCCGTATATTCAGTCAGAAAAAAGCACAATCATATATGTTTGTTTGTTTATTTGTTGTGCCTTTCGCACTCTTTATCTCTTTTTGCAATTATATATATATATATATATATATATATATATATATATCGTTCATCATCAGTCATTACGAATCTATTGCTGGATAAAGACCTTTCATTTTTTCTTTCATGACGATTGCACTACCGTCTGTAATGTCTTCCCGGCAAACTTTTCTATCTCATCCCTTCACCTTGTGTCTGGTCTTCTCCTACTGCGTTTATTACGTCCCATGAGCACCAATCAGTTAGACTTTTGTTTCATCTGTTATCATTCCCTCCTGCTTACTGCCAAGCCCATTTCCACATGTGTTGCATGATTATTCTTACATCCTTAATCCTAATCCATCCTAAGCTGATCCATGTTGATCCTTCCCAATCTCTCTAAGAGTTATCCCTAGCGTTGCACTCTGTGCGATTCTTGGTTGGTTCTCAGTCCATTTTTCACCCATATGTTATACTCAGCATTTCACTCTAGAAGCATATTGGCAAAGTTTTGTTCCGTACGTCTCTATTCATACTAAATGATTTCTAAGCAATCGCTGTGCATCGTTTTATTTTTGTCCCTCCATCTATTCTTTTGTTAGTTTTGGCTGGGTGACTCTTTCATTGAATCTCACCTCCGTTTTGTTTATTTTTCACTCAACTTTCCTTTTTTGGGATCATTCAACCTGTTCAGTATTTTTTGGATGCTTCCGTGATTATGGAAACGTCATCAACAAATCTCAATGCTGCTTTTCAGTATTTCCCTGCAATATTGTTACATTTGTATAGTCTGCAATCTCTACAGTTTCCTTAACTATAATTGTCAGACAACCACTCCTTTGTATATCACACCATTGGACGTTCAGTTCAACAAGGCAACAAATATGTCCTCTATTGCCATCCCAAAATTCTACCTCCTGAGGACATTTTCCGTCTTAGAGATTGTTTTGTCCCTTTCAGTTTTGAAACTGAATTTAACTCTGCATGCTACCACGCTATGGTCGCTTTTCACATACTTGTAACGGTAACGTCATTAAGGTCATCGATCTCATCAGTTAAAATGCAGACAGTTTCGCTTTTTTGTTCCATTTAGGTTTCCCTTGGATCATTTTAGGTATTTTCGTTTTTGAAATAATGTATCAGATATCCGAAATCTGTATCAATGACACTAGCATGTCACCTCTCTTTTTTCTGTATCCTATTCCATATATATATATATATATATATATATATATATATATATGTATGTATATGTATATATATATTTCACTATATATATATATTTTACTATATATATATATATATGTGTGTGTGTATGCGTACATATATATATATATATATATGTATTTATGTATATATATATATATATATATATATGTATGACTATATATTTATATTTGACGATATACATATGTATATATACATGATTATAAATTGTGCTATCGTAAATATAACGCTCGATTAATTTTGCTGAATTCCATCGGCGTCATCAGAAGCACTTTGGAATCGCAGAAAAACAGTTCAGAATACAATTCTCACATGTTGGATAATATAAATACTGGGAAAATATATCATCTTATCTGTACTGTCATTATTACTCACTGTTGTGTATGTGTGTATTGTGGATGTGAAGTAATCCAACAGAATGTAGATGAAAATGACAATTGGAAGGTGATGTAAAAAAAAAACCTCAAAAGATAGGTGTTACATCTCACTTTTTTCATTTTTATCCCGTGGGCGCAGTTCGATGTATCTCGACAGGTTCCAGACATCTTCCTTTGAGAAAATAATATTTGCGACAGTTCACACAGAAAAAGACACGAAAAAGTCAGACCCGCAAACTGATAAGCATGCAACGCGCCATTGAGAGAATAATGCTCAACCTCATATGGAGATATCACAAGACAGCTCAGTATATTAGAGAAAAGACAAAAGTGTGAGATATCATAGGATCTATTAGGAAACTTAAATGGCAATGGGCAGGTCATGTTGCAAGAATGGCTGACAACCAATGGACATCACGATTCACAACATGGATCTCCAGAGGTCACATGCGAAACTGAGGCCGACAAAATACGAGACCGAGGGATGAAGTAGACAAATTTTCGAAAATACTAACTACGTGACGCCCATGATAGAGATATATGGCGGATCTTGAGGAATGTCTCTATCCAACGACGGACGATAAAAGATTGATAATGATGATGACAGAGAAAAAATGAACGTTCACATGTTCGATGCTGGAAAGGAAAATGTGAATATTTCTGTGTTTGGTCGTTTTATAGGGGTGAGAGGGGAAGTGTTCGTATCTGTTTAAGTAAGGGTAACATTTGGTTTTGAAATGTATGGGTCTATGAGAGGCAGGGTTAGGGTGAGTATGTTTCCCGTGTCTGTAGCCATTCGGCTTATCTTAGATAGATAAAAGCAGTGGAGGGCTAAAATGGTCATTTCTTTGAAGGAGGTGGATTTTGTTATTTTCATTATGGGATGAAGAGGTGGTTGTTACATTTAATGGATGGGTGTAGGTATATGTGACGAGGAACATATATATATATATATATATATATATATATTGATTGGAAATTTCATATATATATATATATATATATTGATTGGAAATTTCATGTAATGCAATTAGGTGTAACGACTGCGACAAATTTTCACTTCAGGAGGACATCGAGACCTCTCGAGAAAAGGTTATACGAACATAAGTGGGCCCTAAGACTGGATGAGAGGACAAATGCCCTGGCCGAACACAGGAACAAACACTGCCACGACTTCAACTTTCACCAAGCTCATCTCATCAAGGAAATTCACAATCCTCAGCACTCAGATGTGTCAAAGTAGCCCTTACACCCCAATGCAATACAGTAACACAGAGGTAGGGTCACTCTCAGATTGCAACCCCCCTGAATACTCTGATTTTAAAACAGAATCACATAAAAAATACACTACAACACCAACATACAAGGTATTGACCAACAACCGACAATCAGTCAAAAATAGTAGAAACACATATACTCTAACACCCTCAGAAAAGTAAAAGAAGTCCTACCATCGAGCAAAAAGATTTAAAAAAACAACATACCTACTTCTTCCCTCCCTCATACAACACCTATCCATTAAATTCTATAGACCATCTCTCAATCCTATGATAAAAAAACAAATTCCACCTTTCCCTGTGAAATGACCATTCTAGTTTTTCACTGCATTTCTTATGTAAATCAAGCCAAACACCCACAGAGACAGGAAACATCTCCTGACCCCGCCTCTCATAGACCCATCTCATTTTAAACCGAATGTTACCCTTATTTACACAGATACAAACATCCCCCTGCTTCTATTGAACAACCAGACCCTGAAATATTCACTTTTTCCTGTTCGGCATCGGACATGTAAACAAGAAGGTTTTTCTGTTTTAAATGCTGCAAATATTTTTTCTCTGAAAAAGATGTTTGCCCCACGTCGAAATGCATCGAACTACGCCTATGAAATAATAAGAGAATTTTGAGATGTAATTCCAGTCTTTTGGGTTTTCTCTCACCTTCCAATTCTCATTTTCATTCACTCATATACAGAGAGAGCAAGGGAGGGAGAAAACAAGAAGTATCTCGTATACATATATTTGTTTTGTTTCTATCTATTCATCCTTCAATCTATCAATCTTTAGGTGCATATTATATATATGCTGGTTGTGGGGATGTGTGGTAATCCGACCAAATAGCAATGGCGATTTGACAACGTGCTTTTAAAAACGCTGGTGTAACCCAAGTGAAATTCATCATGACTATCTTTGTAATGTACTGCACTTGTTTCTGAAATTTTTCACTTACCCATTGTCAAATATCCACCACGACTGTTGTCTAGGCCGATTGATGCATTCACCATGTTGTAAAGGGAGATCATTCCAAATGGAGTTTCAATAATAGCGCAATTTATAATCATTCAGTCGGCTCGTATATCCATTTTAATCATACAATGGTCTGCATTGGAAGCAGCAAATATAGTAGTTACATAGACCGTGCATAAATATTATCGAGAAAGGATGCTGTGAAAAAAAATATCGTGTTTAGAATGCTTCGTATTCTTTGTGATAATTCCCACTCTTCTATACGCGAAAGTTTACCCAATATCAAGTAAAAATTACTTTGTTTCAAATCGAACTGGAATGCTGACATTTGAAAGGAAAAAAATATCAATGATCACTATAGCTGTTTTATAAGTCTTCTGAGCACGTTAAATGCAAAAAAAAAGTGCTCATGATGGAAACTCAATTAGTTTCTTCACAAATCCACCCTGAATCATTAAATTTAATTGGGAAATGTTGTTTTCTTTTCTTTTTTTTTTTCAAATGTTAGGATAAATTGTTATTTCTTTCTTTCTTGAGCATGTGTGCGTGAATTGAGAATAATAAAAAGTACCGTGAGATATTTGATTTTATGAATGCAGATTGAAGTTGCAGGTGGTCTAACGGCTTATAGCTCGGTAAATGAAATTGGCTAATCGAGTTTTAATTCCACCTGAGATAGTTTGTATTTGCTTCGCATTAACACCCTGGGGAAAAGCAATAATTCGTTTTGAATTTTTTTTTTTTTTTTTGATAGCTTGACTGACAGAGCTCTCTAGACTTAATTGATCACCAGTTTTGGATACGGACAACTCCGAACTTGAACCATGAAAGTCCAATCCTTTGTCCAGTGTCTGCGAGTTGGGCAATGTACAAAGGAGGAAACGTGATCCTAAAAATGTACATTTAACAGTGTTGTTACGAAGTTTCGACTTGCCTGGTAAGCTGTAAGTGTAATATATTGTAAGGTAAAATACTGTAGAAGTCAGACGGAGAAAACAGAATGAACATCGTCTTCACTGTCCCTCAACACGTACAGGGGAAAGATTAGCAAAATCAAAGACCACGTCTGCAAAAATAAGTTTTCTCTACTTTTTGTCTGTTTCAACTGTTTGTGAGATGAAATAAAAATGTTGCTATGTCTATTGAAACGAATAGCAATCGTTAAAACATTTCGCTCACAATAGAATTTTTTTTATATCAAAATTATGAAATAACAAATTGAAAATAGATATTATATCATGCTTACCAAAATATGAAAATATATACCTATAGAATATTTTTTAAGCAATTCTAGAGTATCTAAAATAAATTGATCATTTTGGAGCCGGATTTTTTTGAGTGAGATCATAGATAAGATATCACGTCAGCCGCCCCAGGACAATCATTGCATCCACTGCCCCATCACCGTCTACAAGTTGTATTGAATCTCTATCCTATTCACTGCCAACTAAGAAGACCTAGGGCGAAGAAATCTTAGGCACGTATTTCATCAGCCACTGGAAGACAATCGTTGCTTTCATTGTATTCATCTATATGTACAAATTATGTAGAATCACTTTCTGATTCACTATGACATAGTGTTGTATCATAAGTTTGTGATCAACCAACCTAAGTGTTGTACGTTCTCTCGTCACTGGGCGTTCTGACACTGGGGTCCTAGTGCAAGACTAAATTAGGTTTGTAAATATCAATGGCAGACAACCGATGGACATCACGACTCACATCATAGATCCTCAGAGATCACATGTGTAACTGAAGCTGGCAGAATACAAGATGAAGAGACGAACTAAACAATTTCAGAAAGTGCTGGCTCCGTGACGCCGATGAAAGAGAGATCTGGCGAATTCTGGGGAAGGTTTATGTCCAACCACAGACGATAAAAGACTGATGATGATGATGATGATGATGATGTGTCAATATTTGCATCACATGATCGCTAAGGATGGATTACAGAGCTAGTACCGCCAACAGTTGTCATTGGAGTAAGTGCTCAGCACTTATAGTCTCGAGCCAGGATATGATAATCTTACAAATATAGCTATTAAAAAGAGAGGCTATGTCGCTATTGACCAATTTATACTAACAAATCTCACAGACCCAAGTCAGTGCTGGACGCTTGCTCCTCACCGGGTACTTTGACATGTTTGCTTGACATTGGTGAGTGCAACCTATGGCTGGCAGGCCATATCCATTCCGCCAAGGGATTTTGACACGTCTGTGTGTCTCAAAAATAAATTAAAAAGATGTCTTGGGTGAAATTAAAGAAAAGTGCTACTAATTAGACTTCTTTGATTACTAATTGGCATCTTTGGTTAATCACAGATGGTTTTCTAGCTTCCGTTATTCATTGATTTGAGGCGAAATATGACTAGATATATTCGAATGGATAATTCCTATACTCAAGTTTTTTTTAATGAGATTTATAAAGCCCAAAGTCTACCCATTAATATTTTATCCTGCCTGCAGTGGCCAAAAAGATGCCAAGCCCTTGTTGCCTTCTGTCAGATTAAGATTTTAAAAAAAAGAGATGCCACTGCAAAGCAATAGTTGGCAAGCTAATCCTTCAGAGCAATATTATTGACGTAAGGCCGAGTAACCCAAACTTGCCTTGCAATGTACTGTTAAATATAATAAAGCCTATTAAATACCTTTATAGAATTTCAATCTTATGTAATGGTGCAATTCTGTGTTTACCTGGATCAATGTATTTGAACAGATTTCTTTGTCGTTAGTGTCAAAATAATCATAAGACATTCTATTGTGCAAATGAACACAAATAGTTTATTCTGAGAGGCTGAAGTGAAACGTTTATTCGTCTGATTAGTGTGAGAAAGTCGACTCTCTCAGGACAAAGCTTAAGCTATTGTTGCCAATTATGGGAAGCCATATTAGTATATATTTACGCTCCAAGACAAACGCACTCGGTAAAGCGATACAAGCAAACATTATAAATAACATAATTAAATAAACTTCTAAGATTTGTTGGCGTATGGATGTAGACAGAAATAGAATTACTGCGCATTGCAGAATACTAAAGTGAGACACAAACATCTCAAAGTCTCTGTTTCTCTCTCCTCTTCCTTCTCTCTCCCTCATGTCTCTCTGTCTCTGTCCCTCTGTCTCTGTCCCTCTGTCTCCCCCCTCTCTTTCTCCGGCTTATATATTAGGTAAGGCGAGCATAAAGACCCTGTGAAGTTTGCCTTCGTACTAACAAAAAAAAAGATGGGAACTATTTACGCATCTGCAGATTTAATGAAAGGTATTGTTGAGCCTTCCCAGAAGATTACCAAATGCAAAAGACGCATGACGAAGGCCAAAAACTTAATCGTCCCAAATACTGTGACAAAAAAAAAGCTAAACATAATAGACATGAACAAAGATACTAAACTGACCAAATTAATGGATAATTGTACTATAAACTTTCCCTGTGAATTCAGACTAATTACATTTTTTGATTTCATGAAAGCGTTAAATCACACATTCATTCAGCGTACGCATTGTTATGATTAGAAAAGAAACGCTAATTCTTATACTAACCGATGGTCTCTGAACTCAACTTCCTTTTCTTTTTTCGAAAACTCAAGACTCGCCTTTGAGGAGTTACGGGAAGTAGGTTTCACAGCATTGTTCATATCCGAAAGCGAATAGGCAAAATAGCAAATAGGATCGTCTTTGTATTAGTATCTTCAGTGACGTATGTCCCGATAGCAACGTCGTACATAATCTCTATTAGTCTCACCTGATTGGTAGAAAGTTTTTAAATTCTCTCATCTCAGTTGTGCGAAGTATTTTGTCTTGTGTTAGTTGCTATTTTCGTGCACTTATTATACTGTTGTATGCCTGCATTGATACGACTGTTTCATGCACGTATCTGTTAAATTGCCTCGAGTTGACATTCATCAGAGTCTGCTTATTTCATTGCCTTCTGCTCGGATCATATCGCCTCGTGAACATAAGTATTGCCTCATGTACATAAATGGCGATGTGAATATATTATATTATCTTTCTGTGTTTGATAAATTCTTTTGTATATAGATTCATTGTATCGTACATGCAGTTATTCAATCAAATTGTACATGTTTATGGTTCATTTTCTGAGTACACATTTTAATATCCTTTTCCATATTCTTTTTTATTTTCAGTTGTACATTTTCTTTGTTAATAGGTCTATTGACTGTATTCCAGTCTGCAGGTTGATTAATGGAGTGAAAGCGTTTATTCTGGCTGTCAATAAGTTTTACACGTCAATTGAAAACAGCACAATATCCTGTCATGACAAATCTACGGGAAGTGATTGATCGAATACAAAGACAGAGAATTGTTTGCAATCTCCTAATTGATAACAACCTCCAGGGTTGAGTACAGACACCGTAAAAAGAAAAGTATTCTAGGAATCTTCAGGTCTACTGGTTGGAGACGTTAGCAACGAGAAAAAGGATTCTATTGTAGACCACAATAACTTTATAGAAGACACAATAGGAATCGAAGACGAGGTGAGAAAAACATAATTAAACTTATAGAAACCAGTTTCTTACGAAAAACAATATGATACCATTCTGTAGTGTAATAAAAACTCCAATTTGTGCGGCTAAATAGGAAGCAATAGCTGGCAAACTAACTTGGCATACCATCACTACTGTAGTTCGATCCTCAGAATTTGCCCGTTTGTATTGGCCTTGTGCCAGACAAATTTGACCTCAGTAAAGATCAGTAGTAGCATATGAACCTAAAGCAATGGTTTGCAAACTACCCTTGTAGACCTTTGTAACTATTATGAGTTCAATATTCACTACGTTGGCCTTGTGCAAGATTGAGCTAACAGATCATAACTCTATAAGAAGGTTAATTGTGACTCTTTGACAAACTAAGCTGAAATTTGCAGAAATCATGGTTGCTCCGCCGTTTAATAGTGACTTCCACCTCAACTGGATGCCATCTCCACATAATGACCTCAAAGGTTGCTGGTTAGATTCTTGCCTGAGTTCCTTTTTCTTTGATTGTTTATTCTTCTTACGTTATTATTATTACTATTATATATACACACATATATATATATATATATATATATATATATATATATATATATATATATATATATATATTGGAAGATAGAAATGGAAGACAGCGAAAAAAGAGAAGAAATACAGAGGAGGGAAAAAGAAATACAAAGTTGAGAAGGAAGAGCGTCTATATTGTATTTCTTTTTAATCTGAATTCCAGTGAAATGTTCCAATTTTCTTCCTCTATGCTTTTTGAATTAACTTACTGGAAAATAAATGCTTACTGCGAGCCAATGTTTTCATTTCCACGCCCACGTTTATGTTTGTTTTTTTTTCTCGAAATAAGCATTCAAAATCATTGATACGTACATGATATCAGTCTGCAGACGACCAACACAGAATCATTGAAAAAACTTTGTTAAAATTCGATTGATTATTTGAGCTGATGGAAAGTTTGAGGCTGAGTTTTCTATCGTGAAAAATTGGATCGTTCCTAGTTTAATGCAAACTGAATATGATTTTGATTTTACTAAATAACTGCAGACACACACAACACACACACACACACACGCACACACACACACACACACATACATATATATGTACGAAAACGCATAGCTTCTAAGTATTTTGCGAATAAATACAATAATTGCAAAGCTGTTTCCTTTTTGCAGGGATAAAATAGAATAAGATAAAATGACTATATATGTTTGTTTTCCTTTACGGTGAACATACTACTTTATCTAATTTTTTATCGATAATATCTCAGACATGCTGATCAACGCCATCTTGAAATGTTGAAATGCTTGGAAAAAGTGTGGACCGGAAATGTTGAAACACAACCAATAAAAATCAAATGAAGTAATACGTTCGTCGAAAAGAATATATATATATATATATATATATATATATATATATATATATATATATATATGTGTGTGTGTGTATATTGAAAAAAATATGAACGTACTACATTATTTAATATTAAATACAATGTGTAGAATGCTCTGATTGTTGCCAAAGTTATCGGAAAAAGGCATGAACCAGTTCCCACCCAGTGCATTAGTGGTTAAGAAAACCACAAGAAATAGACGGGATATGTTTAGCAGTGTACAGACATGGGAACGCTTAAGAAAAATCTTGTCTTACTTGGGGTTGGGGGCAGCGTTCCCTTCCTCTCTATCCATCAGCAGCAGCAGCATTTTTGCGTCCGTCGTTGGACATAGAGCTTCACCAAAATATACAAGACTTCTCTATCTTGGGCGTTGCTGAGCTAGTACTTTCTGAACTTGTTTAATCCATCGTTCAATCTTGCCGCCTACAGTTTTGCTTGAATTGTAGGGATCCAGTGGTTGTCTGCCATTCTTGCAACATTACCGACCCATTAGGGTTTGCTAGTGTTTTATCGGACTCCTGTTTATTCTTTTGATATAATGTGCTGTCTTGTGATCTCTCAATATGATGTATAGCATGATTTTTCCCTGTTTAGGTTGCATGGTTCTCAGTTTGTGATACTACTAGAATTTTTGATTTGATAAATTCACTGATAAGAAAAAGTAGCAAGTATACATCCAAAAAATCATCTTATATGGCCTCAAAACGTCTATGAAATCGGTCACATTTTAGAAATATTAAAGCCTATTTCCTCAAACGAACCGGGAGCAGGCAGCCCTGTGTTCCGTCACTACTCTTATTTGCACTATATAAACAGCGTAACCTCAGTATATATACGCTCTTCGTTCTCTTCTATGTAACTGTTTTCCTTCAGCCATGTCTTTCTTCTGCTGTATTCTATTTCCATCTTCATATATATATATATATATATATATATATATATATATATATATATATAGAATAAACAATTAAAGAAAATGGGGCCTCAACAGGAATCTTACTGGCGGCTGGATATGATGATAGAAGAATTTCACCACATTGACACACATTCAAAAAAAAAGAGCAAAGACCAGATGGAGAAATCTCCCGGGAAGACTATCGATATGATGTGACATATATTATACAGATGGATCCATAGAGAATAAGTTTCCAGATAAAAGCCGTATAGGGCACTCTTTTTCGAATCGTGGAAGTGAATCAGATCTGATCAATGCTATACGTGTGGTAGAATATATTCTCTGGTTGCAAATATCCTTTTACGTTTTATTTTCATAATATCTAAGAGGATCTATTAGGTTGTTATATATGGAATTCTGTTTGCTTCAATAGGAAGATAAATACTGATATAAATAACAAAAGCGATGAATATTCAATCGAAATATGACCCATCTGAAGTAATACACGTTCTCCAACAATCCTCGAATCATAATATGACATCCCTATAAAGTTCTCCAATTTCAATTGCTAGAACGTCAGTAAGAGCACGGGTTATTGCTTCCCTAATTTGGATATTTATGGATATCGAAACGCTTGAATTGATGGTAATATTTCAGGTAAATATGGAAGATTCTACCAGGCTTCATATTCCCATTCTCTGAACTTATACTTCGTTGTGTAATCAGCAGTTTTAGAAGTATTTTGATTAATACATGAAAATTAAATTAGCGTGGGCAGACACCAGTGTTATTAAGGGCTAAAAAACTCTAATAATTACGAATTATTTATCTATATTAAATCTACAAAAGTGCAATCATCTCAGTGAATATTTTCATCTGAACATTATCTGTACAAGGAATATATATATATATATATATATATATATATATATATATATATATATATTTCATGTATGATAGCATGATACATGCAGAGACACATACCGGTTCCTGGTTTTCTTTTTATGGCTTAGGCAAACAAGATGTTGCAAAATTTCAAATTAAGCTTCGATACATGCACTGATTGAAAAGGGCATAAAAGAGAGAAATAACCTGAGGGGCTCATTCAGCAAAAAAAAAGGGGGGGGATTAAACTTCGTATTTTTCTTGCTCTTAGAGCAGGAAAGTCAACATAGACTTATATAATCGTATCATTTTTCCGGCTTAAACCACGATAACGTATTGACGCTTCAACATCGTCATCAGGTTGGTTGATTAAAATGAGTTTCACATTTTAAGGTTTCTTTGAGAGGATCAAGTCGATTCGGCTCACATAAAAAAACGCCAGCAGAATGCAGAGAACCTGATTGGGATTTTAAAAAAATAACTTTTAATTCAATAAAGAAAGTACCACCAAACAAGATGTTTTCCCTGGTTTGATTCTCATACGAAGGCATTTTTCACTGGTAACGATTGTATTGCAAAAAGAATAGTTCATCTATCACGCACGCAATTAGTGTTTAAGTAGTGACTTTTCTTTGGTTCTATTCGAGTATTCAGGGCAATGGAGGGAAGTTTTAAAAATGGTTCACAAATAAAAATCAATTCGACCATTGAATCTATTCAAAGCAATAACAATGAAATTTATGTATTTGCCTTCTTTTCTCTCACATTAATTCTATAATTTCTTTTTATTTATGTACCATTTTTAAGATCAAGTGTGAAAGCTTACAAAACTTCAAAATTTAACATTTGGACCACATACCGCATATTTCACAAAAAAATAAATGACTCCGGTGTTGATTTGAGTCTTCGGGGAATCTTCCGATAACTAGAACTAAACTGGAATCGCTGATCAGACAAGGAGTGAAAGGACGGGGGGTGGGGGATTTGTGTCTGGTAGGTGTGGAGATTATGATAATTGAGGATGAATTTTCTGGAACAGCTCCATGATTGTTTACTGCGTTGAATTTGCAACCAGAAAATGGATACTGTTGTGCAGCAAAATCTTCCGTTGAATCCTTTTCTCGAAAAATAAGTAACCATTCCTTCTTTGCATCATTCAAACTAGCCATTACCAAGACAGAAGTTCAACACTGATCGATATTTGTTCCAGTCAGTTGATGTGGAACCCATTTTACAAATGTCTAAACCTATTTCAAAAAGTTTTTAAACGAGGTACTGGAGTTGGCTGATTCCACAAGCAACAAAAAGCAGATTAGAGGTCTGGTTTGTCATTCAATAGAAACAGTCACATGAACAACATCTTTTAGCAGTATGCTGGGTTGGGGGTGATCACTTCCGCTTTTGATTCTCTTCATCTTTTGTCATGGTCGTGTTCCAAGAGTTATTTAAGAACAATTTTGCCGTAAAGTATACGAAATCAAAGTCCTAAAGTTTCCACAAGAGGGCGTGTGTAGCTGCCATTGAAACAGTTGAATCTAACAAGGGAGTTAAGGACGTTGGAAGAAAGTGTGATCAGAGATAAAATTACTTCTTTCGTCTTTGTTGATTAGTCATCACTAAAACATCTGAATTTTCAAAAGAAAAAATGTGGGCACGAACTAGCAAACATTTTAGTAAAAGCTTACATCGCAAACTAAACCTCACTAAAAATCTATATGGGGGCAAAAAAAATGTTCTTGATATGACATGATAAAGAATAAATATTGGAATTAAAGCCCTTTAACTCTAAGTTCGCGTGATACCCAGCAGGTCTGCCGGACAATCTTAGAAACTGAGAGAAACCTACGTTGAGATTTGTCAATTGTTGAAGGACACTACTAACATTGTGCACAGGATAGCTATGGGAACTATGGCATCATCCTGAAATTACTTCCCACATAAAATGTTTTAATCTAATTTTACGAGCTGTTTTCAATTTTTGTTCTTGGTTGATCATATCCTGTGTTTGAGGGCAAGAGCACTCCAAAACCCAAAACGCTCATTGAGTGTATATATATATATATATATATATATATATATATATATATATATATATATATATATATATATATATATATATATATATATATATACTACACATTAGGTGTAAAGTTTCCTGACTCCAGTTTTCGTAATGTTATAGTTTTTTTTTGTTTATAGTGCTGTTTTCCTGGGGTTTTTTTTTCAAAATATCTTTTTAGATTTTATCGAGAAAAGCAATTGAAAAATGACTCCAACAAATATTTTATGCTGTTTGTTGAGCTTTCTTCGACGCCTTTACTTCTTGTAAAAACAAATTTAGTTTGTGAGTTGCAGATTTCCCTGTAATTGATAAAATAAAAATCTTTTATTTCTTTTTTTTTCTTGGAGACATCTAACAAGGGTGACAAGGAAAGAATTAGAGGCGAGAATAGATAGATAAGTAGATAGGTAGATAATGAACCGAGACATGAATGTACTTGGATTCGTTGAAAGAACCTCATAGCTTTTAACAGATTGAGCGATAGATATATATGAACAGAGACCAACATTATACTTTCACTAGATATTATCATCTCACGGTATATCATGTAACCTTGATCCGACGCAAGAATAACATTTTAGATATCTAATTCCTTTACTTTTTTGTTAACATGCTCGTCTATTTTTTTAAGATACGTTAATTATAACTTGTTTTTCGACCACAAACATGACTTTCTTCTTGAAGAAACTCAGAATTGGTGTCTAAGGTTGGTCTTGTAGTTACTTAGGGTCAGTGCTTTGAGTTAAGGTTGGTATTCATGGTGAGTTAGGGTTAATGTTTGAGGTTAGGGTTTGTATTCAGTGTTAGGGTTATATAACTTAACTATAGAATGGATTAAAGCAGAAAACTTCAATGGTAGTTTTGCTACTGCAGGTTCCGAGAGATATGTGTACAAAACGGCCACCGTAGTTTGTACTTTAACTTCATCTACATATTCTGAATGTTTAACCGTGAAAAATTGTACCCAAACTGTGAACTTTTTTTTCAAATACTGGTCAGAAAGTCAGGGTCCAGCATTGGAATTATTTGTATCGGAAATTGAACATTTGGTGTCGCAGAGAAGTACACAAAATCAGGGTCTAGTTGTACATGGTGCATAAATTGTGAATCGATTTGCCACTTTGAAGACGACTCAATTGCTCCCACTGAAGAGGTTTATATTCCCCGAAATCGAAAAAAAGTCCACTATGAGTTATTGTCATATTCAATTAAAACAATTAATTTTCAAAGAAAAATTGGTTTTGATACCGATTTCGTTATTCTCGATTTAACAAACCTAAGATCATTTTTATGGGTCAACGATGGCGTCAAAACTCCTGGTTTTTGGCGTTTAGGTTGGAGATATACCTCAGTGAACCCTTTCCGATTTTTCTGCTTCTTCCCTAAAGAATAGGAAAACAACCGAAGATTCATATTGTAATCATAATGCAGGGGAAAAGAGCTACGGTGCAGAGCATTGAACATAATATGAGCGTAATTATAAACATCACGTACTACAAAACCTGAAAAGTGGGCCCTTCAATCTTTATCCTGACTTTATCCATGATAGAAGCAGCAACACTTTTTTCAATTATGTTTCCTTTTGGTGTACCGATCAATGTCCATTGAATACGATGGGCCCTCAACTATCGGTAATGGATTAACAATCTCTATCATGTTGATAGTTAAGTCTTTTTTTTTTAACCTTGGTATCAATGTCAATAATGCTCGATGGACTCCGTAGGGTCAGTAATGGTTTGCCAACTTTTACTATGGTAGACGTTGTTTTTTATTGTTTGTTTGTTTTTTTTTTCATTTCTTTGCTGATTCTTGTCCAACGTTTCTGAGCGCCACGGGACTCAGCCATTATCGATGGTCGAAATAGTCGGCTGGCTTGGCTCCCCATTTTTGAACGTTTATCTTTTCTCCCTTAAGGAAATTTCAAAATTATAAATAATCTTTTTGATTGGGTTCCGTTAGCAAGTAAATGCGTTGAAGAGACGGAAAGCAAGTTCTGGGTAACTTTAATAGTAAAAAGCACGTTTCTGAAAAAAGAAAAAAAAACAGAAAGAAAAACACGGTTTAGCTTGGGATACGATATGTAATAAAATGGAGTTTTGTTTATTATGACGTAATAATTCAACGACGCTTTTCGATCATAGAAAATATGATCGGCCTCATTGGAATTTTTTTTTTCATGGATTATATTTCGTGTATTTTTTTTAATCATATTTATTAAATAAGAACTCTATGGGGATATCAATATCTACGATACATCAAAAGAACTTGCTTTTCATCATTAGGATATACGTTTAGTCAAGAGGTAAGAATGTATGCGAAACTTAATAAATCAACTTACAATTTCATCAGTAGAGGGAAATATTTACCAGGCACGTTTTTCCCTGAATCCTTCAACATATTTCAGTTGATAACTACCTAAATTACATTGTTTATTTATTAAATAAAATGCTCTACTGGCATCTCGATGTACGAATTACATTACTTATATTTATTCAACATTGGAGTACGTATTATTCAAGTGATAAAAATGTGCATACCTTAATTTATTTTCCATCCCAAATGATCTAAATTTATTCTTTGAAAATATTGATACTCGTGCTATTTATTAAATAAGTTTGTAAACGATTCTGGTATTTCAAAATTTTCTGGAAGAAAAAATCAATTAGCTTTTTGACTTTGCTTTTGTGTGGATCTTCTGCCTATGCCAAGATGACTACATGCAAAAGAGCTCATGTGTTTTTTTCCCCTTTTTAGCAAAATCAATAATGGTTATCGAGCTAACGTCGTGTTTTTTTTTTTTGACTTGCTGTACGCGCACCGCCACCTGGCTTATCGTAAGTGTTTTTCGATCTTAGGCCTTCTTATTCCTTTTGGCGGTTGGCTCTGTTTACAATGGAAATCTATACTGGAATGAGCGTATGTTTGGTGATCATTTAATATGACGTAAATATGATGCGAAATGCGTCTCTAATGATTTCGAAATAGAACAGAGAGAGGAGGATTTTTTTTTTACGAGTGAGTGAAGGGAAGAGAATTGAAGCTTTCAAAACAACGCTCTATGACAGGGCTGATTCCTTTCTCAATAATAAATGTGTTCGCTCGAGGAAATATGCGCATGTTTTTTTATGAAGAAAACCCGAATTTAAGGCGACATTCTTCCGATTGGAGAGACAACGATAGATTTATCAAAATTTCAATAGACTTTTTGCCTAAAGAATGTGTTTCTAAATCTTTATAATAAGTATAGTTTCTCTTTATGTATGTACCTATGTATTCATGTATGTACGTATGTATGTAGCGATTACCCAGCAAAAACTACACGTTGTACGGAAAATCATTTTAGCCCCGAATCTCCTGGCTACTTTAAATTATAGAATAAAATAAAGCCGGATGGTTTCCACTGGTTACATTATCTTTTAATTAGGGATTCATTTTACTATACAAATACAATGCTGAACTATACCCTTACTTTAGGTCCACGTCATATTTAAAAGTTATCTGGATGAATTTCTATGAAATCTAATAAAAGGGTGGGCGATGGGCCAGGAAAGAAACGTTGAGATTTTCGGGTGGATCCAGGATTTTCCCTGCTATAAATACACAACGATATATCCCCAAACATTCAAAATGGATTTCAGTGAAATTTCATGGAAGGTTTTGGCCAGGGAGGTATGATCACAAACTTAAGGTAGGTCCAGAATTTTTCAAGATCACTTCCCTGCATCATGAATATATGTACACAGCAAAATATCTCCAAGTGCGCTCCAGGAATTCCCGTGAAAGTTTGTACTAATGTGGGCATTGGGACAAGGAAAAAGTGTTTACACATTCATAGTTACCCTCCATCGATAGTTGCTACATGTACACTGCACAAAATCTCCGAAAGTCTTCAGTGAAAGAAGAGTGGCCAATGGACAGAATTTTGAAAATAATAAAGGCAGCTGATACATTCTGGGGTAGCTTCAGAATTTTTCACAGCCTGCTCCCTTGAATCGTAGTTATATATATGTAGCAAAATATCTCCGAACATACTCAATGAAATTCAATCAGATTTTGTCGAGGTGTGCACGGTGCAGATGATAGCCGTGTAAACGTAACGATCCTCTTAGAATCTCATATTACTGTCGCGTTGAAAGGAACAAAGAGATGAAAATTTGGGTTGGAAGCAGTTATTTGGCCTTTGAATTACCGGTAGTTGCTCAGCTCAATGGTAAGAGCATCACTACGTTGAAACTGCTACCCTATCAGTGGCACGTTCGATTCCTGCAGCAGCCCCATTTTCTCTATTTGTTTAGACTATTTTACGCTGTCTAAATTGGGTGATATGTTAACCGTGTAACGACAGGAGATCATTTCTAATAAGTTTATGTATAATATAACGCATCACACGCACACACACACACACACACACATATATATATATATATATATATATATATATATATATATATATATATATATATATATATATACGTGAGTGTGTGCACATATATATAAGTGAAATATGTACCACATATCGCCCATATTTTTCCGAAAAATCTTCATTCCAACAGTGTTCAATACTTAGTATAGAGATTAATATATCGATTAAAAACGTACATTTTTTTCTATGACGATGGAATATCCTCGTTTTCCTTTATTCAGTTCCACAAATAGACGATGTAACTGGCTCTTAAAGTCGTATATATGCCTAGAAGATAACTTTTTTTTTCTAAATGTGACGATCGGAGTAAGTTTTGATTATTTACCTTGTAAGCATTATATAACATTCTTTTATCAACATTTGTTAACTCAAGTTACATTACAATAATTGATTTTGCTTTCAATTGTTCTCTGATGTTTGTTACTTTTAGTTTTTCTGTCAATACTTAGTTTCATTGGTTCGTTAAATTAAAAGGTAATTGTTAAAGTAATTTTCATCTTTAATTCCCATTATCTATCTGTTTTCAATCAGGCTTATTTTACATTATTCTGGGTTTTTTACAAAACAGAAAATTATTTCTGTAATTTGTTCTGTATTTTTTTTTTTTAGGTTTGTTACTTTATAATATTATTCTATTTCACTTTAATCTACTATCACCATCGATCTACTCAAAAAAACGGGTAAGATCATAACTAAAAAAACCTGCTGTCCTTTTTTAATTCGTGCCTTGAACAAAGTAAACACTGCAACAACATAATGCTTTTATATAAAAATAGGAAACCCGAGAGATCCCAACAATTACTGGCCTATAAGACTACTCCATTGCATTTACAAACTTTTCACAAAAATCATCATCAACCGAATCACAAAAGCACTTGATGAGAAATTAGAAAGAAAGTAGAAAAAGCTACTCGACCATGGACCATTTGCATTCGACAAATCAGCTGAAAGAAAAAGCAGCACAATATAAGCTACTACTTGCTGTAGCATTTATCGACTTCAAAAAGTCCTTCGACTCAGTGGAAATCCCTAAGGTCACGGAGGCCATCACTCAACAAGGTGTACATCCAGTATACGTCGAAGTGCTGCAACATATATATAGTCACAGCAGCTCTTTTATCAGGCTACATAAAGACTCAGATCCCTTTCAGCAACTAAAAGGATAAGACAAGGTGATACCAGCTCACTCAAACTCTTCAAACCCTACCTTGAGATGATCTCCAGAAGACTAGACTTGGGGAGAATAGAGGAATCAAAATAGAGAGCGAGTTTCTGAACAACCTCAGATTTGCAGAAGACATTGCTGTTTTTGCAGAAAAACTACTCGACCTCCAACTAATGCTGAATGAAGAAAACAAGAAAGTCGGCCTACACATGAACCTCAACAAGATAAATATCATGTGCAACGACCACGTTGGAAATGAGAGCACTAAGGTCAGAATCGAGAACACAGAACTAGAGAGAGTGACCACCACATCTTCCTAGGACAATAAATCTCTATGAAAAGCTCAAAAGAAGAAGAAATCAAGCAAAGAATCATCCAAGGATGGCAAGCCTTCAGCAGAGCAAGCTCTACCTTCAAAAGCAAGAAAATCCTTTTAATCCTAGAAAGAAGGGTATACAACCAATGCATCCTCCCTATAGTCACATTTGGAGCTGAAACATGGAACCTAACCCAGAAACAGATCTGCAAAATGAGAACCATGCAACGTGCAAATGAAAGTATTATTCTCAACCACACATGGGGAGACCACAAGACAGTGTAATACATCCGAGAGAAGACAGAAGTTTGGGACATCATAGAATCCATTAAGAAACTAAAATGGCCATGGACTGGTCATGTTGCAATGAAGTCAGACAACTGATGGACATCGTGACTCCCGACATGGATCCCCAGAGATAACACGCGCAACCGAGACCAGCAGAGATTTAAATTGAGCGACAAGCTAGACAAATTCAGAAAGTACTGGCTCCACGACACCCACGATAGTGAAGTATGGCGAATTTTGGGGAAGGTCTATGTCCAACGACGGACGTTGAAAGACTGATGATGATGATGATGATGATGGTGGTGGTGGTGGTGGTGGTGATGGTGGTGGTGGTGGTGGTGGTGATGATGATGGTGGTGGTGGTGGTGGTGGTGTTGATGATGATGATGATGATGATGATTTTTAAAAATCGTTTTTGAACTCCCATATCTCTAGATACAGCCTGGAACCTTCCAGATTACTTTATTCATCAAAAAACGTTATGGAAAAAGTAGTAATAGCCCATTCACTAAAAGACACACTTATCCCGTCTTAGCGTCAATATTTCATACAGCTCACTGAGGAAATTGAGGATCGTGTCGGAAGGATGAGCTTTAAAGCAAAATACATCCTAAATACAGTCAGTAAACAACAATTGAAAGAAAAATTACGGTTTGAAGACTAATAAACAGCACCAACAATCGACAGATTAAAAAACGATCTCCTAAATACGAAGAAAAAATTATCCAAGAAGTAAACAAAATCAAAAAATCAAAATAAATACCGATTAAAACCGATAAAACCAAAAATATACACAAAATGAAGTCTGATAACTACACCAAACTCCCCACAGAAAATATCAGAACAAGCTACAGAAAAAAAAACTACAAAAATGGAAATAAGCATCAATTAACAAGCCCCCAAAATAACAAATAAACTTCAAATTAGTAAGAATGATAATGCACAAAACGCATACATACTTATGACCCCTCCCCTGATAAAAATCACCAACGAACCGACAGCCAGACTCATTAATCCAGCTAAATATGCGGGAAAAACAGCGAAATCATACTGGGAAGGATTAACATAGACATATATTTTTTTTTATAATTCAAAAAACTACGATGGATTTAACCAGTGGATTTGTACCCAACAAGCAATAAACTGGTTTGCAAAAACTGAGGGTAAAAATGAGGCAACTTCGGCCTAGCTTTCGCAGGTGACGTTGTCTTTTCAATTAACTGCGTCGGCTGGAGCCATTTTTTGGGGGTAAGCTACTATTTCTTCCCACGTTAAGCCCGACCTTGTGTCACATATTGCTGTGGTGGGACAGTGATTAAATAGAACTTCATACAATATGACATTATTGATCTTTGTCTATCTAGAACTGAAGAAACCTTGGATAAGGTCATAGAAATAGCGAAGACATATGCCCTTCTCACTTTAGTGACCATGATATCAGTATAACGAGACAACGTAAAAAATCAAACCCTTTTAATAACGATGAACAGTGGATTTAAAAAAACAAAAAAAACTTTGGCGTTGAAATAGGCACATAGGATTCTGCCCAGACATCGGATTTGATTGGATTATACTTTTCCTATAAACTAATCACTAACTCCCTAGATGCATCAAATATAGCCCTGCACAGAAACGACGGTTTCATTATACTTAATAATTGCAGCAGTCAAAAATGAGTCAAAATCTAAAACAATCATCAAAAGAATTTAAGAAAATGGGTTTCGAAATAGAAATAAATGCAAAAGTTGAAATCGTCAACATTTTTGATGTTACCTTCAACACCATACAACGATATTATGAACCTAAAAGATCTCAAATTTATATAAGAGAAATTCAAATTATACACCAGCAACTCCGAGACGTGTCCAAAATTTAGTTAATCCTAGATAAGCATTAAATTCATCAAACGAAAAATTCTTTGAAAAAAATGCCTAACTTTTCAAGAGGCACTTGAAGATAGTGGATTTGTAAAACATAAACAACAATTTGATAATAAGAGAAATAAAAATAAAAAGAATACCAAAACTAACAAAAGATTTAGAAAAAAAAACTAAAACTTGGGTTACCCCACTCTTCAATAGGCTGGTAATAACAATAGTCTTCTTGAAACTAGTTGAAAAATATTCCTCACCAAACTATAGATCACACCAAATTTTCAATTTAAAAGAAATAAAATAAAATTGTCATACAGCTGCATGAATAATATGGAAAGATTAATCCGTAACAACAATGATAAAATCTTGAATCGAATTAGTAATAAAAAAATAATAGAAATCTGAATGAAAATAATGTAATTATAGAAAACCAGAAAAATGCGTGCTACAAAACAATTGCCTAACACCAGAAATTGTATATAGAAGACAAATGTATACACAGAAAGATGAAAGTGATCCTAAATTTTCACGTAGGAATCATTGAATTGAATTTCGAGAGCAGATTAGCTAACCATAATACCACTTTCGACTTCGAAAAGTCTAAAAACGTACCTCACAATCTGTTCATTCAGGGATGGAGGAAAAAAGAACAACGACAAAGTGGAAAATGTTTTTCGAAAAATATCCAGTGTGTAGAAACTTTAATTCAAGTTGAAGTCTGTGGCTCAAAGGAAAACGACGAATTTTGAAATTTAGGGATTAAAAAATGAATCAACTAATTCGAAGTCAGAGATCGGGGTCAAATGCTGTCACTGGAAGAGATTCACTGAAATGAAAAATAAAGACTAAAAAGGATATACAAACACCACAGAACAATTTACAAAATACAAAAAAATTGTTGTTCCATAAAAATTTAAAAAGGAAATATGAATTTTTAAAAAATTAGAGAATAACCTTGTCTTAGACAAGCTTTATGTATCTAACCGATATATATATATATATATATATATCAACTGGACACCCTCTTTCTGTCCTTTCATACGAAATCACGGTTTTTAAATATTGCGATCAGTTCTCTTGACATCATAGAGAGATCATTATTCCAGAATATGTGTTCCTTGAGGAATGGATTCTGTATATGATGTAACAATACTGTAGAACTAGACTCTCTCTCTCTTTCTCTCTCTCTCTCTCTCCCTCTCTCTCTCTCTCTCTCTCCTACTAGACCATTTAGATTACTTAATTTTACTTTATTTCATTTCCAGGGAAACATCTGAATTGAAAAAAACAATGTTGCCCCCTCTGCCTAGAGATGAATCAACGTAGTCTAGTTCATTTTAGTCACAGCACTCCACTCTATCACCGTGGACTTTATTAATCCACCTACCCAAACCCTACTCTTTGGACAGTGATACGGGGTTATAAGAGCCATACTTCCGTATTGGCAAAATCAGAAGCACCGACACGCAGCTAACCAGCGTTATCAATTTCAGATCGGGATGGGTCCTGCAGAACCTGTAGCACAAAATGTAATATTCATTTTGAAAATAGATCTCTTACATACAAAAGCAGTATACACACGATCAGACAGCCATCTTCTTTCCGAAATGACTGACGTAAAAACATAATTTGCATTATAGTACAAGAGATTAGTTTCAACCTGAATTGCTTTAAATATGAGAAAAGTGCGAAAACATACGTACAAGTGGAGATTTCTAATTGCCCATCACAGGACGAACGAGATCTATTTTTTTGTCTTCCATTTTAGAATAAAGATGGAGGCTGAAGTCTGAGTCAGCGCGAGCGAATCCTGTTTTTATACGAAAGAGCATTCAGTTTCAAGAGAGAGATGGATTCGCCCGGTGGTGTTTTCCGCCCCCACTATTTTCTGTCTGTAACTTATGAAAAAACCTTTGTAAACCAAGAAACCTGTTTATCAAGATCTCCCCGATACGAAAATAACAAAAACTTAGAGAACACCATCTCGATCACTCATGTAAATAAGGAAAAAATCAGAATGGACTGAGAATAATCCCTGCAGTATGTTTTATCAGAAGAACGTCTCATAAATATCTCCATCTCTAGGGTCATTACAGCGGCCATTAGCTCCTCGTCCAGGTCAATGAGACATTTGTTATAGCGCCCTCTTCCATGACGCTGTCCTCAAGGAAGCCTAGTCTTACGGTTAAAACAGGAAGTGATACCACTTGGATTTTTCTCTGTTTCACTGTTGAACTACACCACACTCAATACTTTATCCGATGTCGGAGGTTACGGTTGATATACTTGAATAATACAAAACACCTAATATCGTATAATTTACATTAGAATTGGAATGATTTTACTGAAGCAAGCACGTAAAAAAGATATATATAATATTAAACTCTATTCTCGGATAGATATAATAGGTTACTAAACAACTACTGTTTCGGTGCTATCACCAATCGGTTGGTTCTATTAAAGTGTTTATCAATGTTTTCCAGAACATTATCTGCAAATGAACACCCAAGCTGTGTTGCCGAACTGGATCTTCAGTTGGGAGCAAACATTCTGGTTGTACTCCTTTTGCTGCCTAAAGTATTATTTCAGCGTATTGAACTTTCCAATATACGCCAGACTTGTGTTTACCTGAGTACCTATAATATAATAAGCTGAAACTATGGGAAATTCTGAAGCTTTCTGAATTCTAAATTTTTATCAGGTATATCTGCAAATTAGAATTTGGAGTTAAAACAGTTATTTGGGCCCAGGCATTACCGACCAGCGGCTATTCATCTCTCTCTCTCTCTCTCTCTCTCTCTCTATCTATCTATCTATCTATCTATCTGTGTGTATATATATATATATATATATATATATATATATATATATATATATATATATATATATATATATATATATATATATATACAGATAGAGAGAGAGATAAATAGCTGCTGGTCGGTAATGCAAAGGCCCAAATAACTGTTGTAACTCCAAATTCTTATTTTTGCTTATTCATGATCTATATCAGCTCTATTACTTTCTTTCAATTATTAAAAAAAAAAATCCCATTGCTGTCTTTTAGGCTGGCTCCTGTATACACAGTCGGAAACATATTTTATACGCACACATTTTATACCAATCATAAAAATGTTTTGCTGATGATTTCACGATATAAATCCATCTAATACCTAGGGTGGTGTCTCAACTTATTCAAAAACGACAAATGTTGTTATGCGCTTGTAGTAATCACATGGACTATGGAAAGTCGACCAGAGTGTCCTTCCTCACTTATTTGGTACGGGAGACATCAGGAAGGAGCCTTGCATTTCAGGAATATATCGTATTCGAGTCAATTTCCCCGCATGGCAAATACGACAACTCTCCCGGAGAAACGTATTTTTCATGGATGAATATGAATTACTCTAATTTGTTGTAATTATACATATCAGTCTTCTCCAGTCCAATACAAAACAACTTTATTGTTCCGTTCCTTCGATGTCACGTTATCTAAACAGCCATTCTGTTCCACCGAACGAATACATATTGCATTAGACTCCATTTCTCTATGAACATTAGCCTTGCGTATTTAATTCGAAAGTTGCTCCGTATAATTTATCCTCCTCCTTTTCAATCTCGTTTATCCTTGCTATTCTCTCTGAGAAATACCTGTTCTGTAAGTAAATTCTCAAACATTATGATATTTCTCAACGTACATCTTGTGCTAAATGCCCGATAACATATTATTTATTGTCGTAGTAAAATAGTGTTAATTCATCATTGTACGACTGGAATTGTGGTTTTGTATTCATTTGGGAAAAGGGGTTAAACAAGGCGATACCTGCTTAGCCAAACTCTCCACATCCTGTCTCGAGATGATCATCTGAAACCTAGATAGGGGAAATAAAGGAATCAGAATAGACGGTGAATATCTAAGCAGCTTCAGATTTGCAGACAATACCGTTCATTTTGCTGAAAACCACCATGACTTCTGAATGAATACTGCTTGGCAAGCTGAATGAAGACAGCAAGAAAGTGGATCTCAACATGATATCCAGTGAATAAATGTAATATACGACATAAACAGACACAACAATAAAAATAAAAAAAACGCAGGACGGGAGAAAGTAGACCACAACATCTACATAGGACAATGAATCTCCATGAAATCCTCAAAAAAGAAGAAATCAAGCAAATAATCACATTAGGATGGCAAGCTTTCAGTAGAGCGAGCTCAACCTTCAAGAACGAGAAAATCCCATCAGTCCTGAAAAGAAGAGAATACAACCAATGCATCCTCCAGATAATCACCTATGGAGCTGAAACATGGAATCTAACCAAAAGATTGACCTTCAAACTGAGAACCATGCAACGTGCACGTGAGAGAATCATGCTTAATATAGCATGGAGAGATCACAAGACAGCGCAATATATTGGTGGGGGAAAACAGAAGCTCAAAATATCATAGAATCTTTCTGGAAACTCAAATGACAAAGGGTTGATTATGTTGTGCTTATGACAGAAAACAGCTGGATATCACGACACACAACGTTGATCCCAAGAGTTCACAAGTGAAACCCTGACTGACAAAATACGAGATGGCATGATGAACTAGACGAGTTCAGAAAGTATTGGCCCCACAACGCCCATGATAGAGAGGTGTGGCGAATCTTCAGGAAGGTCTATGTCCAACGACGGAGGCTGGAAGGGCGATGATGGTGATGATCAGCATCGTCATCATCACCATTCAATTGTACGGTTCAAGAGACGGAACTGTTTGATCAATTTATCTGTTATTGCCTTTGGTAGATTTCATTTTTAAACAAGTATATTTAGGATGGACCTACCATTAAAGCGGTAACAATTTTACAAATGAGAGTTCTCAATGGATAAGAGTTGAAGCCAATCAGGGGAGGTTATTTTGATAATGCAAAGGGTTTCCTTTGTAATACATCGATAAAGATTACAAAGGGGAAGATGTAAGTCCAAAAATTATGCATAATAATGAAGCTAGGTAATTTTAGATAACATCAACAGGATTAACATTTTTCGCATCTGATACTTAGAATAGACCTCAGCCCTTCGCACCAAACAGGGATTTCAGTCTAATGGAACTATTACTCATGAAAAGGCCGAGCCACAAATGTTCAGTCAAAAGTTGATCTGAGCAAGAGTATTGACGGCAGTTACTTTATACCATTGTTTCAAGTCAGGGCTGGCTCAAGGTACCGGCAAGACAGGCAGTAATTGCTAAAGGTGTCTCTCTTGTACCAGCGACGGGAGGATTTTCTAAATACAAATAGAAAATACGAAAATGAATAAATTGAACAGAATAAAACAGTTGAAAAAGATAATTTCCTGATGTAAGGCAAGTGTTTTCAGGAATATCTGACAGTTAAATACTTTTTGTTGTAGTGAATCACGGACAAACAATTGACGAAGGAAATTCTCAAAACTTTATTCTTATTTGTTTTTCACTCTAAAAAAGAAATGAGATAAAACTATGCCTTGAATGGCAGCTTAATCCAGCTGGCCCGAAGTACCTGGAAACCTAGAGTTGATCCTGTTTTACGGTTCATTTTTGTTTGCTCTTTATGGAAATGTCTTTTTAATAGACCGTTCTAACGCACTGTTTTTTTTTTCTTGGGTCAATTTAATGGTAACACCCTCCTCTGTACTAAGAGCTCAATCATGTTGAAGTTACTAGTTACGATTTTTTATCGTAAATCATGCTCAACAAAAGGCCTTCGGTAAACTGAGGTATTACTACACAATTGTGGTTACGGGTAAAAAAAAAAGTAGGTGTAAATAGGATAAAGGGAAGGAGAGAAAAAAGGAGTGGAGAAGTTACGATGGAAGTAAAAAAAAAAAAAAAAAAAAAAAATTCATGCTCTGTTGAGACTTGTACTTGCTGAACCCACCTGTGAAAAAAAAAAAAAAAAAGTTGCGCTCATTTCGGTACAAAAATTTCCCCGAACTAAGTCATTGCATTTGTTGAATAAATTATTGGAAGTTAGCATATCGTTGCAGGTCCGTCAATCGATGTATCCAAATGAAAAGACGAGTTAAACACTCAGTGTGTGTATGTGTATGTGTGCTTGTGTATGTATATGTATGCTTTTGTGTGTGTGTGTGTGTGTGTGTGTGTGTGCGTGCGATTATTTAAATGAATATGGATATTAGGTAGTGGTTTTGAATTTATCAACCTAACTTTACCAGCCTTTCATATATATATATATATATATATATATATATATATATATATATATATATATATATATATATATATATATATATATAAGTCTATCTCTATCTATCTCAGTCTATTCTGTCCATCTATCTATCTATTAGTCTATTGATAGTTCCCCCATCTATCTATCAACCTATCTCTAAGTCTCAGTCTATCTATATTTTTCTCTCTTTCCTATCTATACATCCATCCATTCTATCTGTCTACTTTATTTTCCTCCTCTTTTGCGCATTGGTGGACGGAGACGCCAACAAGTCGCTGACCACTGTTCTTTGCTTTTTTTTTAAATAGAATTTACGAGCCAGCCAAACTTTTGCAGCAGGAAATTTATTGACACGCTGGATTTTCTCAGAACTTTCCGGCAAAATTCAATCAATTCAAAAATAGTATTCAATCAAAAATAAGTGATTACTTTGCAAATTAAAAGTTATGCATTTCATTGTTGAGGCATCTTTTTTTTTAAATTGAATACAATCTATGTACGTATGCTGATTAATTTTTCTCCCCTCACTAGAAGTATAAACTTATAGGCAGCAATCAGGAGACTTTCTCCCTTCTTTAGCTTTCTTTTTGAGACATAGGCGCCAAGGAGGTGAAAGAGAGATGGCTCGATATATATATATATATATATATATATATATATATATATATATATATATATATATATATATATATATATATATGGGTAAACATTAAATTGAAATGACGCAAAAAACGTGTCGAACTTGTTATACGTATGGATCCCTTATCGTCTTGGGGGCAACCAACGCAACTTAAATGACGTGTAATTCAAAATAACATCCACACACAATATGTTACGATAACACGGTATAAGATTGTGAACTACAAGTAGTATGGTATAAACTATATATAAAAATCATAGCTGAAAGGAAGATGGTATTTGATCAACACTGCTTCGGAGCCACGTTGATATGACTGTTTTGTATTTAAATCCTCGAAACTGTTACAAAGTAGAAATGATGATCCCAACTCATGATCCAAACAAGAAAAATTCACACATAGTACCATAATATCAAAATCTGTGCAAAACATGAAAAAATACGGAAGAAGATTACATAAATTGCATAAACAGATATTGGGATTTTAGCGACTGAAATGGTATAAACATGAAAATAAGTCTTTTGGGGTTTTTTGTTGTTGTTTGAAGCTGTAAAGCTTTGTAGACTCTATGTATGTATCACTCTCAAAGTGAGGTAACTTGTTCATTGTAAGCTTATGCAATGCTCTTCCAACATGGAACGGAGCACTCTGGTGGATGAGGAATATATACGATAACTAGATATATCGCTTAAATTCCACCTCACTGACCGTCCAGTTCCGTGGAGTAGAGAGAGGATACCAGCCTCCAGGTCTGAAGCTAAAGTTTCGATCTTGCTTCGTGGTACTTGATGGGATAATGAATAGTCTATAGCCACACTGAAGAGTTGTAATACAACGAAACTGCTGTCTGTGGATGACAACACAATATATATATATATATATATATATATATATATATATATATATATATAAATCAAAAGTGTCCCTAAAATTGTCAATAAAATTAGATTTCTTTAGTTTTCAAGCTGGTCTGGCTAGCTGGCTGGTTGGCCATGTATGCATCACCCTGACGGTCAGCACCAGTGAAGCTAGAAAATTGACAATGATGATCTGTTGCTTACAAAACAAGAAGGCAGCAACTTCTCCTATTGAATGACTATTAAGATCTGTGTTTGTATTATTTTCCGGGGTTGAGTTTTTATGAGTGAAAGGTTACCAATGTTATTATTGATAAAATAATTTTTAGATAAAAGTGATTTTTAATTCATGCTGTTGCAGTTCGTTTGATTTTTAGAGTCATGATTTGGTGTTAGTAGCACTGAAGAATTTTATTTTCGTGCTTGCATTTGGATATGAGCACTGATCTTATGAAGTGGTGTTTATGTTGCTTAGGTGAGGTGATTATAGCGATTTTCCTTTCCAAGCAGAGTGTGCTGTTTTTTTAAAATGTTGCTGTAAGCTGGCACTGTTACTTTTAGTGCGATTTGGTTAATGTTTTTTGAGATCTTATACGTATTTTGATGGTGTTCTGCTATGTTCGTATTATACTATATGATAGTCTTGTCAGAAACATGGTCTTTTAAATGCTATTTCGTAATCTTTTTCATGAGAAAAAAGATATTCTAGGGTGTGAGATACATTAACTGTATGATGATGGGTGATTTTCTCAAATATTTTTCTATGTAATATAACGCAATTTTTAATTATTCTGTTGAATCATGTTCATATCAATTTCTTTATGCAGTATATATATATATATATATATATATATATATATATATATATATATATATATATATATATATATATACATATATATATACATATATATATATGTATGTTGTGCGTGTTTAAGTTAAAATTAAGTCATTCAGTGTACTGTCCGTAGTACGACGATAAAATATGTCTGCTCATCATTACAGCAACAAAACTTGTCTTATTCCGAAAGATAATGAATCTGTTCGTTGTAATCGCGGATCAAGTCAGGGCTGACAATCTAAAGTTATGATTGCATACTTATCCACACATGATTACAAACAATGATTATCAATAAAGCCAATACTTGTCGTTGACTTGAATCTTCAAAAGAAAAAGAAAAAGAAATCACTATTTGTATATTTGATATCAACTTAATCTATATCAGAAAAGTCCAACATGCATAAATAGATGTTCCTCGAGTCCATAATATCCATGCAATTCGTTTGAAAACATTTGTGAAACACCTTTAGTAACCTTTCGTCATTTCTTGGGTCACGCTGTCTTACCTTTAAATACTTTGTTGGAGATTTCTATTTGAGACATTTTTTCCAATTATTGTTTCAAACGTGAGAGGTTGAAAAGACAGATTTAAAGTAAATAAAGAAAATTCTCTGAAGATGAGATGTATTATAAGTTTTTGACTTGAAGTCCTTTTCTTGTGAAATAAGGACTTTATCCCATTGTGTTTGTATATTCTAGGTCGGCAGAATGAAAGAGATAATTTGAGAGGTTTCTCTTTCTTTTATAGAAAGTGCTAACATTTAATTACAAAGGATATTCTTGTGGATCTTGAGGATATGTGTTTTTGATTTTTATATAAAAAAAATGAAGGCATTTTAAATGAAAATAGAAACATGTTGGATAAGAGGATTTTTAGGGAACTTTTTATTAAAAATTGATACAATCAGTGCGTTATTCATAAGAGTCATGACAAGTCAGGCAGCTAACTTCTATCGTTTTGGAGGTAACGAGAGTTTGTTAAACATACCTAAAATGTACATCTCTTGATAAAAGTTTAGTTCAATCCCAATTTACTTGTTACATACATAGGTTCCAAAAGATGTGTGCAAAATTCAATCAACTCAGTAATTATGCTGCCTTCAATGATTTTCTGTTTGAATGATACCCAGCTCTTCGAATGTTGGCTTTGCGCCTCTTTTTGCCGTACGGAAAAGATGAATCAAGCGTTCTTTTAGTGAGTTCTTATAAAGGCAGCGCATACCCCATCTGCTTTCTGTCTCCCTCTTCCCTAGGCTACTATACCTTCCTACGTACCATCATCACCACTTTTTTGATCGGAAACGCCTAGAAAATTGCCTATATAAATTAGTAGTAATTGGTTCTTTGCTTTAAACCATTCTGCCTGAGGTTAAACACACGCGGAAAATACACCCGAGAATAATGATAAGAAATATTGATAGGTGAAGAAAGAGAAGAAGGAGAAAAAGAAAGAGAAGAAAGAGGGAAAGAGAGAAGGTTGGTAGGATTAGGTGAAGAGAGAAGGGAAAGAATGAGAGAAATAACCTGCGAAATAAATTAATGGAGAAAACGGTGGGGCATAGAATGGTGAAAAAATGAAAAAGAGAGAGGGTTAGAATTTTCGGAAGAAAAGTGAAGGGGGTTGAATTAGGAAAAAAAACAATGAAATTACAGAGGTGGAGGAACAAAGAGAAAAAGAAAGAAAGAAAAAAAGAAAGAAAGAAAGAAAGAAAGAAAGAGAGAACGAGCAAAGAAACGAAAGGTCAGAAGAAGCATCGGTAGAAAGAAAATAGGACAAACAAATATTCCTATGGAAGATACAGAAAAAAAATTTCAAGCAGAAGAACTAAAAAAGGAGAACAAGAAAAAAAAGAAAAAGAAAAAGAACAAGCGCATCAAGAGAAGAAGATTTGAAGTTGAAGGACTGGAAGCAAAATCAGGCACAGACACCGAAAAAAAAAAAGAATGAAAAAGGAACGAGAGGAAAAACGAGAGAGAAAAAAGAAATCAGTGGTTTTGAAGTGATGGTACAATTAGTTTTTATGTTCCTAATCCCAGTGTATTGGGTCAGGATCAGAGGATTTCCTAAACGAATGGAGGAAACAAGTCCACAGTTAAGAAAAGGAAACAGGTGAAAAGGTACCTAGAGGCGCCGAATGAGTTTCCAAGCCAGGCGGAAACGCCCACGGTGACTTACCACTTTCAGCGTTGCAGAAAAAACGGTTCTAGGACACCTGCCGCTTGGATAAATGCCCGAGGATAACTGCCTCCAGACGATAGCATAGCAACTGTGAAGCCAAAGTTGAAGTTTGTGTAAATGAAGTAGTAAGCATTTAAATAATCACGCCCATGGGAAAATAGTCCAGGGGGCAATAGCCGAGTGTAATTTATCTGGGGCACTTATCCAGGAGGCAGTTCCCCCATGGGAGTAATTGTTGCGGGTTGTGCAGTACTGATACACACACAAACTCTTCCAGGAGATGATAAATCTCGGATAAGTAGTGCCCTAACGCTGGTCACGGCTCCAGCTGTACTTGCTTGTTTCCTACTTATTACATTACTTCTTCGGCTTTTTTGCGACATGTGAAATAGACAGCGGCACCCGAAGTTGCGTCACTCTGTGCTCTTTCATCCATAACTGAAGGAGATTGATTCACACCATTCCACAAAACATTAGCGCAAAGTGAACACAGTCTCGCATAGTTGATTATAGTTTCATGGGAAAATGGTACATATATGTATTAGTAAAAAATTGTTCCCATCCGAAGTAGTAAAAAGAGGAAAAAAAAGTAAAAAGAAATCTAGAAACCTTTATATTCTTGAGAATCTAGATGGTATTAGTAAACCTTCCTGAATGAGCCCCCCCCCCCCCGAAAGATCTTTTCGAAGAAAGAAAAAACAAAATTTGAGAAAGAGGTCTAGTGGAGTACTGATGCTAATTGTTAAATCTATTGACAAAACGGTAGGGCCAGCAGAGATGGAAAACACAAACGCATAAGCAAATGCACAACCGCATAAATGCACGTGCACAAGAACGTATAAAAAAAAAGGATAGAACCCTTCGCCATCTTCGATGGCTACGGTTGTTCAATATAACCCTTATTTGCTTGTAATGTTACCTAGATACTATTTTTATTTGATGAGAGATTGTCAGTTAACATTGTTCCTAGAGTGGTATTTTTTTTAAATCTCAATTTGCATTTGCTTTTCATCGCAGCTTCAGCAGTGAATATGATGGTGTCATTTGAGAAACAAAGGATAAACTCTTGGTGGGAATTGAACTGACATCGTTTTCCTACAGTGATCCTAGTTTACACAAAAAATAATTATTCTTCGACATGATTTGGCTGTTCAGCTCAATAATAAGAGCGTCACCGCATTAAGGTGGTTTCCTGTAGGATGCAGGCTCTATTCTCACGGCAGCCCATTTCTTCAACTGTTCATTTCATCTTACACTGTGTAGGCCAACTGACACGTTCAATAATGGGATGTTAGTTCAAAAAGAGTTTATATTAGAAATAACGCATATATATATATATATATATATATATATATATATATATATACATATATATATATATATATATATATATATATATATATATATATATATATATATATATAATTGAGTAATTAAATAAATACAATATACACACACACATATATATATATATATACGTTTATATTTGTGTGTGTGTGTGTGTGGAGAGAGAAGGAGGGGAGAGAGGGGGAGAGAGAGAAATAGATATATATGAACAGATCGCCATGGATAGATATGAATAGACTACCATCAGAATATCGGAATAGATAGATAGATAGATAGATGGATAGATAGATCGAATACACTGAAGTAATTGCACAGATAGATAGATAGATAGATAGATCCGAGTATATACAGGAAGATAGAAACAGAATGGTAACTGATCAAGTACAAAACATTCCTACATCACATCTACTGACAATACATAAAACCTGAAAGCACGCTTTCAACAATATTGAAAAGTAGTTCCTAGAGACAAGCGTTAATAGATTCTGCGTCATCGCGATATCTAGTTTCCCGTTGCGCCCATCTTTGTTAAGACAACCAAACGGCTACGTTTGCTCTCACTGTTTGTTTTTGCGATTCACAATATTGAAATGACCCTCGCTTAGGGATGATCTTTTTATTGTTCGGTGTAAGTTTCGTTTTGCCTGCTTTTTCAGCAACCTCTCAAACCGCTTCACGCATCATGCTTGCCTCGACCGTCAATCGCGTAGAAGCATTGTGAAGAGATAAAAAGGATCGTGGTAATGACGAACGCTCGGCTGCCTCGTGACAACAGTCAGCCATTGAAGGCAAGGTCACACCAACATCGTTGAGTGGCTTTTGGAGTCGAGATGGAACGAAACGAAACCATCGAACAAATATTTATTTTATTTTATTTTTTCTTTAAACCAAACCTCGCAGTGCGATGAAAATACGGTACACTGGCGAGAAAACCGAACGTAGAGCGAAAGTTAGCAAGTTAGATTCATTGCAAGAGCCATTGCAAGCGAGTTCGATTCTTATTGAAATCGTGGATTATATTCTAATGTCTCTGGAGATCACTAGATATGACATACGAGCTATGTTTTAAACCTACCCGGCCATTTTAAGCTTGTGTCCTGTGTGAACGTGACATTCACAATGACCGGGTGTGTCATTCTTCATTTCTCCTGCAAGTGCGTCTTTTTTTTTTTTTAACAAAACATCGGATTACCAAGGCCTGCTAACCCCCATGCAACTTTTGGCGTTTTGTTGTAAGAAGGAACGATATCTAAGATCGTGGACGAGATTAAGGAAAATGCCATGAGACAGTGAAGGAAAACACTACAAAGACTGTTTTACAAAGTGGAAGAGTATTTAGGGTAAGTGTGGGATGCCACCATAGGTACGCTATTTTTTTAATAACATTGGATGGCTGAATATTTACGGACATAAGTATAAAAATGTAGATAAAAAGATATTAATTGACTTTATAATCTAGGTACATCATAGCTATTTTAGTTTCATTATCGAAAGAGTCCCTCTCCAGAACGTGTAAGATGCTTTTTTTCTCAAAATCTTTCGATTTGATTTCAACTTAATTTTTGACACCTTTAAGAGTAGGGTCACCGTTGCTTTTCATCGTTTGAGTAATTATGAATAAACGTGAACCATCTAAAGATATCTATATTGGCTGGAAGTAGAATCCACTTTAGAATTATGGTCACATTGTAAATTTTAAAAAAAAACCCACTAAAACCCTGAAAAAATATTTTTCTCAAAACGTTTTGTTTCAAAATCTCCCAAGGTCCATTGAAGTGGCAAATCTAATTTGGTTAGGGCACATCCATGTTTGGGTACTTTTTACAACGTGAGAGACAAACAGACAAACACTACCCACTTAGATTTAATCTCCGACCAGAGTGGTTTCTTACTTATCTCTTAGTATCTTTCAGTGGTTAAAAGGTTTCTGTGTGAAACAAATCTAATTTCAGATGTTTTGTATTGGAAGCAAAAATGGAAATCAAAAGAGAGGATTCCTTGTGGGTCATAATGGTGAGTCTAGACTGTGTTCTGTCCGGGGGAAATCTGTGATGGTTTGGTTGGATATTCTGTTGGGAGTAGTAGCAGCAGCAGTTATCGGTATTTTATTGTTTGTGCTGGTCAGAGGGCCGGGCATTCTTAAGCTTGGTTATCATGAATACTGGGGAGTTGTTGTTTAGACTCAGACTGTTTTGATGTTTGGTAAATTGAGGATGAGGCTGTATCTAGTGTTAATCTACATGGTGGGGGTAAGGGTGTTTTTGTTATGTATGATTCAATATCCGTTGGGAAATGTATATTCTGTATCCCTAATTGTCATTGTGGATGTTCTGAAGTGGGTTTGGGTTTTACAAATGAAATAGCATACATAAGTTTTCTATAGTTGGTCTGGGTGACTGTGTATAGATCCCAATATCGAATATACATAAGGGGGGGGGATGGGTGTGGATGTGGGGTTATTGCAGCGATTGAGAGGATATGAATATTTGGGCGTAGGTAGAAGTATAGAATAGTGAGTTGGTGAGTATAGAGTGATTATGGAAGAAAGGATTTTGGTGTTTGAGATCGGTTTGGTTAGGGTTGTTAGATTTAATGTTGAGTCCATTAGGGGAGAGAGTTCTACTTATCTTCATGTAGTTCTAGAATTTTCGTCGCGTCGGGAGATGTATTTTGTCTATTTGTTCAATGATTGTGAATTTCGCTTCTATGCCAAAATCATGGCCAGGGTGCAGAAGTGCATTTCAATTGGGAGTATATATATATATATATATATATATATATATATATATATATATATATATATATATATATATATATATTTGTAAGCGTATGCACACGTGTTGTTGAATATAAATGTATGTTTATAGTGAACAATTACATAAGTATATATGTATAATTGTTCACCATATAAATATATATATATATATCTATATATATTCATTGTTGTTGAATATATATGTATATAGTGAACAATTATATACACACACACACACACACACACACATATATATATGTATATATATATATAAACAGTTGTTCTCTGTATACATACATGAATATTCAACAACACAAGTGCATATACAAACACACACACATACTATATATATATATATATATATATATATATATATATATATATATATATATTCATATATATATAAGTATGTATATATATATATATATATATATATATATATATATATATATATATATGAGAATGGAATTATATTGTCATTATCGTGTAAATACATTTACAAGCTTAGATGTCCCAGTTATCGTCTGTTCCTGTGTTAGAAAACGCAAATTTACTCGATGGATCCTGTTTCTTCAGTTGGGTGTATAATGATTATAAATTGCCAACGCCCATCCCCTCCACGTCCGGGACCATCTCATTCAGATGGTGAACGAAGATAGCCGACTTTTACCGCCACTAACGATCGCATATACACCACCCAAACAACAATGGCGCCATTTCACTATATGGCGGGAATACTTGCCCTCTCTCTCTTCTCTCTCAACTGCTTTCTAACTCTCTCTCTCTCTCTCTCTCTCTATATATATATATATATATATATATATATATATATATATATATATATCGTCCCCGTTAAAATGTTTACCCGGCATGAACGAGTGGTTCGTTTCAAAATCGATAGGTCAAACGGCGAGACCCAAACTCCTTCACCTTAATGAATTGTGAGGTTAATAGGACGGCCAATACAGCGTGACCAGAGGCTGAGTGGAAATTGGTGATATTTTAGTATCCCTGCGGTCAGATGTTATATATTTTACCCGGATTCATATCGTGAAGACACAACTCCTGAAGAAGTTTAATGAAAATTGATTGCTTTCTGAGACCATAAGAAGCCAAAGAAAGACGTTATTTATTCGCCTCCTGCAAGGATGGGGTGTGACGCGAAGTCGATTTATCGTGGGGGGTTCAAGCGCTTATACATCGACCAAAAACGAAAATTGCCCAGGCCCTGCATCAAACATCTCCAAGTCGTTAGGAATATCCTTCCAATATTGCCGTCTGGGTATAACGGGGAGGTTCTGTTTCGGTGTTGGAATCCCCAGTACTGAACATCGTATACTTTTTGATACCCCAGGACGAATCTTGGGAATCGGCAAGTATTGTTCTCGAATATTAACAGGAAATTATTTCTTGATGAAGTTCACGTCCGTCGTATTGATAAGGCTGTTTTTGCAAAATAATTGCCTTATCATTCTGGATGGCCAGGACGCTTTATGAATAGATTTGGGAAGCCGCTGCCTTTCTCAATACAATGTTCAAATTATTCTGCTTATTTTCGATTACAAATTGCAAATTATGTTTTGAAGATGCTATCTTAAAATAATCTCGTTAAATGATCGAAGAAACAAAGTGTTTGTTTTTTTAATAGATAAATCTTCTTGTCTCAATTTTCTTTGGCGAGGTGACTTAATTATTGTATATAGATTAGTTCAGATTAATTTCCGGATCTTTGTTTTTGGGGAACATCAACGGATATATCAGTGTCTAGCAGTCTATGTTCATTACGTTAATGTATACGCTAAATACTCCAAAACAATATGCGTATTCTATACTAATTTATAGTATATATATATATATATATATATATATATATATATATATATATATATATATATATATATAGTGAAAAGAAAAGATTCCAGATTTTTAAAGCCCTTATCATTAGATCAAAAAACCCAAACCTATAAAGATTTTATTCAATTTGGAAACTTGGATTTTAAATGCATTAAAATGCATTTATCAACTGATGGGTGTATTTTGCCCTGAGAAGAATTTCGCGTGTATAACTTCTCGTGCATGACGTCATCGTTGTGTTCCAACAGCAAACGCCGAGTTTTGAAAAATCGAAAAACAAATAACACCCACAGTTTTAACCTAATTTTGAAAATTTCGATTAGTATGGCCGGAAGCGCTAGATCACAAACTCATCTCAGCTTTGTCTGGCATAAGACCACAGAAATAGCGCACTTAACGTTACTCGAACTCAGTGCTCTCACGATTAGCGAGCTTGCCAACCGCTGAGGTACGGTAAACGCCCTGTTAGGAGCTAATTGTTATTGGTTCAATTTTCCTCTCTTTTTCCGTGGCTCCAAGGGATTTCTTGTCAATGTATTTGCCCAAGTTGTCTAAATCGTATTTCCACCCAAATATCTCACGAAGCATGCGTTGTACCAAGTTGGAAAATGTTCAGATTTGGGTAAGTGGCTTCTCCCTTACAGAGATTTTGGCATAACCATAACATCCTGATTTATAGTTGCTGGACAAAAATGTCTAGCCAAGTATCAGAAGTGATATATTTTAAAACTCGAGGGAAACACATCATTCGAAATAACGCAAACAGATCTGCTGATAATAACCCTCGAAATACACTAGTCTCGTAATCAACAGATAAAGGACTACATTTATAGCACCAGATACATAATCTTTAAATAAAGAATTATCTAAATGTCAATTTTTATACTGAGAAAAAATACTCCTGAGTTGCTGCATATACTAATATATGTCGATTCCTTGTTCAACATCACTCTTGTTGCGTAGCCAGAAAAAAAGTTGTTTTTTTTCTTATTTAGTTAATACGAGCTTCTATAATGGAATGCAAATTCAAGTTTCTTCAGAAACTGCTTCTTTATTCCAACATCAAGGTACAGACTCAGTAAGTTTCCTAAAATTCTGCTGCGCCTTCTCAGTATCCTCTTAGATTCCAACAATGTCCTGAATATCATTTCTGTCCAATGATAATCGTTCGGTGAATCAATTTTCATGGAATCTCGCAGTCCTAGCATGGTACACAAGTTAAATCACACATTAAAAAAACGTACAAACAAAAAATATTGCTTGAAGCTTTATGAATTCTATCAATTGAAGAATCCAGATAGCCAGGTATATTTATGTATGCACTTGTGTTTAACACTTTTTTCGGGAAATCAATACATACTTTCATATCTAACCCAAAATTACCGACAGAATAATATCCGCTAAAGCTTTCTACAATCATGGAATAAAGCATTACATTCCGACCAAATATTCAAAAGGAATTTTTCCTGTGTAAATGTAAAACCAACAAAGGCAATTCCTACAGCCATTCTATTATAATCTCATCGTACGTAGCTCTGATGGTCTATACTTCTGACCAGGACTTCGTAAAACAAGGGTTACTTTAGAAGTAACAGTAAGTAAAAGCCGCCATTTTGGTACAAAGAATTCAGATGTCTTTGAGTGTTGGGATTGCGTTAGATGAATCATTTATTGGAGATGTGGAATCCGTGTGAGAAAATAGTGTTTCCTGGGTTTTGGCCCCTTTTGGGAAAGAAGAGGAAAGAAGCGGACCCTCTTCTGGGGAAGAAATTAAAGCGGCTTCTCTTATGATTACCTCCCTTGATTTCGACATGAAAGCCACCTCTATCGAGTTTTGCTGTAAGCTAATGGCAATGGCAAGAACATTGCACAGATAAGAGTCCATTCTTGAAAGAAAGTAAAGACTAAACAAGAAAGGATGAAGAAAGGCTAGTATTAAGATAACAAAAAGAGTTTCGATTAAAAAAAAAACGGGGATTGTGCAAGTAGTTGAAGAACGAAGAAGAAACGAGATGAACAAAAAGAAACCACAGATATACTGAAATTTCAAGGAGTAAATAAAATGGATGGAGATAGAAAAATAGCCTGTCGAAAGATCTGAGAAGAAGCACTTTCAATATTCGATGAATTGTGTGGACTGCGATCCTCGCCTTTGTAGTTTCAAGGACTTCGTATCGGTTGGTAAGTTCCCCAATAAACACATACACATACATCTATATCTATATCAATCTATCTATCCCCCTCTCTTTCTATATATATATATATATATATATATATATATATATATATATATATTGTTAAACGCACTAACGAATACGCGTTTGAATCTTTATTTATTCTAAGAAATCTTTATCTATGTATCTATCATACGCTCTCTCCATAAACCCCCCCCTCTCTCTCTCTCTTTCTCTCTGTCTCTCTGTATATATATACGTATATGTATTGAATCATTGGCCATGAATAATAATAGACAATATGCATTTCATAATATATGATATATCATTACATAAACCTTTATTAGATTTACGATGCTTGGTCAACACTTCTCGAGCCTAGCATGTAGTTATCGGATGAATTCTGATCTGGAATTCCTCCCGTAACATATTCAATTCATGATAACTATTCACCACTGTATCAAATGTGTTGACATGGAAGGATATTATCTCGTGAAATAAATGACCAGAAAATTCGGTCATAGACATTTTCTATGTCAAATAATACACGTCCCAACTATTTTTTTAATCACAATTTTTTTCAAGATTTATTATCATAAAAGTCTTCCCACGTTTTTAATTTCAATTTTTTAACCAATTTTGCTGTAATGGTCTTCCATTGTTACTATCATTTTGATACTCTTCAAAAAAAATATTTCCATATTTTTTATACTGATGTTCCAAGATCTAATTTTCCTCAGCACAATCAGCCCTATGTTCAGCTGTGACCCCCAGACGAATGGTATGGAAAAATACTAATAATGATGGTTTTTCTAAGCACCAGAATAGATATTTGATGTGTAAATAAATGCATTTTTATCATTCAGCTACGAATTTATCGATGAACCGACGTGTAACACATAATAAAAAGAGATGAATATTGTCATACAATAATGCTCTTCCAATGTAGGAATGGAGCATTCTGGTGGATGGATGGGGAATTTATGTGTGAGTAAATATATCGTTTAAATTCAACCTTATTGACCGTCCTGTTCCGTGGGACAGAGGTAAAATTCTGGCCTCTAGACGAAGGTTTTGATCCCATCCTGTGGCACTAAATGGGATAATGGATAGTCTATAGCTACCCTGAAGAGTTGTAATACAACCAAACAGCTGTCTGTGTGTGACACAATATTTAACGCTCCCTTTTTCAGGGTTCAGTACTCTTTGAATAAGTTAACTCTTTCCTTATAAGCTTATGCAATGCTCTTCCAACGTAGGTATACAGCACTCTGGTGGATGGGGAATTTATGTGTGAGTAAACATGAATCGCTTAGATTCAACATTACTTACCGTCCAGTTCCGTGGGGCATAGGGTCTGAAGCGAGGGTTTTGATCCTACCTCGTGGTACTAGATGGGATAATGGATAGTCTATAGCCACACTGAAGAATTGTAACACAACAAAACAGCCGTCTGTGGATGACATAATATATATATATATATATATATATATATATATATATATATATATATATATATATATATATATAATGTATGTGTGTGTATGTGTGATGTATAATACGTATTAGACATTTCATAAATAGATAAAAATAGATGATACAACAAAATAAGTGTTAACAGCACAAACCGGAGACAGCCCTGGAGAATGGAAACTACATATTACTTTGGACTTTGACATCCAATCGGACCACCTCATCGGAGTGAGAAGACCGGACCTAGTAATTGTTGACAAGAGGAGGAAAACCTGCCAAATAATAAACGTGACCGTACCTACAAACCATAGAGCAAAGACAAAAGAGAGAGAAAAACTGGAAAAATACCAACGGAACTGGAGAATATGTGGAACATGAAAGTCAGGGTAGTGCCAGTAATAATAGGCGCATTCAGAACTGTCCCAAAGACACTGAGGGCGAGAGTGAAGGAACTCAGGATAAAAGGAAGGATTGAGACTATACAGAATACAGCACTGCTAGGAACTACGTGGATACTGAGGGAAGTGCTAGAAATATAAAAGTCTACGATCCTAAATATAAGCCGTGGCGTAATAGGATGGAAAAACAACAAAAAAAACAACAAAAAAAAACAGATGGGAGTGGAGGTATGAACCACAGCACTGCTGTGATAGGTGAGGGAGAAATGAGATGAGATGTGGGCTGAAGATCTGAGGAGACTTACTATCACTCAGCCTTCAGCGATGACCATTGGGCAACTGGTGTGAAACTGTAAACCACAGTACTTCTGTGGACTACGAAAGTGTGAAGAGGAGGGCTGGAGACTTGACAAGACCTGCTGTCACTCAGTCTCCAGCGGTGACCACCAGGCAACAGGTGTGAGATTGCAAACAACAACAACAACAATAATAATAATAATAATAATAATAATAATAATAATAATAATAATAATAATAATAATAATAATAATAATAATAATGATAGATTAGGCGCCTCTTTTCTGTGGGTCAGTCAATTGATAAATAAAGATAAACAATGAATGAATACCTATGCAGAGAGAGAGAGAGAGAGAGAGAGAGAGAGAGAGAGAGAGAGAAAGTGAGACAGACAGACAGACAGACGGACAGACAGACAGATTGAGATTGAGATTTGCTCCAGTTCAGACAAATATTTGCACCAAGAAATGGTATATCAACATCAGTGCAATGAGGTGTGTTGGGATAGGTTTTTCTGACGTCATTCCGGGTACAAGAGAGGTATAAGTGTGTTGGGAAGGAAAAGAAATCGGGGGAGGAAATGGCCAAGTTTTTTTTGCTCGTTTTTTTTTTATGAAATAATAAGATAATTGATCAAAGGAGCGGTAGTGGGTTGTGGGGTTCGGTCACTGAGTACATCTCAAGACACGATTTCATTCACAACCATAAAATCCACTGACCCAAACTGGGTTTATGCATCATCTGTTGATGAAGCTTGTGTTATGTAAATGCTATCCCCAGCTATGTTCCAGGTATTCAAAAGTGGAGCGTGTCTAATAAAACCTTTTGCAAGCCGAAGTAGCGTAAAGTGAAAAAGCAATTAGCATCGATGATTATATAGAGTCGTTCTTCTCGGCCTTCCAAAATAGTGATAATCATATGTTTGGCCAAGACTTTCGAGATTTGGCTGAAGGGGAAAGGACAGGAGTCTCGGTGTAGGAGAGAGAGAGAGAGAGAGAGAGAGAGAGAGAGAGAGAGAGAGAGAGAGAGAGAAAGAGAGAGAGAGAGGGGGGGAAGGGTTTTAAGCCAATTTGCTTACACGAAAAACCTGCATTAATATAGGTATAACCCATTTTTTCATTTTTACAGAAATAATTGAACGGTGAAAATGACGTTCAGCATTTGTTTTGCAGGGAGCCGTTATAGAGACAGCGCCTTTCTTTCCCCCCTCTATCTCCTATACTTTCTGGAGCCACAAGTTGGTCTGTGTTGAGTTCAGTAAATCATAAAGCAATTTGGGTAGGCATGAACTGGTACTCCCTGCACTGTGTCCGATCGCCTGGTATTTTCTTGAAATGTCTTGTCACTGGCAGAGAATGGGTGGGTGAATGAAAACTACTTTACCGCTAAAGCAAACGTAAAAGTAAAAGCCTGTGACACCAATTGTCACTTTGACAGGGACCAGAGAATCGGTTGTCTAATCTGTGAGGTAGGTGCAACGGAAAAGCCTACTGACGATCGTAGATGGATGATCAGAGAGTTAGAGAAAGCAACAAAAATTAAGATGGAAGAAATGAATAAAATAGCCTCGATAGAGCATCTCCGAGCTATTTCTTTGGAGTTCCCCTCCAACCATCGAAGATTAACGTAAAAAAAAAAACAGAATATTCTATCTAGCTTTATTTTCTAAGGAAATACCTATAAGTAAAAAAATCACTTACCTCGATGAAAAACAAGGAGAACTACAGAACTCTAGCCAAATACCCCCTCTCTCCTCCTCTTCCCTCTCTTTTTTCTTTCACCCCTTCCCTCCATTTTCCATTACTTTTTCTTCTCCATCTTCTCATATTTTCTTTCCCATCTTTTTTATTCTCTTTCATCTTCAACCTTACTCTCTCTTTTTTCTTTTTTTTAATTCATGCCCACAGTCTTCCATGCAGTGACATGACGTTTCGCCGTTTTTCCTTCCCTCTCCATACATTATTGTTTTTCTTTCTTTCTTCATTTTCACTCTATTGTCTTCGTCTTCTTTCACTCATCTTATCTTCTCTCTTACTATCATTCTTCTTTGACCTTACTCTTCCTTTTTTTCCATTTTTAGACTTCATACTCCTCCTCTTCCTCCTCCTCCTCCTCCTCATTTTCTATTCATTCTTTATCTTCTCCCTACACCTCTTCTTTCACCTGCTCTTTCTCACATCTCCCCCCCCTATTTTTATCTCAATCACCCCCTTATTCCTTTGTACCCCTTCTTCCATATTTTCTTCAAATCCTCTCCTACAACTATCTCAATTCTCTTCTTCTTCTTCTTCTTCTTCTTCTTCTTCTTCTTCTTCTTCTTCTTTTTTTTCACCTATTTTCATTTCTTCCTCTCCCCCTCTCTGATCTATCTCCTCCCTCTCATTCACCTCCCCCCAGTTCCGTTCTCTTCTTTCCTCCCCTTTCTTCGATTACCTCTCTGTTCCAGCTCATTACATACAAGAATACACAGCCGTTAGAAAGTGTAAATACAGCTTTCTTACGTTTTTTTTCCCATTTAACAACTTTTTTCAAAATTGATTGGTTTCTGTTAGTCGGTCGATTTAATTACATAATAATCGAACTTGTTTTCTGCTAAGTCAATTCGGTTTTAATTACAAAATTAATTACTAAGAAACCAGACAGATTATCTTTAGAGTTTCATCTGAGACCAACCCAGGGTAAAATATAAAAGAAATATAACCCTGGCTTTCACCGAGGTCATTTTTTGGCTGGACTGTAATTTCGAAGTATTTTTTACGCTTTTGTTTTTGTAGTCCTGACTGAACTACCAGAAATATCCTCTCTAATCATACTTGATTTTACTGCTTTAAAAATCGTTCTTTTCATTGCTGTTAGAAAACAAAATGCTTCCAGCTACGTTTTCAACTGATAAAAGGCATAATTGTCGATAGTTCTTATATAAACCTAGATGGAGGAATTATTTCTGTCCCAGGAAAAATCGTATCAGGAAAATTTACCTTGGAAAGTTCGTCCTGAGGACTCATTTCTAAATCAATGGTAGAAGTACAACCGGACAACAATGTCCCAAACTTGATTTTAAAATATCGCTAGCTTTTAAAGATTTTTTTTCACGTTATTGCCGAAATGATTGTGAGAATCAGTAATTGATAAATGTTTCCCAAAACGCTTTTGGGGTGAGTTTATATTATATCCTTTTTGAACATTACTTATCTATTATATTATTTTACAATCGTCAATTTTTGATTGAACAACTTCTTATTGTTATTTTTAAAATCGCACAATGCCTTAAAAGTTTCCACTACCATCATCAGATTAACTGTAGGGCCAAGATAACATACGCGTACATGAAAACAGTTTTGTCCCGAATAGGGGGCCTATGTGTTCAAAATTTGTATATGGTTTCCCTTTTCCAAAAAAAATAAATTTGTTGGGTCTTCTTTCATTCTCTCTCTCTCTCTCTCTCTTTCTCTCTCTCTCTCTCTCTCTCTCTCTCTCTCTCTCTCTCTCTCTCTCTCTTTCTCTCTCTCTCTCTCTCTCATAATAATAATGGTCTGATTTCCATCTATTTCCATATAATACCCAAATTCGCCCAACAAAATTTGGCATGCGTACTCAATTGAGCTAAGGGGAGCTTTTAAAGTAAAATATACACGACAACACGAGGCCAACTAGTTTAATTTGAATTAAAAATTATTGCAAAATTTCATATTAGATTAGAATCAAATTTGTTTTAATTTGGGGGTATGGCAATTGACGTGAATTTTTTGTCCAATTTGATAATTTAGAACAATTTGTAGGTTTAATGAGAATTATTTTAATCGATATTTAGAGTTATTTCTATCCGGCTCGTATACAATGGGAAACCTAAATTACATTCTGAATATCGATTACCAGCTAAATATAATAAATCAAGTCTAATTTTTTTTTAATCTTTAATCTAAAAAAGTCAAGTCTTCACGAGAATGAAGTTTTATAAGTAAAAAGTATGGAAGCTAAACTTGAAAAGAATCCAGTTGTGTTGTGTTGTTTTTCTTTATTCCCCTTTCTTGATTTCCTAGTTTTTTTTTCTCTTTTTCTTCCTCTCATCTTTCTCTCTTTCTACATATCTTGTTGTTTTGGTTTTTTTTTGGGGGGGGGTTCTTCACCATTCTTTTTTTTTTCTTTATTGACGCCAACATTCTTCTCTGGTCTATTTTAGAACTCATATTCCTCCTCTTCCTCTTTTCTCATCTCACGTTCTTCTTCTTCTTCTTCTTCTTCTTCTTCTTCTTCTTCTTCTTCTTCTTCTTCTTCTTCTTCTTCTTCTTCTTCTTCTTCTTCTTATCATCATCATCATCATTATCATCATCATTATTATTATTATTCGACTTCTTCTTGTACTTCTTCTTCTTGTACATCTTCTTCTTCTTCTTCTTCTTATCATCATCATCATTATCATCATTATGATTATTATTCGACTTCTTCTTGTACTTCTTCTTCTTGTACTTCTTCTTCTTCTTCTTGTACTTCTTCTTATCATCATCATCATTATCATCATTATTATTATTATTCGACTTCTTCTTCTTGTACTTCTTCTTGTACTTCTTCTTGTACTTCTTCTTCTTTTTCTTCTTCTTCTTCTTCTTCTTCTTCTTGTGCTTCTTCTTATCATCATCATCATTATTATTATTATTATTCGACTTCTTCTTCTTGTACTTCTTCTTGTACTTCTTCTTCCACTTCTTCTTCTTCTTCTTCTTCTTCTTCTTCTTCTTCTTCTTCTTCTTCTCATCATCATCATCATCATCATCATCATCATCATCATCATCATTATTATTCGACCTACTTCTTCCATTTCTTCTACTTCTACTTCTTCTTTTTCTTATCATCATCATTATCATCATCATCATTATCATTATTGTTATTATTATTAGTAGTAGTAGTATTAGTAGTAGTATTAGTATTAGTAGTAGTATTGTTGTTGTTGTTATTATTATACCAGTGGGCCGTGACCAAAGTCAAATCGTTTGCTGTAAAAAAAAAAAAAAAAGAAAAGAAAAATGCAACAATCAAATCGGTTCCTCTCACCCAAAAAATCAATTAAAAGCTGATGCAACTTTTTTTTTTATCTGTCCGGCCTGTGTTCGCCATGCGATGCGTTAAACTTCTTTCAGACAACAAGAACTAAATTTATCATTTTCTTTGAATTTTATTACATTTTCGCGAGACAGCCGTCGCTTTGAAGTTGAAAATTCATAGCCCAAAGTGATAGATCTAAAATGTTCAGTCTATTATTGTCAAAGATTATACCTTTTACTGAGCTAATTAAAAAGCAATTATTCTGGTTGTCATATTTTTTAATTTCCATGCATTTTTTTTTATACATCCATTATAACAGCACTACCCGGGGGTGTAGTAATTACAGGAGTCTACAGTGGTACGATCTCTTTAAAATGAAATCTGGAGCCAGAAAATTGAACTGCTATAAACTTGGCCATGAAACACTGATAAGATTATCGCACACGATCTCAATATATTGATGCAAACAGTTATCTGTATTCGGACACAAACGTTCAAGAACATCAAAAACCGATCATCTAAAAACAATTGATGATCAACAAATACAACCAAGCAACTTGCATTGCAAGGAGAGTCTTTGAATGCTAATACTGAGAATATTTTCAAAAATAAAATCGGCAAACAACAAGTTCTGTCCAGAAAGTACTATAACATTTTGTATATCTTGAAAACCAACATGACTCGGTAACCAATCGAAGGATACCTCCGTCTGCATGTACGGAACAGATGCTTCTCCCTACATTTAGTTAGTCAGCGAAGGACCATTTGGAGAGCTTTACGAACGGTGTGTCCATCGCATCCACAATGATCGAACTATCCCGTAAAGGATTTTCGGTAGAATATTGGATTACTCAAGTTGGTCAGACCCTCCAAGTTTGTTCATACATGCAGATTAAGGTCTCCTATAGTTGCCACGTTATATCATGTCCGCTCAACCAGTTCTCGATTTATTCAAAGTGGCTGGTTACTTACTAGCATAGCACATTTTTGTATGGATTAGCACTCCTGCCTAGATTCAGCAAATGTATGGGCTATACGTAGGATCGAAGTGTTGCACCCAGCACACGTATATATATATATATATATATATATATATATATATATATATAACATACTGAGGAGGACCATATGGAGCAATTTTCTTCAATTACAAATCAACAGTGGAATCTAAAACTGTAAATAGAGATAGTGATTAATAATACTAAACGCAAGTGCTGCGCCTCGCAATTATATGATACAAATCTTGGCCACATATTGACAACAAAACTAAAGATTATGGAAAACTCCCCTCAAAAGTTCTGAACTATACGAACCAAAAGTGTTTCAATCATAGCAAATGTGTGTTTAAGATTTAAAATGCATTTGATAATTCCGTTTTGTCTATAACAAATAATTATCGAAAAACGGAACCTGTGTTCGGTTTAAGGAAAGGAAAAGTGCTTGTAAATGGGAAAATCCAATGTGTAAATTGCTTTAAACACCCCCCAAAAACATATAGTATGTGAGAAATTAGAACTTGATTTACATAAAAATTTGTGTAAATTACCAATTATGTTCTGGACCTGCATAATGCGTGAAAGAAAATCAGATCTTATAAATACATGTAAAATGGCTACATCTATTTTAACAAACGATTTTTATAGTTACAACTTTCTGATCTGAAGCGTCGTCCACACTTACATTTATCGACATCATACACAGAATTGTTTCATATGGATGATATCAGAAGATGGTTAGCGTGCAACATAATGGATGCATTATTCATATAAGTGAACACGCAACAGAAGTGACACAAACACAACGTTTCAATGAGGTGTAGTGTAAAATAACATCCATGTACAGAACAGTTTAATTGCCATTTACAAAAAAGCTTCACTGTAAATATTATGTAGGAAGCTAGACTTAGGAATCACTGCTTGAGAAGAGATGGCGTTTGATCAACACTGCTGGAGTGCAAGGCTAAAATAATTGTTTTTTTTGGTTTTTTTTATTAAATCCCCGATCCCCAGTTACATGCTGAGTAACTGATGATCCCCACGAGAAGAATTCACGTAGGGTAATATAATATCTATTTCTAAGTGACACTTAAAATATCGCGTTGATTGCAATAACAGATATCTGAAAATAATTAACTGAAATGACAAATCTTTTTTTAATAGTTTTTAGTAGAAAGTTAAGCACTAGTAATTTTTGAGTTTCTCGTGTTCACCAGAAGATATGTGTGTGTGTGTGTGTGTGAGCTAAGGTTCGCGGATGCATGCATCTATGTGGAAATATGTGAGTATGAATGAAGGACGCTTTTTCTGATGGAGAGGAGGAGGGAGCAGAAGAATCAAGAGCAGTCGACCTCCTTCGGAGAAAAAAACCATCAAGAGATTAGCTATGATCGTGAAAGACTGAGCTGGGACATTCTAATTAGTACCGACATTGGCCCATGTCAAACTATCTTGATGGCGTGGTAGTGCATAATAGTGACAGGCCGATCAACTCATCTAAGTTTTATGGCCTATCTATGATGATGATGATGATGATGATGATGATGATGATCAACTTATTTGCATAGGAGTGTGTGTGCTGGTGTGAGCATGTGTGTATTATCATGTTTGAACTTTTGTATTGGCATACATGTGTGTGTCATACAGATAAATATGTGAATGAGCATATTTGTGCGTTACGGGACGCACACTATGGAAGAGATAGGGACACAGATTTTATGCAGACTGAGAGCTAGAGAGGGGAAGAATAGATTGATAGTTGTTAGGAGTTAGTGGATTGTTCTGCCCGTTCGTGTAGGACGCATGATCCTCTGCTCGTAGATAGAAAAGATGAAAGCAATTTGAATTTCGTTTGTCTGAAACTGCATTTCCACGTTGCAAGATTTTAACCAGCACCGTCAGATCAGTTGGAGTGGGAAAGCCGTGCAACATGCAAAGAGAAGCTAAGAAAACAAGGATCATATTTTCCTAGCCAAACTCTTCGTTCATAATCTGAAAGCGGTTGTTTATATCCATAGCTTTTAGCAACATCAAGTGCAGCGTTTTCCTTCTCAGATTCGTTTCAATGTTTCTAAAATCACAATGGGCTTCGCACATTGAAGAAATACATCAACGCACGCGTCCAGCTGTCGGTGAGATGCAAAAAAAAACACACCCATTAAAAACAAAATAGCCAACATGTAAGTGGTGGGTAACTCCTTTGAGAGGAACAGGTGGGAAGTTTGCCATTGTCAAGCATTTAGTGTTTAAAGCTGTAAAGTATTCCAGCATATATATATATATATATATATATATATATATATATATATATATATATATATATATATATATATATATATATATGAATATATACAATATATATATATATATATATATATATATAAATATATATATATATATATATACATATATATATATATACATATATATATATATATATATATATATATATATATATAACTACATGAATAAAAAGAATAAGTGATGTTTGCCAAATATATTTTTTTGTTATATAGCTATATCTTATAAACATTGAGTATTATACTTTTAAAGATAACGAATATTGCCAAGAATATATGTATATATATATATATATATATATATATATATATATATATATATATATATATATATGCGTGTGTGTGTGTGTGTGTGTGTGAATGCATATGGATACACACAGGGCTTTAAATGTGGGTATATACCTACATAACACATTGATACATATTATCATAGATCTCTGAGTTCAACAGAGCTTTTTTAGTGTGCAATAACCGAGGTGTAGTACATCGCTTAGAAATCTCATTAAAATTCTTCATCTAAAAGAAAAAAATGTTTCTCATTAAATTACAAAAACCACCATTGGTCAGCGTTGAAACACTTGTCTTTCTATTCTTACTTCATTCAAAGAAAGTCATTTTGGACAAAGTAGTCATCGTCAGTAAGAAAAAAAAAATCGATTTCTTACTGAAATACCAATCTCACTAGACTAAGAATACTTCTTTTTTTTTTTAGATTTCTATTATTCTAGGGAAGGGGATGTAGATGTATACGTTGGAGAATCCTTGTTGAAATTGAGACCTGTTTATAAGCTTTCAGAGGTTCTTGTAAACGAGTTGATTTATTTTTTGCAGATTCTTCATCATATTTCCAGTAAATATTTGTCCTTGAGGTAATAACATTGCATATATTTGTCTCGATTGTTTTCTGTCCTCTCCCTCCATCCCACCTTCTCTTTATTCATCTCCGCTTTTTCTCTTCCGTTTACAAATTTAGATTACGTCAAGTGAAAAATTCCCCCAAGATCCTGAAGCTGTCATGTTCATGAAGACGAAGAGAAGGATATTCTTCTTGGCTTTCAATTCTGCAAAAATTGATATAAGCAACGAAGCACTCAATGAAATCTCTTGAAATTCTTGTTCATCATCATCATCATCATCATTATTATTATTATCATTATTATTATTATTATTATTGTTGTTGTTGTTGTTGTTATCATTATTTTATTATACGACGATGGAGTGGTCAATATCAAAGTATAGCACCGAAAATCGTTTGCGTAAGTTTGATTATGATAGTTGCTTTGATGTATCACTTGCAAATGGATAAAGCGAAAAATATACTGGGCTGTCTTTGAATAATCTGTTTTTAAAGCAAACTATAACAGACGATGAAAAATGAATATCTTGCAACAATGTGAAACACTAGAGATCGTAAAGCAAACGAACTGAATAAATACTTATTGTACCAAAGACAGCTCTGCCCATTCGCCGTATTCAGCATATATTACGCATCAGATTGCCATGTATTCCGGTTTTCACATGATTTCCTTAAATATCATTTAATTCTTTGAAAGATTGCGAAAGGCACTCAAAGCAGCTATTTGCCGAGAAGGGTGAGGAGGACGGAATTATGAACTTGTCTGAAAGATAGCAGAACACACTGGGACATAATTGTGAATAGTTTGTTCAGTAAAGTTAATGGCAAAAGTTTTACTTGATAAACTGAATGAACATTTTATGTTTAGTCGAAGAAACAGATATAGAAAAGATCAACATAATCATTTAAACAAAGAGATAAGGATACTAGTGGAAATAATTTATGGAATCATAATTTTCATCTCATAATTTTTGGCAATTTTGCATGTAGAATTGGCCAAAATGTTGTAATTGAAACAAAAGATGGCAAAATATTACTAATAATATTTAACGGAATCATTAAAAAAATCTCGTCTCAGAACTCAAGAAATTTTGAATGCGGTACACGACGAAAAGTGGCGGCATGAAAATTAAAAAACAAAGATGAGCACCTTATCCAGCATTATTCATGGAATCATGACAATATTGAGTTGACACCGGCGAAATGTCATTTAAACAAAGTGACTAGGACACTAGTCGAAATGATTCATGGAATCATGGAGATAATTCATCTTAGAATACTGTGCAATTTTGAAGTGGACTCCGGCCAAAAAGCTTTCAAGCAAATAACAAATACATACACACTAGCCAGAGTCATTCATACAATTATAACAAAACATCATTTCAGAACTTTAAAGGAAATCCAAAGGAGACACTAGACGAAATGTTGGTAAATATAAGGCAAAATAATTCAGAGAATCATAATAATTAATCTAAGATGTTCTTGAAATTTTGATGGCAACACCGGTCCAAATGTTGTCATTGACCGGAAGATATGAGAATATTAGTTGTTATGTCCCATGGAATCCTAAAATCACTTCTGCTCTGAAATTCATGTAAATATAAAATCCCAGAAAGTCTGACAGTTTTGAAAGACGCACCAACCGAAATTGAAACAGAAGAGATGAGGATGCTAGTCAAAATAGTTCATGAGATCATGACGAAACCTAATCTCAGAATTTCAGTCAATTTTGATGTTTGCACCAACCGAAACATTGTCAAGCAAACTGAATAGATGATTATAATGGTCATTATAATACATGGTATTATGACAATACTCAATCTCAAAACGCCACGCAATTTGAAAAGTGGCACAGGCTTCAATGTTAACAACCAAACAACAAAGATGAAGATACTAATCAGAATATTTCAAGGTGTCATGACAATCCTCCAGCTCAGAACTTTAGCAAGTTTGGAAACGACACAGGCCGAAATGATGTCATCAAGTGTTATTTTTGACCGGTATCCTTATAATCTCTATAATTTTCTGATTTGTATCCTTATAACTTTTGTTTTGATGACAACATATGGACGGAGTCTCCTTCAACGTTGTCCGAAGTTCTGAAATGGAGAGTTTTCATGATCTCATGAAATATTATGACTAGTATCCCCTTTTCTTTTGTTTTGATGACAGCATTCCGGTTGGTACTTTTTTCAGAATTGAGTGAAGTTCTGAGATGAAGTATTGTCATGATATCATTAACTATTTTGACAAGTATCCATACCTCATTTGTTACAATGATAACATTTTAGTCCGTGTCTGCTTCATGAAAAATGACGAAACTAGTCATTATGTTTCATGGATTCATGACAACACCTCATATCAGGATTCAGGCAGTTTTGAAAAAGACACTGGTCAAAACGATGTCATCAAAACAAGAGATAATATTGCACAGAATCCTGACGACCCTTCATCTCAGAATTAGTGCAATTTTGAATGCGGCACCAGTCAAAATCTGAAATAAACTACAAGGACACAAGACCAAATACTTCAAGCAATCTTAACAGCGCTTCATCTCAGGTTATTTCAGCCAAAATGTTCTCACCATCATGACAATACCTAATTTCGGAACTTTTGGCAAATTTGAATGAGGCACCGACCGTATTAGAATCATAGCAACATTTTGTTTCGGTAATTTTGATGGATGCACGGACTGAACTGTTGTCATCGAAACAAAAAGGTGAAGACAATAGTCAGAGAATTTCCAAGAATCATGATGATACTCAATCAGAAATTGAGGTAATTTTAGAGAAGGATACTTCGTCTCAGAGATCCGGCAATTTTGAAAGAGGCACTAGCCTCAATATTGTGAAATAAACAAGAGTAACGTACTAGTCAAAATAATCCATGCATTCATAACTATCTTTCATCTCAGAACTTTCGGTAATTTCAAAAAAGGCACCGGCCGGAATTCGGTTATCGAAACAAACAAGATAAGGATGCTAGTCAATATGTTAAAGGAAATCATGACAACACGACGTCTTATAACCTCTGACAATTTGGAAGAAAGCACTGGCCGAAATCTTGTGAATGAAACAGAAAAGATGAGGATACTAATCGTGATAGTTCCTAGAATCATGACAACACTTTAGCTTAGAACTTCAGGCGATTTCGTTTGAGGCCAGAATGTTATCATCGAAACGAGAATAATAAGGATACTGGTCAGAAATTCCATGGAATTGTAAAAACACTCAGAGATCAAGCGGTTTTGAAGGCGTCACCGGCTGAAACGTAGTTACTGAAACAATAGAAATGAAGATAAGAGTCTGAGAATTGCCAACATGACAATACTCCATCTCAGAATTTCAGGCTATTTAAAGGGGGCACCAGCCGAAATAGTCCTAGTCCCATCCAAACAACAGGATACTATTGAAAACAATTCCTACAACCATGACCATAACTTATCTCAGAATTTCATATAATTTCAAAAGAGGCAACACCCAGAATGTTGTTATTGAAAGAGGAGTAGTGTTGATATTAGCCAAAGAACTGATGAAATGAGGAAAATTTTTCACCTCAGAACTTCAGGTGATTTTTAAGGAAGCATCAGTGAAATGTTGTCATCCGAACAAATGAAAATACAATTAATGGAATTATATCAATACTTCATCTCAGAGCATCAGGCGATTTTATAGGAGATACCAGTCGAAATATTTTGAAATGATCATTAAAGACGAGGGTAGTAATCAAAATAATTCATGGATTAATAGAAATATCTAATCTCTGAACAACAGGCAATTCTGAAAGAGGCGTCGGCTGGAATGCTGTAATCGAAACAAAAAATATATATTTATGTATATAAAATTATTGTGACAGACAGCTGTTTCGATGTATTACATCTCTTCAGTGCGGCTATAGACTTTCGATTATCACATCCAGTTCCACGAGGCAGGATTGGAACCTTTACTTCAGACCCGGATGCTGATATCCTACCTCTGAGCTACGTAACTGGACGGTCAGTTAGGCTGAATTTAAGCGATATATTCATTTACGCATAAATTCCCAATCCATCAGAGTGCTCTATTCCTATGGAATATATATATATATATATATATATATATATATATATATATATATATATATATATGAATCCTCTACGTTTGAATATCTGTGGAAACCTGTATTTACAGTATCTAACTCAACACACTTACCATAATTCGACAAATCTCCAGTCAGACACATATTCTGATAATTTCGCAATACCGAGAGCTTATCGTTTGGTAGGCCCTACATATTAACGGGGGAATATGACCGAGATATCCCTCTTCATTCAGTTGATAAGCCAGGGCAATTTCTCAAATTTGATACTCATTTTCTAAAATTATCTCACTGCCGACCGTTACGGACTTATCAATTTCATTCAACAAGCCAACTGTCTGCTTTATTATGAGCAATTTTATGGCCAGCGTGTAAATAAAGGTTTCCCGTTATCATTGTGTCCTTATCTTTAATTCATAGCGAACACCACAGTGGTTAATATAGGAGTCTATTTTTGATTAAATCGAATTGCCTGTCAAGATGTTTAAATAACTATTTGCAAAGTTCAGGTATATTTAATGTAAATTCTAAATGATATCTTTTAATGTAGATTTCTATATAGTAAGTTAATTTATGTGTTGCCTAATCTACTATGAATGTTAATATATATATATATATATATATATATATATATATATATATATATATATGTATGTATGTATGTGTGTATATATATATATATATATATATATATATATATATATGTATATGTATATATATATATATACACACACATATATATATATATATATATATATATATAAATATATATATATATATATATATATGTGTGTGTGTGTGTGTGTGTGTGTGTGTGTGTGTGTGCGTATGTTTTAGTTTAATATTATGCCACTTGACTGCGTCCACCAAGTAAGGACTGAACTCGCAACACTTACAGAATAGCTTGATGCATAAGTTTAAAAACGATCAAATTTAAGGGAATTTGAACAACATGCGTTATCCGAAGGTAGTTCATACTTTTGTTGTTACCCTTTGAGAGCATTACTAAATCAGCTAGTTTCCACCGTCTCCTTCAAAGTTGTACTCAGGTGATGGTCAAAGTTATAAAAAAGATTGAGAGGGTGCCAAATAAATGATTATCTTCCATGTCAGAAAAAGAATTTAAAAAAAAAGAAGATTATAAAGAGAGCCAAATAGATTTTGAGCTAAAAGGCGTGAAAAGGCAACAATGAAAGCAAAGATAGTCTAAAATAATTTATTGAATATTAACAACTCCTCTGAATATTTTGGACGGAAACAACAATGAAGATGGGAGGATCCAAAACATTCATTAAATATTAACATCGTTTCATTTAAAAGTTTCATGAAAAAAAAAAAAAAGACAACAACGAAAATGAAGATAGTCCAAAACATTCATTGAATATTAACAATGTTTCATTTCAAAATCTCAGACAAAAACAACAACGGAGATGAGGACAATTGGAAACATTAAATGAATATTAAATATAACGCATTTAAAAATCTCAGACAAAAACAACGATGATAATCCAGAATATTCCACGGAATATTAAGAAAAAAACTCATTCAAAATTCTCATGAATATTAAAGCTATCTCTTTTGAGTTCTCTTCATATATAAATTCTTTGTGTTCAGGCTCTTGGCAATTCTGATATATATTCTGATATATTAAAAGGTGACAAGAGCTTTTCATATTTCGTAACCCTTTTCTCAGAAATCACGCAAACAATCCTATAGCAACTGAAATTATCTTAAAAGGCAACTCAAGACAATTTTAATTCTAACGACTTTTTTTTCAGTATTTTTCTCCCATGAGTAAATTCTGAATTTACCGGCCACAATGAAAACTTAGGATGATAAACTCAAACATAATTTGTTTCTAACTAAGAACTGCATCAAATGTCTAGCAACATGCAAGGTATGTCCGCGAAATATCCAGATATTTTAAAAATCTCGAGAACTGATTGTGCAGTTTTTGATGGAATTTGGCAAACTTAGGGGACCTTACACATTGCTTTTTGGTCAGCAGGCTTCTTTTAACGATCCTTTGAAATGTTCAGTGAATTCGATCTTCTCTACGTGTCCCACCGTATAGGCCCTGTCCCAGATTAAATTAACCTTTACAAATATCTATATGAAGAGTGAGAAGCGAAGAAAGAGGGGTAGAGAAAGAGAGAGTAGGGGTGTGCAAGAGAGCGAGACGTTAATTTAGGAAAAGAAAAGACATTTTGTTTAATCGTCTTAGACAGAAATGCCAATATTTCCGTGAGTGGTTTTAAATAAAACCACCCAGAAAAAGTCTTGGACATATGCCACAAATTTCCAAGGATGGACTAACAGTTACCATTTCACCAGAATTATTATTTGAAGTGGCAGCAAATTTTCCTGTCCAAAAACAAAACAACTAAATATAGTTTCTCTACAGACAATCCCTTCACTTACTTTAGATTTCCATAAGTGGCATCTTAAAAGCTGCCGATCTGATTGCCAAAACAGAGATCTTGGATTAAAAACTTTCTGACGTTGTGCAACTGATAATCTTTTC
>OY735200.1:22936677-22991677 GCA_963457665.1 Thysanoteuthis rhombus
AAGTTCATTTCTCCGTTGGAACTACCAACACAGAAACAAAAACAAAGATAGTACCTGAGAGATCCGAATGGAATGTAGGTTTAGGGGTTAGATTTGATCTGCCACTGAGACTCTCGTTTCCTGTAGCTCAGATAGGTAGAGTATTTTGTGCAATCAACAAGGCTTACCTGCTGTTCAAAGAACGTGAATTCGAATCTCACCGACTGCTTGTTTTGTTTTTTTTTGCAATTCCCAATTTGTGCTGTTCGAACATTGTCGTAGTTTGACGACCTTAGATAAGTTGGGATAAAAGGGTAACTAGAAATTAGGATGGACGAAAATTGCAGTCAAAGTCTACTCTAATAATAGGGTGTGATTTCTTTTGTTCGCCGGTCGTAATACTGGAAAATTCCACAGGATGGAGGGGGGCATTAAAGATTTGTTGAAAAAACATTCCTACTAGCTGTTAATAACTTTATAACTACGCACTATTCCCGATAAACAAAACCAGTATATTTTTTTCCTAACAAAATACATCACAATATTCAACAACTTCAAAATTTTTCATTGAATGAAGTATCGCAATATCATTAGTAATTTTGACTAGTTGTGATAGAAAGCAACTAAAAGTTAGAATGAAGGTGAAAAAAATTAGTCAAAATTAGTCAAAATTTATGATAATGTTGCAATGCTGCGTCCAAAAAAACAAATTTGAAAAATCTAAAATATCGTCGTATCAGAAGACTGTTGTGTTTCAATTGCAGACAGCAACAGAGAGGGATATCGGTTATAAGGAATAGGTTTAAGGTGTAAAATCAGCTCCAATTAACTGTGAAACATAGCTGAATGGTTAAAAGCATCCAGGCATGTGCTGGACCCCCTTTGGGCGAAGGATGCCAGTTCAATTCTCACCGTGGTCTTGTTTTCTGTTAAATCGTTGTTTGAGGACAATGGTCCGATTAAAAGGAGTGATAGAAAGTAAATAAAAAATTAGGATGAAGGTAAAAAGCAACTCAAACTCAAAATTAGATAACTCATTGTAAATATATCCGTGAATTTTGTCACTGGGATTAAGAAGTTGATCGTAGGAAAAAAACACAGATAAAAACAGATGTCATATTGCAAGGATCAGCAAGCTATTCTTGATGGCCGTTGTTTGTGAGTTCGATCCTCATTGGTTCTCCAGGTGGTCGGTTAAACAAATGATATGTTCAACAAACAGGTTGGGGACAAAGACATGACGATCAAAATCGAAAATACGGGGCTGGAGATAGTAGACCACAACATCTACCTAGGACAGCGAGTCTTCATGAAAGACTCAAAAAAAGAAGAAATAAAGCTATCACACGAGGCTGGCAAGCTTTCGGTAGAGCAATCTCGACTTTCAAAAGCAACAAAATCCCACTAGTCCCAGAAAGAAAGGTATACGACCAATGTATCCTACTGATAGTCACATATGGAGCAGAAACGTGAAACCTAACCAAAAGATTGACCCTTAAACTCATAACCATGTAACACGCACATGAGATAATGTTCAACCTTACGTGAAGCGATCGTAAGACGGCACATTATATCAGAGAAGAGACAGGATTACGAGGCATCGTAGAAACTGTTAGAAAACTCAAATGGCAATGGACTGGACATATTGCAAGAACGTCAAGATCGATCGCTGGACCTTACGACTCACTACGTAAATCCCCAGCGATCAGATGTGAACGACAGAAAATGAGATGGCGTAACGAGCTATATAAATTCAGGAAGTACGGAATCTGCGATGCCCATGATAGAGACGTTTAGCGAATCTTGGGGAAGGTCTACGTCAAACGACGGATGCAAACAGAACGATAATGTTACCAATTCATGCCGAATTATAATGTACTGTGACACATGGCTCTCTCACTTTTTCTATTGATGAAAGTACTTTCCTACCTTTTGAAACTATGGACATCAACTGAAACAAAATTGCTTTTATTTTCCTTAGAAAAATAGTTTAAATGAAATCCAAATATATCCTTGAATTTCTCCACTGGCGTTTACTAGTTACTATCAATGATTTCCTGAATAAATTTAAATGTTTTTGTCTCTGCTAACTCGGTATGCTCCTCTTCCTGGATACGTCTTCTGCTTGGAGAAATAATGACTATACATTTTTTTATTTCACTTATTCGACACGATATATTTCTACATATAGCTGATATTGTCTTTTCGTCTCTCACATCTTTTATTTACTGTAATCGCAGTTATTTAAGAAAAAAACAAGCCTGAAAGACGGACCTCAGGTGCCCTAGTTCAATTTCATGGATTTCTTTAGAAGCCCCTTCATAAAAAAAAAACACCTTCATGTTACTCTCCCGACCTTCAAAAGCACTTTTTAAAAACATTTAGGCATATTAGACAGTGACCTTAAGGAGCTAAATGCACAAAAAAGAAGCTAGATCTGGCCCCTTTAGAGCCAAATCGGCAAATTTTGTTTCAATATATCAGCCCTTCCAATCAGTGACGATAATACGTACAATGATAATGATATTTAATGAGAAAGTCACGAGTAGAGTATAAATTTTACCAAGTAGTGTTTTCAGGTTTGCTTTCTATGAAACATTAAATAATACACGCACAAGGTTCTGTCCTAAGTGGCCTTTCCTTGATAGTAGGCGATAAAGATAAGCATGGAGGCGACAAGTAATATTTGAATGTTTCCATTCTCGAAAACAGTAAATAATGCATACACAAGGTTTCTTTCTAAGTGGTTTTCTTCACTTACGAACGAATAAAGATAATCAAGTCAGAGAGTTTACTCACGATGAATAATTTCGATCTTTCCACATAACAGAACATACTGTGAGTTATATACCAGGTCTGTTGAGGGCAATGTACCTCAATCCTCATGGGCATACTAAAACTGATCCCAGATAAAACCTGTAAATCTGTTGGTCTTTTTTTTGTTTGTTTGTTAGTTTGTTTGTTTTCCGTTGTCGATCTCATAAAACTGTCAAATACAGTTAAAAATTACGTTTCTTTGGTGTTATTTCCAATTTTGAAGGAAAGGAATAGGGTCGTGATTTCGAAAAGTCGAACAAACAGGATTCAGGGACTATATATATATATATACATATATATATATATATATCGTTGCTCTTACCATTGAGCTGAACAGCCGCCGGTAATGCAAATTCACATTTTGTTTACTCACGGTATATGCTTGCTCTATTTGTTTCTTTAAATATGGACGGTTATGTTATTAAGGAATGGATATATTATCCGTCGGGATGAGCATAAATTGTGTTATACTGCATAGAAATTCTATTTGAAATGATTTTCTGTTAACACGCAGTAAATGTACCATTTGGCTTAAACAACGTGAATAGAATAAGCAAATGAAGGATATTGTCCGGATTAATCATAGGTTTTTACCTCGGGGCCATCAGAATATGTAGCTTTGAATACTTTGATGACGAAGAAGAATACATCAAACAATCAGTCTGCCCCCTCCAGGACCAACAACATTTCATATACCAAGTAAGGGGTGAAGCATATAAGATCCACAAAACTAATGCCGAACAAGACGAAAATAGAAAAAAACGCCCGCCTACTAGACGCATCATATTACCCACCAACACAACTACCATCAACGTCAGCTCCAATCTAAGCAAGATAGAAATACACATTGCCACCAACACCTCCTCAACCATCGAAGATTTCGTGAACAATCCACCATACAAACCTCCAGCACCCGAAACCGACATTTATGCAATTCCGTGCAAGCACAGCGACAAAATCTGCTGCGGAGAGACATCTCAAGAAAAGGATATACCAACATAAGGGAGCCCTCAAACTGGATGAAAAGACATTACACATGTCGAACATTGAAGTATACAAATCTGTTACTTCAACTTTCATCACGACTATCTTATAAAAAGATTCATGACTCTTTGACACGCAGATACATTGAAGCAATTCTTATACACCAAAGTAATAAGGCAAAGGCACGGTCATTTTCTGATTGCAAACCCTTTAAATACATTGATTTTGAAACATAATCACGTAGACAAAAGACTTTACAGCACTAGCATACGAGGTTTTGGCTAACGGCCAATAGTTCATTTAGGAAATAGGACAAAAACACACATACTACCTCTTTAAAAAAAGAAAATGAAGTCCTACCCATCATCAATCAGAAAGATTAAATGAAAAACAACACCCTGACCCCTATATACCAAGATCTATCCATTAAGGATTGGACACTATAATAAGAAAAGAACAAATAGATAGAATAAAAATCACTTTCTTGGGAACTGATCATTTTAGTCCCAACCCACTCCTCCAAGCGCCCTCTCTTATCGAAGACAAACTCAACATCCACAAAGATTGTAAACAAACACCCTTTCTCATTTCCAACCAAACTTGACTTTCTCCTACTAAGATACAAATGCCCGTTCCCACTCCTACTGAACAACTAGACAACACAGTAACATTCCTATTTATTTCCTCAGCATCAAAACGCATAAACAGTACAAATATTCTGTGAACTGCTGAAAATCTTACTCTGAAAAAAAAATGGCTAGTGCATGTCGAAATTCATCGAAAAATGTACACGGAATGATGAAAGATTCGAGATGTAATATCTGTTGTCACTTCCATCAACATTCTCTCTGATCACTCAACATCCACAAAGCAAACATGACATAATATTCTTTTTATTGAAGAGGTCCTAAAAGTCCGCAAGTTTTGAAAACTCTTTGTATAAAACAATAGGAAGGAATGGAAAAACGGTTGTCAATCAAACGCAATGGTTACTTGAAATCGATCAGTGACAAAAAATTGTAAATATCTATCTATTTATTCATATTCTCTACCAAAATATTTAGCTCTATGACCATAGCAACCAGTAAAACAGTAAATAATGTCGTTGCGTGGTCATTAATAAGAACCAAGGAAATTATTATGTATACATATATATAGAGAGAGAGAGAGACATACAGACAGACAGAGAGAGAGAGGGAGAGAGAGGGACGCGATTTCACTGGAAAATCGACAACTTCACTGGAATATCGAAAAATTGAGAAATCTCACTAAATCAGCATTTTCGATTTTAATAAAATTTTCGATACTTATTCATCAAAGACTATATTTATTTGTGCCAAATATCTGGAATTTTTTTCGTATGATTCTTAACATTTTGATCTTATCTCTACAGTGATGTTTTCATTAATTTTCACATATTTAACAGATATATCCTTTGAGATATTAAATATGTTTACCGTCTTCATAATTGGGAGACATACCCTCGGGAAAAAATTAATTATTTTTATCCTGGGCGTTTCTCAAATTTTATTCGATTTAATATAGTTTTCATCTGGAAAAATTTTTTCTACTCAATATTTTTTCAGTATATCATTTTTATCGATCAAAATTAGTTCGAGCAGTTCCTAACCACTTTTCTAAAAAAAAGGTTGATATAATTTCCTGGAAATTATCTGTCATATGTATTAAAAAATCAATGAAATTGTTATTAAAATCTGATATGCAGATGATAACAGTGACAATTGGGAGCCGAAGAGAAGAAATTGAGATAAATGCAAGTGTTACATCTAAAAAAAGAAAATCACGTGGGCATGTTTAGATGCATTTCGACAGTTGCCAGCCATCTTTTTCAGATAAACTTGTAGTGGTGTAGAGAAAATTGTATGCTGTTTACATGATTCAGATTTAGGAAGGAAATGAGAATATTTCTGTATTGTGCGTTGTCTAGTAAGAGTCGGGGGAGAGTTGTTTGAATTAGAGTAGGTGAGAGTCAAGTTTGATCTGGAAAAAGGAAGGATTGTGAAAGGGAGGTCGATGGGTGTTTGTATCAGTGTCTATGTCAAGCTTGTCTGGAATAAGGAGGGTTCTTCAAGGGTTCAAAAATGAAAGAGATTATCCATTCCATAATGATGATCTTGTTCGTGTTGGGGGAAAATGGAGCAGGTATGGAACAGTGAATGAACGTGATGAAAACGTAGAAATAAAGCAATTATCCACACCACGCTGTTTAGCTCAATGAAAGGAGCAACGCTACGCTAAAACAGCAACTTATTAGTGGCACCCATTAATTTGCACTCCCACTGAAGCAAAATGCAATGTAAGGTCAAGTTTAACGTGGGAAAATGGAGCATCCCATCACAAAAAATATCCAGCCAACGCATCAAAGATTGCTAAAGCGACTGTTGTTGCTAAAGCAACCAAGGTCGTGAAAGCATCGGGACGAGCCCGACTTGTCCCTCTTAGTGCATCGGGACAGTGCCGCCCCGGGGTGAATTGCTTCCCTGCAGCTGGACCGAGTAATAGAAAGAGAACCCAAGGACAGATTCAAAGGTTCCCAATGCACTCATCAATGTGCAGCCTCAGTGTCCCTTCATTGGCTGATGCATTGCACCTGTGCACTCGGTCTTTGATGCTCACCACACAATATCCGGCTCATTCAGCAGGCAAGCGTCAGTACTGGCTATGCTGTGGAATAGATACTACACTTTAATCCATGCCAAAAAGCCAGAAAAGTTGGTTGCAAGTTTGATTCCTTCAGCAGCCTTTTTTTTTTTCAGTTCTATCATATTTACGCCGTCCAAGCCAAATGAAACATTCTTCGCGTGTTAACGGGAGGTCATTTCAAAAAGACTTCAAAAATTATATATATATATATATATATATATATATATATTAGCCGAAAAATCCGCCCGTGGAACAAGTATTCAGCGAGTAGGTGAAGCCAACTAAAAGTCACTTACAAGAGGTCAATACTCTCAATTTTGTTTCTAGACGGGTGTATCTAATGGATTTAATATTAAGATCCAATCAAACAAATTTGTTTTCATTTGGCAAAGAAATATCGCAAAATTACATTGTTCCCTGTGCCCTCGTAGCACTTGCTTTGTGCCCACTACCGCCCGGGGCCTGGTGGTTGGGCACAGCTGCTCTATTTTCTCATCTATTCATCTCTCATTCTTGTTTCTCTCTTCTCTCTGTCTTTATATGCGGTTTTTTTTTCTGTTTTTAATACTCTTCCTTTTGTTCCTTTCATTAAAATCTCTGGTTCTATCTCTGTCTCACTTTTCTTTACCTCTCACTCTCAGTGCGGCCAACTTGAAAAATATGTTAGTCTTACCATCAAAAAGCAGTAAGAGTGCAAAATTAAAATGAAATAGCCAAAATGCAAAAAAATGACCAAAACACACCAAAAAGTTGCTAAAAATGGTGAAAAAAATGGTCAAGGAATAGCAAAAAATAGTCATAATGAGCGCGTAAAAAAACGATTTTTGCTCTTATAAAACCAAGAAATGCGCTAAATTGGTAATACTGCTCTCTTTTTCTATTTTCTCTCTCTGGTTTCCTTTTGCTCTTATTCTCTTTCTCTCTATCTCGTAATATCTCACTCTCCCTACTACTCATGTTCTTCCGTTATCTTTGTCACTTCGCTCTATACCCCTACCCCCTCTCTTTCTCTCTCTCTCTCTCTCTTGCACACTTTTGTGATCACTTTCACTTCCTCCTTCTCATTATCTTTTGTTATCTATCTTCCACTTCCTTTACTTTGCTTTCTTCCGCCATATCCCCCTCTCATTGATTCATTCGTTGTTTTTCTTTTGCTTTATCCCTCTCTCATTTTCATTTATCTCCCCTATGCTTTCCCTCTCTTCCTCTTGTACTCATTCGTCACCTTATTCTACTCTTCCAACTTCCCTCAATCTCTCTCTCTCTCTCTCTCTCTCTCTCTCTCTCTCTCTCTCTCTCTCTCTCTCTCTCTCTCTCTCTCTCTCTCTCTCTTTCTTCCTATCTTTCTATTTCTCTGGTTGCCTGCCGAATCTTTTCATCGCCTACAAGTAAATTCTCCCGGGACGTGATACTTTATGCTATTGGTAAACAGACCGGTCGGGTCCCCAAGTACATCTAGACCTGGGTGGAAAGAAGGGGAAAATAATAATGGCCTGACGTTAAAAAGAAAAGAACGACTCACCCTGTGAAAATTAAATAAGAGGAAAAAACGGAAGAAAGAATAACGGAAACAGAAAAAAAATCGTCCAAAAATTAGAAAAAAAAATTTGTGTTGGACTCTTTATTTAAACAAACAGTCCCGTGTACTGCTTCTTGGCGGATGGCCAAGCGAAGAAATTCTTTCAGTTATGGCCAAAAAATACGGGAACAAAAAAAATGAATACCCAAGTAGAATGAAAAAAAAAACCTGGGAACATAAGAAATGAAAGCACATGAACATGTTCAATACATACACGCAAATGTATAAAGGTAATTACAAAGCATGGCTTGATTTGGCAAGGAGCCCCGTAAATAAGTTGGGAGAATTGAAAATCTGGGGAAATATCGAAACCATCCCGAGGATAGCATTACTAAAATCAGCTGCGATGCCAAGGAGTGTGCAACATTTTAAGGAAGACTTGCGGACAGTTGGACTCCAGAAAGGTTGCCAATTTTTCTTTTTTCCGACTCTGGACGTCACTCCCAAATAAAAAAAAAAACACGTCTTAATTGGCAACATTGGGCTTTATAACATGAAAAAATACTTGTTTTAAATCTAAATGTAGTCAACACTGAACTCACAAATCCTTGAAAAAAATGTCTAAATTGCTAACCCTGTACTTCAGTAGGAACAGTCAGTTACTATTAAAATAAAAATTCAATGGGTACAAATAATATTTCACTTGTATCCATAGTGTTGTGTGTCGATGGAGACGAATGACTCGTTATTCCGTTCGTCCGTTTATTCTCCATTATTCTACTTGATCAGTTTATAGTATCCACTTTCAGCTGACTAAGCCTATCGAAGCTTCATAAGACCCCTATTAGCCCTATATTTCATGGACTCATACTCTGTTTGTTGTCCTCTGTCATCGTGTTAGGTGTGAGTTGAACTTTCCCAATTTGGATTCAGATATGTCAATCTCGTGGAATTGTTGCCATGTAAGCCAGAAAGGCGTGCAAAACTGGGACTAAATTAGGAGGGATTGAAGATTCGGGGAAGAATTGAGACTGTTCAGATGTTGGCAGTGCTGGGGTCTCTGCGAATATTAAGGAAGGTGCCGGAGATTTGTTGTCACTCAGTCCCTAGCTATAACTACTTGCAAATACATCAGGGAAAATAATGACGCCAGAAATGTTACGTCCAAAGTTTATCAAATACAGATATATCATTTTTTGATATATCCATAAAAAAAAATCCAATTAATTCATTTGTCTGGCTATCCAGGATCAAATTAGCCATTGATCTTGTTGATAGACGCCAAATCATATGGCATTTCAGATATATCAGATTTTGCGATAACATCTCTGTGTCCTAACTTCTGTTTAATTCATCTCATTGATCGAAACCCTAGAAAAAAATAAATGGAACTGAATTGGACGAGTGAGGGATGCGTTAGATGATTACAATGACAAACAAACGATTTGAATATTAAAGCTTCAACTTTCTTCATATGAGTTGGGGGTGGCCGAACGGTTAGCATCAAGGAAAAAGGTAATTGTTTTGACGCGTATTCAATCCCTTCCCCCGTCAAGAGAAACTGGGATCTTCTGCCTTGGTTGGCAAACCAGTCCAGGAGACGAACAACTCTGAATTTGAACTTGGAAGGTCCAACCAGTCATCTAGCGTCGTGAGAGCTTGACAGTAGACAAAATAGGGATTAGGTTAACGACTAATGGGATTCTAGTGAAACTTCGACGAGCCTTGCAAGCCGAAAGTGAATCAGGATAAGATTATCCAGTGAAATAAATCTGAAACCCCCTCAACAGTATAAATAGATGGATGATAAGAAAAACGTCTTCATGGGGAAGATGATCTGAGGGCTATAATTCAAGTACATTCGTACCAGGGAGAAAAAGAAATATCGCAAGGCAGAACAAAAGACCCCCAGTCTCCATTTTGGAGCCAGTTTCCAACTTGATATGTGAACTAATGTTTTGTTCGATTCCCAAGCAAATGTGTTCGAACAAGAGACTTTAAGTCTGTCCGTAAAGTGTTCAACCATTCTTAGTATCTCGAGAACCGGACGCATGGTCTTGTATCTAAACTTAGCAACCAATCTGAGGTCTCAATGTGCATGCATGAATATACACACTCTATTGAGCTGCTCCGTCGCTCTTGTTCTGAGCGGGTGAAAATTATACGAAAAGAGACATCAAAAGATGAACCCTGAAGTATGTCGAATCCTGTTATTCTGGCGAGAATACTTCTGCTTCAATCATCATCATCATCATCATCATCATCATCATCATAATCATGTCTTTTATTGTCCGTCGTTGGACATAAATCTTCCCCAGGATTCACCTCATCTCTCCATCATGGGCGTCTCAGAGCCAATATTTTCTGAACCTGTCCAGTTCGTTTAGCCATTCATATATTCTGCCAGCCTCGGTTCTGCAAATGATCTTTTGGGATCCATCTTGTCAGTCGTGATGTCCATCGGTAGTTGGCCATTCTTGCAACATGGCTATCCCATTGCCATTTGAGTTCCCGGATGTCTTGGACTCCTGTTTTCCCCCTTAGTATACTGCACTGTCTTGTGGTCTCTCCATGTCATGTTGAGCATGATTCTCTCGTGTGCGCGTGGCATGGTTCTTTATTAGCGGATCAGTCTCTCGGTTAGGTTCCATGTTTCAGCTCCATGGATGATTATCGGGAGGATGCATTGGTTTTATACCCTTCTTTTCAGCCCTAGCGGAGAATTTCTTATTCTTGTAGTTTGAGCTTGCTCCACCGAACGCTTGTCTCCCTAGAGTGATTCACTTGATTTCTTCTTCTGTTGAGGATGTCTAGGAGACTCATTGTTCTGGGTAGATATGCCTCTGCTTCACCCCCGAAAAAGTTTATTGTACATAATCTTCGTAGCCAAAAGTCTCCAAGACATATCGACAGATATAGTCAAGTTTGCCCGCTAGTTACTTGTGGGGAAAGAATGGAAAAGAGATGGATCCATGTGTTTCTGAAGGACATTAGTGTTGAGTGAACGCGAACTGCTGGGGTTTGAACCCAAATCTCCGGTATAATTCCCTGTTGCTGTGTGAAAAGAGCGTGATAACCATTGCATCGTGATGAGCTCTAGGGAACTGATATAATTACCTCGAGAAAAAAAGAAGAATTTATTTTGTTACAAAGGCTGGCCATTTTTCTTAAATCGCCGCCGCTAAGTCTCTGATTTGATTGAAGCTTTATTTTCTCTCGTATATATTTTGAATGCCTCTCTCAATATCTTGCATGCTCACTCCCACTCCGTCTATGTACGTTGTATATGCGGGTTGAAGATTAATGGGATAGACCGCATTTAAGAGCTTTGAATGGAGGTTATCAAAATTATTTTTTCAAAAAAAAAAAAAAAGCAGATGTTATTAATGTACAGACATCAACTCCATCGTCGCCATGTTTTTCAAACACGCCATTTTCCTCTTAGCTATTTGCTTTCTCAAACGAGATGTCACATAAATTTCGTTAATCTCGCGTGAACATAATTTATATGTCTTTCCAACACTTTCGTAAACGTCGCTTATGTTTGTCGTTAAAATTACTTTGCGAAATCAATAAGACAGATTAACAGGAATATTTAGATCTCACATTTTACGATACCATTTTTGTGTACTATCATTATTTGATGCAAGCATGTGTACATAACTGCATATATCTATCTATCCCAGTTAATTTACATCTGTCAATCTCTTATCTCAGTTTATTTATATCCGTCGATCTATATCCCTCAGTATTTTGATATTTATCTCTATCTCTCTATCTGTTTCGATACAAGTTCTTTTATAACTATTCATCTTTAATACATCTTTCATTAAAGAAAATTACGGACGAAGAACATCTTTTCAAGTTTTTAGTGATCTTTTCTGGGTTTTGTACTAGAGAACGGATATCTGCGAGCCTGATCTGTACCATACGTATCATATATATATATATATATATATATATATATATATATATATATATATATATATATATATATATATATATATATACATGCGTGTGACTGTGTGTATATTGTATTCCTCGTTATCCTAGGAACCATGCAACATTTTTCTTGCAAAAATATTGCTGCATGACGTTATCAATGATCTTCAGCTCGTGCTCCCGCATTTGTTGTTCTTTTTTTCTGTTTTCTTCTTATATCTTCTTAGCTAATTGCAAGCTTATGTAGATCTTATCAGATCGCTTCTCCATCGTATTTGATTCTGATATCAATGATGATTCAATAATCAGTCTTCCTGGTAATGAAGAACGAATCGAACAGAGCAAGAACACTGATAATAGAATCAGCACTAATATCAGAATCAAACTCAATAAAGCAAAGATCCGGTAAGATATGCATATCATTGCTATGGGAAAGCAGCAGAATATAAAATGCCACTCGCTGCAGCAATTTGCCGACTTCGAAAAGGCCTTCGACCAAGTAGAAATCCTCAAGGTTATTGATGCTATCATTCAACAAGGCATAGACCCAGTATATGTTAGAATATTGCAACACATCTACTGATACGGCAGTTTTTTCATCGGAATACATAGAGACTTGGACCTCTTCCAACTCGAAAAAGGGGGACGACAAGATACTAGCTCGCGCAAATTCTCAAGCGCCTGCTCCAAGATAATTTTGAAATATAAACTGGGAGAAATAAGGGATGAGAATAGACGGCAAATACATTAGCAACTTCAGATTTGCAGATGACATCGTTTTTCTTTGCTGAGAACTTGCATTACCAACTGTTGATGGTGGGCTGACGGAACGAAGACGGTTGACCTCCGTAAGAACTATAGTTAGATGTCATGCCGAAGACAAAGACACAACAATCAAATTTGGAGAAGCAAAACTGGGGAGAGTTGACCACTACATCTACCTTGGACAACGAATTTCCATGAAATCCTCAAAAAAAGAAATCAAGCGAAGAATTACATTAGAATGGCAAGCTTTCGGCTGGGCAAGTCCAACCTTCAAGAACAAGAAATTCTCTGCAAGAGTTAAAAAGAAAGGTCTACGACCAATACATCTTCCAGGTAGTCACCTATGGAGCTGAAATATGGAACCTAACCAAAAGGTTGACTATCAAACTGAGAACCATGCAAGTTGCACAAGCGAGAATCATTCTCAACATCACATGGAGAGATCACAAGACAGCACAGTATATTAGAGGAGAGACTCGAGTACGACATATCATAGAATCAATAAGAAAAAACTCAAATGTCAATGGGCTGTTCATGTGAATATGTCAGAAAACTGCTGGACATCACAACTCGACGCAAATATCACTTGCAAAACCGAGGCCTAAAAATATGAGATGGTGAGACGAACGAGAGAAGTTCATAAAGTACTGGCTCCGTGACCCCCACGATAGAGATGTCTAGTGAAATTTGGGGAAGCTAAAAGGTTGATGATGAGGAGGAGGAGGAGGAGGAGGAAGAGGAGGAGGAGGAAATTGTAAGAAAATGGAATAAAAATAAACAACATATGTACACACACACACACACACACACATATATATATATATATATTCATATAAATATATATATATATATATATATATATATATATGTGTGTGTGTGTGTGTGTGTGTGTGTGTGTGCGTATGTATATAGTCTAAAAAGCTTTATAGCTTTAAACACTAAATATTTTTTTGTCAGCCAATTATTCACCGATATCTGTTAAAGTAATTCGAGTATTTTCTCCTATGTTTTTTTTATGTTTCACTCAAAATTTGATATTATGGTACAATGTGTGAATTTATCTTGTTGGAATCATCAGTATACCATAGAACTGTTTGGTGTAAAAACAAAACAGTCATATTAACATGAAACTCCATATATATACTAGTTTATACTCGCCGACAAAAATGACGACAATATTTAAGTGATTGTGCGATGTGCTTAAAAGATATCATAAGCATCATGTGGTTAAACAACTTCTTGTTCTTGCTCAACATTTCCTGGATATCAAACTAAACTAAAGATAGATATAAGTAAAGATATGAAAAAAATGTAAGTGTCCAATACAAACAGATGGTCGAATCGCCAATCGTCACATTGTTTTTTGGGATGTAATTATATTAGAAAGCGTTACGCACACACATACACACACACACACACACACACACATACATATATATATATATATATATTTATATTCATATTTATATCGATACACATATGTCAGTTTCTCAGGTGAAAAAATTTTTTGCCCCGAAAAAATTACAAAAAGCCCTCTATCCACCATTGTATAATTATGCCGTTTTAGTCATCAAGTCTATCTCGACGTATAATTCTATTTTTACTACATCGTTATGCAGTGATGTAAAAAGTATGACCGACAACAAATGGATAATAATAAATGGATATATAGTTAAATAAATGTACATTGCATTTTACCGTATGTTGATGTAGCCAGTTCCTGCGGAGGGTTTATGTGTGATCTACCAAATTTTATCCAGAAATAAGGAATTATTTACTCTAACAGATAAATTTATTTATTTTTTTTAGATCGTTCGTAATCTTTTTTTTTTTCTTTTCATGTACTGCAACTCCATCCAACCCCTTCCAAAAAAAAAAAAATGATCTCCTTTAGGGTAGGCGAGTTTCTGGTACTCCAAACGAGGAAGGGACAGGGCGTGTTTATGTGTTTGTCTTATTCTAGCACTAATTCTACCGCTGACTTCTGTCGTTTCACAGACCAGGTGGTAGGTGATGAAAAAGATTCCTACAGCAAAATAGATTATACTTCAAGAATCTTCGTTTCTTTCGTAATAAGAGTGACAGGAGGAGATTCTTTTACACAAATTATTGTTTCCCAAGTTTCGAACCAGATATTTATAAGTTATTCGTTGGCAATAAAAAGAAAATGCAAGATTTTTTTTCAACTTATTATCTTTCGAAATTAAGTTACAAAACTGCTCAAAGTAATTATCCAATGCTTTGAACAGTTTTCTGGGCGCAAAGCGCAATTTTCAGGGATATAAATCCTTTCAAACCCTTTAGGCAAATGTTTATTTCTATACAATTTATTACTGTAAGATATGTGATTTTTTTTTTCGAATGGACTTAAATCATATGAAATAGCAAAACATCATTCACCGACCATCTTTCAATGCAAACTTCTCTGTCATTTGTTTCGTACACCCTCCTTCCGGCTTTTTTGCATCTTATCTTGAATACAAATTGTCTTTTCACTGATTTCAGCTTCTGTTTATCTTCACCAAGTCACTGTTTTTTATCAACTTCTACTTGTTCCTTTACCGAAATTCGTTCTGTCTATTTATCTTCGAGCTGTGATAAGTGTTATTTTTCTTTGGCGGCGTCAGGATTTCAAGCCGACATTTTGAACGCCATGACCCTTGACGCATTCTTCAAAAAGCTTCGTTCGTTATCTAAAATCGGTGGGCGTGCTTCATCGAGTCAGTTCCTGGTAGTTTGATATCAGGGGCAGATCCATCCAAAAGCGGAGGTCCAGGGGTCTGGATACACCACAACCTCACTGGTAGCGAAAGGTAGACTTTAATTTCTAGATAGATAAGTTTTATGAATAAAATACACAACAAAATAAATGAGATAAATAAATGATCACAATTAATCATAAAATGACTTTATGAACAAAACAATTATGATTTCCACATCTATCTATTACAAGTGACTTCTGTTTGAGTCTTTATAGTTTTATTTGTTCTGTGGTAAATTTGTATTATTTCTTTGAAAATGTATATACAGGGGACTGAGTGTGTTGGTCGACCCTTTATATATATATATATATATATATATATATATATAATCATATATATATATATATATATATATATATATATATATATATATATACAGTCGTACATATATATGTATATACATATTAGTGTAGTACACACACACACATATATATATATGCAAAGGCCCATATATTATCTAGATTTCCAATTCTCATTCGGTCAATTTTTTATGCGTATCTGCTTTATCTTTTGTTTCTTTCAACGTGACGATTGTGTTATTAAGAAATGGATATAAAATCCGACCGAATGATTATAAATTGTGTTACATCATATTAAAACTCAATTTCTCCGATCGTTTATTCTATTTACGTTGTCTACGCCAAATGATACATTCACCATGTAATAACGGACAATCATTCCAAATGAATTTCAATACACCATACAATTTATAACCGTTCTATCAGATTATATATCTGTTTCTAAATCATATAATTGTCAGGTTGAGACAAACAAATGGAGCAAACATAGGTTGAGAATTAACAAAATTAGAATTCGGAGTTATTTGGGCTTTTTCATTACCAGCAGCTGTTTAGCTCAATGTAAAAACAATGATATATATATATATATATATATATATATATATATATCATTACTATATTTATCATTGCTTTACGATTGGGGAATTGTGCGTAAGTAAATATATGTCTCAAGTTCGGCCTTACAAACTGTACAGTTCGGCGTAAAGTAGAGGTAAAATACCAGCCTCTGGGTCTGGAGCCAAAAATTTCAATCCTGCCTTGTTGTACTGGATGGGATAATGGACAGTCTATAGTCATACTGAAGAGTCGTAATACAGCGAAACAGCTGTCTGTGGATGACTAGAATTTCTGCCTAAGAGTTCTGCCTTATTTGAGCAGTTTCCTTTAATATCTTTTTTTATCATTTGCGGTCGAAGTTTAAATCTTAAATTATTTAATTAGACCAAAATTCCAATAGATATCACCATGGCCTGTGAGATATCATCAAAACATCCAAAGTTTCCTGTTTGTTTGTTGTTGTTTTTTTTTCGGGTTTCATAACTCTTTATCCCCTTGGATCACTGAATTTACAATTGATTTTCCTCTTTCTCTTCAAAACATGAATCTTTCGCCCCTTTCGCTATCTTGCTACTCCTACATAAGCTCACACTAGAATGGTCAGTATTCCTAAGGAGCACAACCAAGGTTGGACTGAGATTGCCCGTCGTATAGACTTACATCTTAGACCCCCTGATTTTCAGACTCCCTAGTCAGTAAATAGTCACAAGCACACGAAATATGAGAATACATATACCCCCATTTATAATACCTCTGGTATCAGGTAACTGCATACATCTGTACCTGCACCTTCAAACAATCGAAGTCCCCATGAATATATAACTGCTGACGATGAAGTTGAACTCCGAAACATGTCTGGAAGTTACACAATACAAATAAAGATCCCATACACACTGTATAGTCATGTTTTGTCCTGATTTGATCTATCATCATCGGTCTTTTATCGTCCATCATTGGACATGGACCTTCCCCAGGATTCACTGTCTCTCTACCATGGGCATCACAGAGCCAATACTTTCATGTACATGATCAGCCCATTGACATTTTAGTCTTTTAATGGATTCTATGATGTCTCGGACTCATGCTCATTCCGTAATATAGTGTGCTGTCTTGTGATCTCTCCATGTTACATTGAGCATGATTCTTTCATGTGCATGGTTCGCAGTTTGAGGGACAGTCTTTTGGTTAAGTCCATGTTTCAGCTCCATAGGCGACTATCGAGAGGATGCTTTAGTTATATACTCTTCTTTTTAGGACTGATGAGATATTTTTGTTCTTCATGTCTACACTATTTGTCATCAATAGCACATCTTTATTCAATTAATTGATGTCATTTTAGTCAATTATTTCCAAATATCTGCTAATGCAATTTATGTACGTTTTTTCTGAGGGTTTTGTTTTGCACAAATTAGATATCATGGTACTATTTGAGACAGAATATATACATATATATATATATATATATATATATATATATATATATATATATAATTATATATATATAAAAATATATATATGTCATGGTACAATTTGAGACAGAATATATAATTAATATATACGAGCCTGAAACGTACTTATAAGGCGGATTTTAGTCTGAGACTTACACTATGTAATGTTCAATCTATGTGATTAAAATTCACAATTGAAATAAGTGAATTGACAACGATGAAAATTATGGTAAGAAATAGATATTAATTTAATAAATAGATATTTTCAACATAAACATATATAAGCTTATGCACATACATGCATATCAGTTGGAATTTTGTTCAGATCATCATTAATCCTACTTTCTTGTGTCGAGTATCACCAGCCCGGCAACTTAGTCTAATTATTCACTAGAAGATATTTACTGAATATTCTTTAGCCTGGCAAAAGGCCTCAATAATTGAGCATTCAATGAACATCCAACTCACTACTCTAAGAAATTAGTAATAACTCTACTTTGTTAACAATAACTATTCGATGAGAGAAAAATGTTTAATCATCTTGATCGAGTCATGTAGAAGACTCAAATAGTGGGACCCCCGGTAAGGATCGAACTTGTTAACAACAGACTGCCACACTAAAGTGTTAACTTTATGGTAAGTGTTTAAGAATAGTCTGTCGGTATAAATCCCAATCTATCTCATAAAAGCAACTTTCCCATCTGTCTGTCTCACTTGAATTTTTTATTCATTTTAGATGCCAAAGGAGATAACTTTTAAATGCCAAAGGAGATAACTTTTAAATGCTAAAGGAGAGCAGCTCATCTCATCTATTTATTTGAAAATACTTATAAGATCTGGGTTCATTCTGGTCACATTCGATTGCATTAATTTTCTTAACTTGAGAGGCCTTTATTTTGAAACATATAATCCAAACGAGAGAAATGCTTAGTCGTCGGAATGAGGAAGAACGAGAGAAAAAACTAACAAGAATTGTCGTTTACAAATAAATAATTGATTGATATGCGTGAAAGCAAGTTGCACAGTACATAAAGACAATAATCATTCAAACTAACAAGTATCATTTAAGTATTGTTGGGTTAAGGCTGAACTCTTCTTGAACGATATATCATTTTGGGCGATTTTTTTTTCATAATACTACATAATCTTTTATTTGTACACTTATGATAACAGTCAGTGAATCAATGAGCCAGAGACTTGTTAGATTAGATTTATGATATCAAAGTAGTTTTTACGACTAAAGTTTTTACGATTTAATGGTCCTTTCGCTGTATGATTACACAAGTGACCCTTGAGAAAGGTCTGAAATTTCCTCACACGCAATTTCGCCTCCGAGGGGCAGGCAAGCGAGGCCTATCTCTTAAGTGCATTGCGATTTCAGTCTAACCTTATTAAAACAAGGCAGACATTTTCGATACAGTTCGATCATGTGTCGCCGACCAAAACATTTTAATTACATTTTCTTGGAATTATTCTATGGCTTGAAGCAATTAAATAAATCAAATCTAAGATTCATCAAATGATTTATAAGAGACCAGGAAGACATTGCTGATCAACATGATGAAATAATGACGACCAAAAGTGTTGATAAAGTTATGTTTTATCACTACTACTACTACTACTACTACTACTACTATTTTTATTATTATTATTATCATTTTGATCTCTATTCATTACAATTTAGTGTCGAGTCGTTACTAACAACTTTGGGCAAGTGAAGTTTGAAGTGATGTACAATTTATATTTTGAGTGTGTGTGTGTGTGTGTGTGTGCTGAAGTGTTATTATGTGTGTAGCAGTTTTCTGTGTTGTAGTTTTGTGTTTAGTGGGATTTTCTTTTCTTTTATGTTGCATTTACATTAGTATACAACTGATGATAACACCTCCCTCAAATTACGGGAAGCTCCTGTAAGTATTATTATCTGAGTTTCACGGAGAGAAGAGTGGGATTTTGGTCAGATATTTCAGAGCCTCTCTTGATCATTCCTAGTGTCCGACCATAACAGGGACTGTTTCCTGTGTTGTTATTATTATTATTATTATTATTATTATTATTATTATTATTATTATTATTATTATTATTATTTGGAATCTCACACCAGTTGCCTGGTGGTAACCGCTGGAATTTGAGTGACAGCAAGTCTCCTCAGGTCTCCAGCCCTTCTCTCATAGTGCTCATAGGTCACAGTAATACTGCAGTGTATAGTTTCACACCGGTTGCCCAGTGGACATTGCTGAAGGCTGAGTGACAGCAAGTCTCCTCAAGTCTCCAGCCCTTCTCTCCTAGTTCTCATAGGCCACAGTAATACTGCAGTTTACAGTTTCACACCGGTTGCCCAGTGGACATTGCTGAAGGCTGAGTGACAATAAGTCTCCTCAGGTCTTCAGCCAAAATCTCTTCTCTCCTTCGCCTATCATGCCAGTGCTGTGGTTCACATTCCCGCTCAGGTATATAAAATATAATATATATAAAGAGATAGGAAAAAGAAAAAGAAAAAAACAAGACGGTTTTGAATATCTAACAATATGATATGATAAATACAAATTAAAATTCTTTGATATATTGTACATCTTCTTCTGTCGAGATTCAAATACAAAACAAAATTGAAAGCGTCGATGATGCGTTCTTCAGAAAGAAATAAAATGAAATTCGAACGTCATGCATCAAAGTTCCAATACACTGCTGCCTTTTTCAAAATCTTTCTCAAGAAGGTGAAAATGTGAAATGTGTGTTCTGTCAAGGAAAACAAAGTGTAACTTCAAAGTCACACATTAGGTTTACGAAAAACGTGTTGGAATCGGGACTCTTTGGTAAACAATTACCCTGGAGGTCATTTTTTCGAAATTGCGAGCCTTGCTTTTACTGAAGTGCTTCCGCATCTGCGGTTCATTTATCGCATCAAGGCGATGTTGGTTGAAACGCCTGTTCAATGTAGATGTAAATCCCACATACAACAGTTCATAAATGATATTTTTTAGGTTGACAAGAACCTCCCGTAATTTTACATGTTTTACAATATCTGACATTTTTCTCTGTTTCTGTTTATACATTACGCTGGCCACGGCTTCAGCCGTCCCTGCTTAGAAACCGGATCCTCACCCTGCCCCATAGATTAAAATTTGGAACTCGAGACTTTTGAACACAGCGCAATATATGTATGTATTAAACTTTAAAAAAAGGCACTCATACTTTTACGCTGGCTACAGCTTCAGTCATATCTGCTTTGAAAACTGATCCCCAACCATGCCTTATGGATGGTAGATTGAGTTGAAATTTGGTACCGGAAACATTCAGACCAAGGCACAACTCTTGTATGCATCAAACTATGAAAATCACCCCTACGCAGGCTGTGGTTTCAGTCGTAACGATTTAGAAAACTGATCCCCCATCATTTATAGCAGCAAAGACTAAAACAGTCCAAACTGGCTCTTATATGCAATAACGTTTGAATGTAGAGAGATGATTTTAAACTCCCTTTCGTTATAGGTGCTGGAAATTAGATTCATGCAAATTACTTGACTCTGCCCCTTCGATATAAATTAAACTGTTGCTATATGATGAAGTGTTTAATTCATTCAGTTAATTGTATAGTTTACATGCCCATTTAAGACCAGACTGGGGTTTTACCTCATGGGGCGTAGTGCTGCTCTGAGAATTCAAATCCAAAGGGCTCAGGATTCGTCCTGTGACCCAGGGACCAGCATCCTGATGCTCTTGAGACAGTAGTTATGAGGACTGACGAGAATTTTTGGCGATAGTATACTCATACGTTCGCGTGTATGGTATCCCTGCACTAAACCGACCTTGTGTCACACTCTGTTCTTGAGAGGGATCACTAGTTGCCTGGTGGTTACTGCTGGGCGTTGAGTCACAACAAGTCTTCTCAAGTCTCCGGCCCTCCTCTACTCATTCTCATAGACCACAGTAATACTGCAGTTTACAGTTTCACACCGGTTGCCTGATGGTCATTGCTGAAGACTGAATGACAATAAGTCTCTTCAGGTCTTCGGCCAACATCTTTTCTCTCTTTCGCCTATCATGCCAGTGCTGTGGTTCACATTCCCGCTTTCATTTTCCTTCCTCCGTTTGGCAATTGCTAACATATTATTATTTTCTTTTCTTTTCTTTTTTTTTTTCATTTTTACACCTTTTGTCTGGTGGTCATAGCTAAAGACTGAGTGACTTCAGGTCTCCAGCCCTCCTCTTTACAGTCTCAAAGTCAACAGTAGCGCTGTGGGTTTATAGTTCCACACCAGTTGCCCGGTGGTCGTCGCTGGAGACTAGGTGACAGTAAGTCTCCTTAAATCTTCAGCCCTCCTCTTATTATTCCCTCATCTATCAGAGTAGCGCCGTGCTTTTATCTTGTTTCCGTTGTTTTATTGTTGTTGTTTTGGTTGGGGGGGGCTCTCCCCTCTGTTAAGCCACTGTCAACAGTAAGGGTCGTAGATTTCATATTTCTAGCACTTTCCTCAGTATTGACACCACCCTGACTTCCACGTTCTACGCCTTCTTCAGTTCTCTTGCCATGTCCTGGTATTTTTTATTGAAATCTGTCCTTTTAATCTTGTTTCCACAACCGTTTCTCAACATAGGCAACATTTGTTGTTTGTCTGGGTTCTGTCGATCTCCACCACGATAGTTTGTCCTGACACATTTGTTTTGTGCTGCGATGATGTCGGATTCAGTTTCTCTCCTCAGGTTTCCTTTGCCTAGCAATTCCTATGATCACTTGTCTGCGATGTTTGCTATTTATCTCTTGAATTCCCGTGTTGTTTTTTTCAGTTCCCCTTTTCCTTTCCTTGTTGTCTTTTTTGCTACTCCCTCGGTTGTTACATTTTTGTTGTTTTTTTTTTCTGCACTGCTTCGAGCGCTTCTGCATGATATTTTCACTGCTCACATACATCAGTCTTTCCTAATCGTTTCCTTCCGCTGCAGTAAGCCTCCCACAGCGCATTGTCATTAGTATTAATCTATTCTATTTCGTAACCCATATTAATGCCATTGCTGTACTCTTTAAGTTTGTTGCACAGTATTCCAAGCCATCCCCTGTTCTCCGCCAATAGCTTAGTGTCATCTATGTACACGAAGTGGTCCACTTTTTCCTTTTGAAGGGAGAATTGATATCTTTGGCTGTTTTGTGATATTCTATTTAGTGGTATCGTTTCTTTAAAAAAATTTCAATCAGTCACACAATATTAAGCCCAGAGATCACTATAGGTAAAGAGTTAGAGCAATCTCAGGTTCACAAAATATTTATTGACTCTGGTGGAATCATGTGATGGTGTGCCTATAAACATTTTCAATGCAAATGGCAATAGCAATGTGTCTGGCTCGCTACATACTGCACCCTATCGAGGCTAGATAAGACCTACCGGGTTGAACCTGCGCAGATATTCCATGTGGGGTCGTATCTGATTCTTGCAGTGATTACAAAAATGGCAGTTTGTGTCAGGTATTTTCTGGAGCGGTATAATGTTATCGTTAATACAAAAAGTAGTAAGGAGTCCCACTAGAAAATTTCCCCTCTTTACACATACATCAACTATGTTTTCTCCTGCAACTGTGAAGTCTACTCTTCAGTGTTCCGTTGAGTTGGCTATGAATCTCACGACCGATTTGCTAATCTTGAATATCCTTATCCATTCGAGTATTCAGCTTTGTTGGGTTATGTTGTATACTTTTTTTGTTATCAATTCATCTTATTGCAATACCTTTCTTTTTTCTTTACTTCTTGTAGAATCATCTGGTCAATATAAAACAAGTCATTTGTTCCTTTAGTTTCTTTCCTGCATCCTTCCTCTTCATCTGGAAAGAGTCTTCTTCCTACAGTCGAAATATATAATCTCTCTTCTATCTGCCTGTTCGGAATTTTCTACGTCAGTGGTAGACACATGATTGGTCTACAGTTGCTTGCCCAGTTTTTTTTTCAGTGTCCTTTCAGGTGTAGGTCGTTCTGACTTTATCATGTAGTTGGATGAATTATCCGTAACCAATATCTGTGGACAGTGGTAGTGGTGGTGATGCCTGCTTCCTTATATAACGAATTCTGATAAATCTCAATATGATTGAAAGACGAAGAAATAGAAAAAAGGAAGAGAAATATATATAGATAGATTGATAGTAACGAAAAGGCTTAGATAGATTCGAAAAGACAGTCATCGCAGATAGATTAGATTGATTCTAACATATATACTGAGCCTTTATGATCTAATTTCCTTTGAAAACCCCCAAAACTATAAATGAGATTTTCAGATTTATGCTTCCTGGAAATGGTTAGTTCTAAGCACTCCTTTCATCCGAAACTGTCAAATTCTTAACGTCACTCTGCTGAAGCTGCTTCTAACTACTGAGCTAAAGATCTGATTTAGCTTAAGAGCTTCCTTTTGAAACACACACAGACCCACAGACATACACATACACACCTATACACGTATACAAATATGTTTAGATATATTCTGTTATAATGAACAGGGTTTTGTTTTGTTTTTGTTTTTTTGCTTTTCTCCATTAGTAACAACAGACTCTTCCATTTAAAGGTAAAAATCTTGCTGAAAAATATATCTCCTACCCACCATCTAAAAAAAATCGAATCTTCCACTCTATGATTTATGAATCTAATGGTTGCTTTTCTAGAAAGATCATCAGAGAAATTTCGTATATGTCTATGAATTTCTTCGCAAGGATTATCTAGAATATATATATACATATATATATATAATATATATATATATATATATATATATATATATATATATATATATATATATATATATATCTGTGTGTGTGTGTGTGTGTGTGGCTTTCTGTCCTTGTGTATGTGTCTGCCTAATTTTCCGAAAAACATGTTCATTCATGCGTATAACTCAGGATATCACTCTAACATACTAATAGGAGACAACACTCGTCTCCTGTCCATATTCATCGGTTTGAACGTGTACGTATGTATTAGGGCCTTGATAAGAATACAAATTAGCTTAGATAGGTAGGGTTCTCTTGAGGTCTGTAGTCTGTTGCTCCAAATCGGGCCAGTAGGTCATAGAAGTTGGTATATTTGCATTATTGTCTGCTTGATAAAGTGTCAAGACACACCCTTGAGAATGTAGCAACAGACTATTTAGGGAAATTAGACTAATAACATCGAAAGTTTTATTATAGCGTATTGCATAGAGTCTGCATTGGAAGAACGGTAAGGTAGTAGAGATGTTTGTGATAATTTGAATAAGCTCTAACTAGAGTTGACTTCACTAGTTTATCATGTGTAATAGTAATGTTGAGTTTTTTCTATTTAGTTCATATTAGTTTGTAAAGACAATTTTAACATTTGAGTTCTGATCTTCGTGATGTGAAGACAATAAGTTCAGGTAATGTTACGTACAAGCTGCACTGATTATACGCCGGAGTTGCAACCTAGGAACTGGCGGCTTAAACACTATCGGTGCAAAATTAAAAGCATTATATCATCATAATATTCATCAAACAATATGAGTCCACAAAGGCTTTTCGCATCTTCTTCTGTCACGACTGCAACTGCGCTGATCTCTGCTTTGTCTTACGTGCAAATCTGTCTATCTGATCCCTCCATCTTGTCTCTGGTATTTTCTACTGTGTTTACTGTCCTATGGACACCAATTGGTTAACTTTTGGCTCCATATGCCGTCATTTGTTCTTGCTAAGTGTCCAGCATATCGCCATTTTCGTTGCTTTATCATTTGTATAATGTCCTTCATTCTCTCTGATACATGTTGATCTTTTTCTTGGCATAATCCCTTGCATTGCTCTTCCCACGGCTCTCAGTGCGATTCTAAGCTAATTATCAGTTTGATTATTTTCAACGTTTCACATCCGTAAGTCATACCTGGTATTATGCATTCATTTTACATTTCACGCCTTAAAAACATAAGCAATGTGCTATTCAATGTCTTCATTAATACCAATTGCTTTTGACAGATCTTCATGTGCTGTTCTGCAGCCTTTTCATGATATTTCTTTAACTTTATCATCTTTCCGAGGTAAAAGTCCCTGTCAATCTTATCTACAGCCTTCTCCTCTATTCTTATGGTCATTTGGGGGTAAGTTACTGTCGAACATTACCTTTGTCTTTGATCTGTCCATCAGATTGTTTTTGTTTTGTTTTTGTTTTTTGGTGTTTTTTTTTATAGATATGATATTTATTAGTGATTTCAATACATAAAATGGACTTATATAAAATTCATTAATATAATACTACCCGAATTACTGAAAAGACGAAAAATTGAGGCAAATTCCAACCCGGCGTTATCGTCAATCAGCGTAAATCAAAGCATCATGAAGGCAGGGCATCTTGTGTCCGTTTATCAATGTTTGCTCCGTACGGTCACATATGTTTGATATAAGAGAAAGAAAAGTCGGCAAGAATCCAGTAATTACCTCTTCTTAAAATACCAAGTGCCTAATGAGTGATTGTTGAGATGATCGTCTCAAAAGAACATGATTTCCTCTTTTTTTGAAGACAGATAATTTGTATGTTGATGTTATTTCGAAGTCAGATTTATTTATCTAACGAGCGCTCGTTAAATCTTTTCTTTTTTTTTATTCATTTTTTGCAGGTGTGGTGACTTTAAAATGTCATACATTTTCACAACTCAAATACATCTTTTTTTTTTTTATAAATATCACTGCATACTGAACAATAGAACTTATATAAGTTATAGACTAAATTTAAATATCGTTCTACCAACACACAAACAGTTTGACTGTGTTATAAATTAACTCGGATGAAATATAAAAAAGGAATCAAGATTTTTATCAGCATTGGCGAAAGTTAAATTTCAAGTTTCATTCTCTACTTCACTCGAATCGCTAGTATTTGCCGTCAATTGGGGTACCACGCACCATGACCATCTGCGGGGGGGGGTCGTCAGACGAGGTATTTTCACACAAATCCTGGATAAGGCCCTCTCAGCAAAGGTGAAAGAGTTTGAAAGTTGGAAGTTTAGAGTCAATGGTGATGTACAATTGTTTTATGTGACCCCAACCTAATGTCTCCACATATCTCTTTAAAGATGTTATTGTAATTCGTGGGTCACAAAGTTGCCACCAATATATATCCTGAAAATACCCCCCAGGAATATATTCTTTTGCGCCCTCCCTCACTGGAAAAGTGGCAACGGACACTTCTGCTGAGGCCCCCCAGATTTCTGAGGTAAGAAATACGCCCTTCTGCATGTCTTGCGACGTTTAACTTTATTGATCATCTAGATATCAAAATGTGTTACCTATCATTTGCTTTGGGACCATGAGATGTATGACTTATCGTGAGATTACGTTCCTTTCTCAAATATTTTCTCTTACATTTCACATGACTTTTTTTTACGAATATTAGGTAAAGATTTTCTCAAGTTCTATATTTTTGTAATGATAATAGTCAGTGTGTGTGGTATGGAATATTTTAGACGTATGTTGTTTCCTTGATGATTACATAAACTTGGCCGAACTGAAATATAAAGTGTAAAAATGAGCTTATTGAAACGAGATATTTTAAATGGTCATCCGTTAAGTTTAACATGTGTGTTCTGACAGAAAACGGAATTGGAATGACCAAAACACGAATCACAAGGATGATTTTTTGAAATCTCCCATGTGTACAGAGAGTTGTCGTGGAGGAGGTGGAAACGGATACTGATGGCATGGTGCGTCACCCTTTTGACGGACTGGCCACGGGACTTGACCGTTTTTGTTATACCTTTGATCCAACGCCTGTGAAGTCGTCATTTGCCCCGGACGCCTGAACTTCCAAACAGCTGTTGGTCAGTTGGCATTTCTATCGGGTGTCCAAACCTTTGATCCTCCGTTGCTGGATGAATGTATTGACTGGCATTGATCCGGCCATTTTTCTGATTTTCTTATTTCCTATTTGCAGCATGTCTGAAGCACCTAGCCCCACGTGGACTTGCAAAATCGCCTAAGTGTTCATCCAGACATTCTCTATGGTAATTCTTTTTCTAATTTATATATATATATACATATGTTAGTATTACCCTGTATCCATTTAAAAGCTTTTTTTACAATGTTGTATTTGAAGGGCTCCATGACAAAACGAATTATATGTCAAATCCGAAAAAATGAGTTACCCCCTCAGTCAATTTTCCAGAGTGTAATCTATGGGCATATGCCTCACTTTTCCTGCAAAACACAATTTAAACCTTCCTACTGATCGAGAGAAAATTAGATTTTGTTGAAGAATGCAATATACAGGATTAACGTTTTTTTCCGTTTTTCTCATTTTGAGATATTTGGATATAATGCGTTTTGTCATGGAGCCCTTCATTTATTGCCATATGCCTACATAAGGGAAATTATGTACTTCATATGCTTCATATGTATTTCATCGATTGGGTTAATTTTCATGACTCAATCTCTTCTTATTGAATATTTCTGCTGTTGAATTCTTGTCCGTTGTGAATTCTTTCCTGATTCCTTTAATCCCGCCTTTCTCTCAGTAAATAGGAGAAGCAAAGAAATATTTTAAACGTTGTGGAAGAGAGAAAACTTTTGCCATTCCTATTTTAGCACTTCTCTCAAATGATGACCTTTCTAGAACTGCAAACAAAAATTGTATTTAGAAACTTCAGAATTCAATAAACACGCAATTATACATGAAAAAAAATCATTTGAAAAAAAAATTCAGTAACCTTCTCATCTTACATTGGTGACCTCTGACATACGAAACATTATATATATATATATATGTATATATATATATATATATATATATATATATATATATATATATATATATATATATATATATATATATATATATATATATATATTCTCTTTCTTTTTTCGTCGCCATTCGTCTCTACTCTTCTGATGGTTGAAGAAATTTATTGCATTTGTTACATTTGATATTAGGTTTGCATTGTCTTCTTTCCCGAACAATCTTTCCTTCTGAAACTTTTCAGAAATATTTCCTTTTTTCTCTCTCGTATTTCCTTCTACTTATTCTTCATCTCATTCTTAATTTTCCCTCTCTTACCAATCACTTCTTCAAGATAAACAGATCTTCCTTTCATTCTATCTTTCTTTCCTTTCATTCCTTCATTCTTTCACTATTTCTATGTTCTTCTATTCTTTTTCCTCCTCTATTCTCTCTCTCTCAGTTTACAATTCGCTTTTTTTTCTTTATTTCTTTCTCTTCAATTTTTTCCTAAGTAATCCTTGCCTTCTTCCAATCTTTCTTTCGTTCTCCAATTCCTAACTCTTCCTCTTCCTTTCAAATTCCCCCCCTCCGTCTATGTTTCCTCTTTATCTACTATTTCTTTTCTTTCTTTTTGTAAATTTTACAAGACATAATTCTTTCTTTTTCTTTCTTTTCTCTTCCTGTCAATTATTTATCCTTTTCTCTTGCATTCTATTTTTCATTCACCCCCTTTCTCCATCAATATTTTCTTCTTTATCTTTTTATATTCTTTTTTTTTTTACTTATTTTCTTTTTCTGTCTTTTTGACCCTCATTCTCCAAATATTCCCTCCTTTTATTTTTCTCTCCTCCCTTCGCTAATTATTTCATTCGCATTTCTTTCATCATCTGTCTATAACTCTATCAATAATAGATATTTCGTTTTTTTCCGTTTGAACGATTCAGTCTTCAATTCTTTCCCTCTTCCCTCTCTCCCCTTTTTCTCTCTTCTCTCCTTTCTTTCTTTCTTAATTTCTTAATCATGCCATCCGTCTCAAAGATATCTTCATTCATTTCATTCTCTTTTCTTTTTTCCTTCCTTTTTGTCCCGATCGTACATTCATTCTCAAAGATGATCTCTTCTTTACATTCCAAGTTTTACAAACTCCCTTTCTCCAACTTGATGCTGGCCTCTCTCCATTTCTTCTGGTTTTATCCATTAATTCATCCATACTCTTTATATCTATTTAAATTCCGAAAAATGTTGAACAATTTACTCCTTTACACATAGCACAGCATTTTTATTCTTTTTTTTATTTCAGGCAAATTTTCTCCTGATGAATTGAAATTAAATTCTTAATCACGTCTGCAAACGAAGTTGCACAGGTGAACGTTTCACCCCGTGCCCGTCTTTCCGTCTGTGCTCACGATAACTCCAAAAGTTCTCAATGTATTTCGATAAGATTTCGTGAAAGGATGGGTCAGGAAGTGATAAAGAAATGATCCAGTTTTGGGGAGGATCCTGGAGTTAGATCCCGATTGAGAAATATTTTCCATTTGGTTTTCGTATAGCAAATCATTTGTTCGTGTCTGTTCACGCAATATCTCCAACTCTTCTTACTGAATCCTCAATGGAATTTAGTGGAGGGGGGGGGTAAATGAATATGGGAAGGAAGGTTAGTTTAAAGGATCTTTTTTGGATTGAGTAAGTGTACGGCATCGGCAGACGTATGCGTTCTCTGGATGCTTCCTGGTTCATATTGAAGGGACCCAGATTATAGCTAGAGTTTACGCTCGTGTCAAAGTTCAGGTTTAGGAAGTTGTGACTTCTTCTCTGTTGTGTCCATTGGGCTTTTGTATGAATCATTCACTACTCACCGTATCTAACAGCCTTTATCTCAGCTTTTCAATTAGATCAACGCTGTTTGTTATATCAAGTCGGGATCTAACCCTTTCAAGGCATCTGGATATTTTTTTCGTCTTAACATGTCCCTACATGATTAAACACAAGTCAAAGAGATTTGGGTCAACCAAATGATAACTTTTCAATTGGCAACAGTATTTACATCTCCGGCTCTGACGACCTTATTGAGTATCTATCTCTATTTTTCTCTTCTCTCTCTCTCTCTCTCTCATTTCATTTCAGAAGTGTCTTTATATCATTGACATATAATCATATCATGTTATACTGCTAGCCTGATTTGTACCACATATTCTATACATACATACATATATATATATATATATATATATATATATATATATATATATATTCAAACGCTCACTCAAATCCAAAATTATTTACCTATACGTAATGTGTGTGTGTGTGTGTGTGTGTGTGTGTGTGTGTGTGTGTGTGTGTGTGTGTGTGTGTGTGTGCGTGGCTGTCTGGCAGGCTGGCTGTTAGTATGGATATGTATTTAAGGTTGGCAATGTCTGTAACAACTCCATATTACTCCTCCGAATAAGGTAGATGTGGGAGAGAGGCTTTGTCAAAGTTCTCATCTACTTACTCACTCCCTCGTCAACTATTGTGGCATAACCGGGGAAAATGTCATTTTCATGGCTGACTATTTCTCAGAGCAGAAGGATTCCAAGTGCCATGCTTTGGCAGACAAAATTTGCGTCAGGATAATATATAATTATAACCTTTAATTTCAAAAATATACATCGTTATTATTTTTGAGGGTTGAATTATCAATGAGTGAACAGTTGGAAGACATCAGTGTGCATCTTGGCGTAACCACGATGAACTACTTCGTCTGTCTGTATCCAGTCATGATGATACATTTTATTGACACCAAACTTGCAAATGAATGTAAGTAATCAAACTTGTGTGGTTTGTCCGTTTGTAAAAATAATGGCATAATCAGAAAGTCGAACATTAAACTCTAAGCGCATAAGCGCATAATTAGATCATTGTGTAAAGTCAACTCACCTTTTTAAAAGGTATATATATACACTATATATATACATACATATATATGTGTGTGTGTGTGTGTGTGTGTGTGTGCGTGTTTGCAGTCTGTAGATATACATAGATATATACTTTTATTTATACACACATATGTATTCATGAACATGACAGTTCATATCGATCTATCCAGCCATTAGTATAATCTCATTTATATGAAACAGTCAAATGAACGTGATTCATTAAACTTGTGCGTTATGTCCCTTTATGAAAGAAAAAGTTGGTATCAGAGAGTTAGTGGAACATTAAACTTTCAGCTACTAATTAGATCATTGTGTTCAGTTGCACTACCCCAAGCCCTTCCTAGAACACACACATGCGCATACACATGCGCACACACACGCACACACGCACACACACACACACACACACACACATATATATATATATATATATATATATATATATATATATATATATTGTATATTTTGATAGCAATCCTTCATTCATGCATTTGTATAGTTGTCCAAAAGTGTTATTACACCTAACGCTTCCAGCTAAACAACTAGTCTTCCAAAATTCCACAATTATTTCAGCCGGGGTGAATTAAGTTTAGCCTTTTATGAGTTGATGTGTCGCAGTGAGTGGTTGGAAAAGTAACTTTTTCGATGGCGATTGGGGGTGAATTAAACTAAAATACATTCAAAACTACCTGGCTGAAGAATATTCGATTCAATGTTCTTACTTCCAATAGTGAGGATTCCAAGATGATAAAAGTCTGTTTTTTGTTAGTTCTTTTTTTGATTTTTGTTACAATTCACTTTTTCACAATATACGAGTGTAATATACTATAAGCGTTCCCAAAGGCATAAAGTATATTTACGTTGTCTATGGCACTTTGATCAGATTGATAGCAAGTTAGGCGTCTGGATAAGGTGGTAGTTGTATGGTCAGCGAAGGAATTCAGGGGTTATTTTGATATGGGATGCAGATGAACTTATGAACGATGTTCGTCTGACTACTGGAGGATTTTCGTCAAGAGGTGGTCTGGCTAATTATGAGTTTAGTAGTTTTCCAATTTTATTCATTCAAACTGATGCTATTGGCCAAGAACAGGATCGCCCATTTTCATTAAAAAGACAAAGACAGTTAAAATCATAAAAACTGGATTCATTTCATAACCCGTATAGCGTCTCTAGCAAAGATACTGTTTTAGAACGCGTTTGATATTTTGAAAAAGTGAAAAAAAAAAAAAGAGCAAGCCATTTTAAAATACAACCATTCTCAAAAACAAGCGGAAATGCTGCTGGACATCAACTAAGTGATTAATTTAGCACGAACTTACATTGCAAATTGACCACTTCGCTAAAATATACATTTGGCATATACATATATATATGCATGTATATATATATATATATATATATATATATATATATATATATATATATATATATATATACTCAAAAAAACTGAAATAAATACTAGGTTTTTATGCTTTTATGTCTCAGTTTATATACACATCTACCTATTTCTCCTCCTTCCACACACACATATATATATATTTATTGTAAAACTTATCTAAGTACATTCAAGTTTCAGATTCAGTATACTGCTTTCTCTATCTATTCATGATAAAAAACAATTTAACATCATTCTGTCGGATAATATATGTTCATTTCTTGATAAATGACTGTAGCGATGAAGGAAGCCAAGAGACCGGAAGTGAACGAAAATGAGAATCTAGGCTGAAAGCAGTTATTTGGGTTCTTGCATTACCTTTGGTTGTTTAGCTCAACGGTGAGAGCATTGCTAAGTTGAAACGGCTACCATGCTGGTGGCAGGTTTGATCCCTGCTGCAGCCCCATTTACTTTAATTGTTTCTATTTACACTGTCTTGGTTGAGCGAAATAATAACCGTGTAATGATAGGAGATCATTTTAAATCAGTTTCTCTATGATATAACGCAATTTTTAATCATTCTGTCGGATCACATCCATCCATTTCGTTATATATATATATATATATATATATATATATATATATATATATATATATATATTCGGGTTGTTTCATAATGAACGCAATTGAGAGGTAAAATTCATGGGCACGTAAATTTTAGGTTACAATGTAGATCATGACGAAGAACTACAAAGTGCCCACTCAAGCGCACATTCCATTGTGTTATATCTGTTATGTCGTTTGTCAATTAAATGAAACGTTTTTTGTAATGAAACACGTACGAACTAGCATCCAGGCAAGGGAAAATCACTTCAAATATCTTTGGCAAAGTCAAAATTTTTTGTCTAATTATCATCTTTCTGTATTTTTGTAAATTGTGTCTTCGAAAGAATATGTTTTTTATTCAGAATAGTTCGAATACAAGTTGCCAAAAAGACAGCTGCATTCTCTGGAACACACACACCTACACACATGCATATGCATATATATATATATATATATATATATATATGTAAATATATATATACATATAAGAAAAAAGGAAAGTTAAACTCTTTATTAGACTTCTGCAAACATGTACAAAACCTGTTGGGGCTCATTAAAAACTGTTTTACCTTAGAGCCATAACTAAGAGGTTTAGCTTTCTTTTTTTTTTCTACTCTTATTTCTGAAATTTTTTCAACCTCAATTACAGAATTTATCTAGCTATTTTCATATATATATATATATATATATATATATATATAAATAAATATATATATATATATATATATATATAGAGAGAGAGAGAGAGAGAGAGAGAGAGAGAGAGAGAGAAAGGCAGAGATAGAGAGACAGAGTGAAAAGACAGTGAAGGATAGTGAATAAAAAATATATGTACTCAAAGTAGAAGATATCTTTTCACTTCAGTCATAATGATTCAAGGTGTTCCCTAATCCATCTTGATCCGGTCTCTGCCAATGTATATATTGTACGTATCAGTCGGTTCAAATCCATTAATTTATCTCAGTTTCTTCAGTATTTTCCGTACAACCTATTAATATTGATTCGACTGTTACACTCAACCTTGAGAAATGGCCAAGACTTGTTAGCAAACAGCTTATTCTCTATCATTAAACATTTTATGTTCCAGCTTCGGGAATACGTCTATTCCACAGCATCTAAGAAATTGATGTAAGCCAGTAACCAAAAAAAAAAATAAACACATGACACAACGTGATTATTTCTGATCAGTTTGTTCAGCTTTCATTTCGAGATAAAAGCTTTGGTCAAGGAATTCTGACAACACTCAGGAGAGCTGTGAAGTCATAAAACAATATAAACCCATTTGACAACCCCTAGAGTGGATATTTATGGCTATTTCCACTGGATTCTTTGTTCAAGATGATATTTTGAAAAATCACTTGAAGGCTTTCAGCAAAATCATAAAAATCAGTAATGGCTTCTTCAAATGAAAAAAAAAATGATAAACAATGAAATCTTGAGTTGAAGAAATCCCTATCGTTAACCCAGGAAAAGAATCAGTTGAAATACACCCCCATCTCTCTCTCTCTCTCTCCCATTATCTCTCTGTAATTTATATATATATATATCAGCTGGGGCATCTGGCGTTGCCCGGTGAAAAAAGTAATCGATACTTGAAGTTAATTATGTAAATTCTAACGCAGAGCCTCTTGAAGTAGAGATTTTAACCATTCAAGTGGATCAAAAATGCCTGAATTTATCAATTTTTTAAAAAATACCCAAAGTAATCAATATTTAAAGTTCACGAAGTGAATTCTAATTCAAAGTTTCTCAAAATAGTGATAGCAATCCTTGCCCTAATTGATTTGACCTTGAATTGACCTTCGGAGGTCACCAGCATTAAGTGCCGCCAATTATCTCGTCATCCTACGGTCAAGTTACCCACTTACACAATTTTGCAGTCAGTAAGATTGAGCCATCTCCGTTGGGTTGGAATTTGCAAAAATTAACTTTTTTTTGAAAATGCATAAATTGACTTAACATTAAATTGACCTATAGATACCACCAGACGTTAGCACCACCTATCTTATGTTCATACTGGGATCAAGTAATCCTCGTACACAAATTTGCAGCCTCTGGGATGCAGTCGTCTCCATCATGTTTGAAAATCCTAAAATTGATCTGACAACTGACTTGACATTTACATATCACCAGGGGTCATCGCCACGTATTTTATGTTTATCCTTGGGCCAGGTTAGTCTCATAAACAAATTACCAATTTGTAGGGTGCAAATGTTTAAAAATCAAAAAAACATAATTAGAAACAAACATTCGTCGTATTTATTGTAGAATATATACATATACATGTATATGCGCATGCGTGGAAAATTGTAAAGAAATTCTGTTCAGCATCAATTTGATTCGGTGGCGAAATGAGTGACCTGGTATCAAGGTGCTGGGATCAAGGTACTGGGATCAAACTCCTGTTCACCTTAGTAGCAGCCTCATATGTAGGCTCTTTTCTAACCAACTGAGCTAACAACACTCTCATGGTGATGCAGGAGCCCGAGGAAGCACTTATACTTATCATTTCACGATAATTTGGCACAATTATATTCGTTTGTTATGCCTACAGTATGGAATATCAGTCAATGGATAATTCATATCCGATAGAATGTGATAATTATAAAGACACTCGTCAACCATTTCTCGTTCTGTAGTCTCATAGCGGTTTGCAATAACTCAGCAGACAGTGTAATCCTTCAAATCCAGCGCTCGAGAGATAATCGCCTTTGAATATCGCCTGTGTACTGGATTTGAATGATCACTCTGTCTGCAGAGTTATTGCAAACCATCATGAGACCGACATAATGAAGAATGTAAAGCGTTTAATGAATACCATTTTGAATTTATCTTCCTTGGTTGCGGTGGATAGCTCATTCCTTGTGTGCATTTTCATCAGAACGTACGAAATGATGTCTGGTAGTACAGCTAGCACTGGCCGAATAATGATCATTCGATTGTAGCAAGTACGGGTCAGAGATATCACAGAAGCCTTATGAAAAATCAAATGACAATGAGCTTCTCTTGTAGCAAGAATGTCAGACACCTTCTGGACATCGCGATTTACCTCGTAGATCCCCAGAGGTCATATGTGGAATTGTAGCTGCCAAAAATAAGATGGCACTTTGCTTTTCCTTTCCCCCCATTTTCAATCCCCCCCCGCCTTTGCCCTTCCTTCCCTTTCCCTTCTTCCCAAATCCTCCTTCATTCCCCCTTTTTTCCCTATTTTTTTTGCCTTCTCCATCTCTCCCTTTTTTCTTTTCTTCTGTTTTCTTATTCTTCTCTCTCCTGCTGTTTTCCCCCTCTTCTGTATTTTTTCGTCTCATTTACTTTATCCTCTTTTTTTCCATTTATTTGCCCTCTTTCATTTCCTCTTCTTTTTCCCCTTTCCTCTCATTCATTTTTATTCCCTTCTTTCTTCTCTTAATTCTTATTCCATCTATTTATTTCAATCCATATCTCTGTCTTCTTCTCTCCTCCTCGCCTTTCATTCCTTTCTTCCTTTCTGTGGTCCTCTTATTATTTTTCTACTTTCCCTCTTTTTCCTCCTTTTTCTCCTTCTTTTCTCTATTCCTTTTCCTCTTCATTTTCCTCTATTTTTCTTCCCCCCTTCTCCCCTATCTCGTCTCATTGTTTAGACGCCTTGATTAAAAACCGAAGTCCACATCTGATAAGCCGTTTGACCACGTGTTTTTCTATCTTTTACGAGGTAATTCCGAGAGATGACGTATACGTACATCTGTGTCGTTGTCTGTATGTGCATGAATGAGTGCATGTATGCGTATGCGCATATGTGCGTGTGTGTGTGTGTGTGCGTATGAGCGTATGTTTGTCTATGCATGTGCATGTATATATATGTATGTGTGTGTGTGTGTTGAACGTTTGCATTGCAGTGAAGCAATTGATTCCCAAGTTATCAACATTTTTTTCCAATGTTTATGTCGATAGCATCAGCTTCAGAAATAACGTTGCCTTCTCTATCTTCTTCAGCTGATTTTTTATGCATATTAAGTGTTTTTTGAATAGTGAGATCGAAGATAACAACAAATAACAGTGGACATTTAATCAAAATTACCCATTTGAAGCAATAACCCTTTTTCAACGATCCCCCCAATCATGATATGCCATCTCTTTAAGATTATTTACGTTCAGTGGTTATAATCCAGTAAAGGCATGAATTATGGCTTCCCTATCATTGAACCGTTTATTATGGATATGAAGTTCCAAATGCTTGAAGAGATGGCTATCAAAGGGAGGAATGTCAGCTTAATATGCAGGATGTGATGCGAGCATGAGTCCTGTTGGCGGCTTATCCCCCCATGCGATCTGGGCTGTTTATTAACGGCACTGGTCCCGATAAAAAGCAACCAAAATCAAGATGAAAGAAAACCAGTCGACAATTAATAATCACCAACTTAAACATCTTGGAAAGCATATTCACTCTTGTTCTTCTTTATCATGGTGAACTTTATTGGCAATCTGTACGGATTTGCATCTTGGTTTCAGGGAATGAAGGTGTTATTCTCTTATTTGTGCCTTAATGGAGGTTTTTTTCTATGGCACCATTTTGTCATGACACCCTGTTGATTCATGATTAATCCAAATCCCATGAATATTTGACTTGCTTTAATCGCTTTTGATATTTTATGCCCTGATCTTTACATTTTCATCTGATCGATTGAGTTTGATTGTTAATTTTCAACCACTGATAACCTTTTACTATGAATATTCATGCTTGTTTGACGTCGATCACACTGTGCAATTATTTTTCATGATTTCTTTTTTTTCTGGGTAATAAGCGCTATTTTCTGATTGATTATGTCTAAACACTTCGGAAAATGTCGATTATTTCCTTCAAACCTTGATTTCGCAACCAAGACGATCTGAAATGATCTGAAATCTATTTATTTTCGCTTGGGCAACAGAAAAACTTCCACATTTTAATCACAGTGAGAAAAACAATTACATATGATTATTACCGCATTGGCTACAAAAACAAATATTGAAGGGAATAAACTGTTCTATTTTCTATTCTTTTGACACAAAACAGCGTTTGGAAACATAAATTGCGATGCACGCAGAATCAAATACGAAATATTAACTCGAGGCTTGGTATGGCGGAGCTTTCCCTATTTATTACCATTATTTCTCCATCCTCCTTTGACTACGTAGAGACTTCAAAGAGTTTTGATGCTGCGATATGTGAAAATTGATCCAGTCGCGACAAGAACCCTATGAAGCATCTCTTACGTAACCTATTTACCCATAGCTGGGCCATAGGGAGAAGACATGGATTCATTCCTTTCCCAAGGGCGTCAATGCAAAGTAAACGAATTTTTGTCACAGTCAGAGTTTGTATTCGACTCACAAATTCCATTTCCTGTGCTACTAAATGCTCGGGCACTGGAGCATCCTTCAAGGAAGAAGTGGCGAATGAAAAAAAAAAAAAAAGAGAGATGTGGACCGGAGAAAGTTTGAGTATCAGGAAATGGGAAAGAGGAGGATGAAATGAAAGAAAGTAAATGAAAATGAATAGAAATGGAATCGAGAAAGAAGAAATACTGATTGAATAGTAAGAGAAACAAGGATGAGGAGATAGAGGGGGAGATGAAGAAGAAAAAAGAAAGAAGAACAGAGGAAGGAAGAAAGGATAGATAGAAATCAGAGAAGTAAAGAAGAGAAAAAAAAGGGGAGGAGGAATTAAGAATAGGAAAGGAGAAATAATGGAACAGATGAAATCAATATTTGCGGAGGTGGGTGGGTACATATGATGCAGTTTGTTTCCGTTGTGTAAAACATGTTTTAGCTAAAGACATGATGGTTTGTATTCGAGCATACATCAGACACAAACTGACAAGATGCACCGATGGAAAGCTGGAAAAAAATGTTTTTCCAACGATATATCATATTCTCTGTACAAATACATATTTACATATCAAGAATATTCGGAAGAGAATTCCATCGGTATGTACTGGAATAACTATCTTTGTGTTTTTGTCTGCAACTTTGCACAACAGATAGAAATTGACAAGATACATCGTTGGAAAGCTGACAAAAATCTGTTCCCAAAATATATGGCAATCTGTACAAGTATTTAGTTTTTGGACCTCAAACAACTTTGGGGGATCGAAGTAGACAATTGAGCAGATTTGATCACAAAAATCTGGAGGACGAATTTCATAGTTTTATCATTATATGATACGCACGGTTTCCCTGATATCTATTCCTCTGAAAGAGGGGAGTAAAAACAAGGAGAGAAAAGGGATAAAGGGAAAAGGTAAGACAAAAAAAGTTACTCCCCGCTCCGCACGAGACGTGAAGCAATAATTTCTCGAACGATTCATGCAGACCCAAGCATCGTTTGTTACTATTGTAAGATTTTTCACGGGCTCGACGCCCAAGATTGACTCTCTTACACGATTAAATGACTCAAAGTGCCCATTTACCAATAGCTGGAGGAGAAGCGAATTCATGTCTTCCCAAAGAGAATTAGTGCAAAAGTGAACGCAAAATGTCCCATCCGTAACTTGAACCCGGTTCGCCGATTCCAATCTCCGTTTCGTCAAATGTTTGACCAACCACGCGTAAAGGAATTGAAGGGAAATGAAAAAGAAAGATAAAGACTTGACTCGGAGAGGAAATGACAGGAAAGAGAGAGAGGGGGGAGAGATGAAGGAGAGAAGGAGAGGGGCGAAAGAAAGATGGAGAAAAGAAGAAAGAAAGACGGAGAGTTGAAAGAATCCGTCTCGTTCGGCTTAAAATTTTGATGTTTGATCAGAGTGTCAATAATTTACTTACAACTTGACGTGAGATATTTCCGATCGATTTATTTCAACTCAGATGGAATTCTCAATAATCGGTTTCGATTGCACGAAATAGATCTGAGATGTTTACAACGTGTCCATTACTGACTGTTGATGTATTGTCTAGAAAAGTCATTAACATTCTACTTTTTTTCTTCTTCTTACGAACAGCCCGATCTCATCTTTGGTATCAAGACAATGTTTCGGTCCGCTTATTCTATGTCTCTCTTCCCTCACAGCAGATGAAGAGCATAGACTGAGTCAGCCGAAACGTTGAGGTGACATCAATGATAGGAAAGAGAGATTGGATTAAGTCAAAAATATGTTCGATAGTCTATTACATCCTCCTCCTTTGCTTTTGTCTTTCTTCTCTTTTCTTTCTTTCTTTCTTTTCTCTTTCTTCCTCCCCTCTTCTCTCTTTTCTTTCCTTCACCCTGTGCACATTTTTCCTCTTTCCCTTCTTTCTTCATTTTTTTCTTTTTGTTCTTATCCGATTCCTTTGTTCCTTTTCTTCTCTTTTACTTTTAACCTCTCCTTTTTCTTCTTATTCTCGTTCCTTTGTTCTCTCTTTCTTTCTTTATTGTCTCATTTTTACGATCTCTACTGATCACATTCTTTTAGACGTTTTTTTTCTCTTTTTTTCCTCCCTGTTTTCTTTGACTTTTTCTCTTATTCTTTCTCTGGTGTCTTTTTCTACCAATTTTTCACTCTTTCTTTCTTTCTTTCTTTCTGTCTTTCTTCTTTCTTTTTCTTTTCTGACTTTTGCTGTCCCTTTTTTATCTTTTTTTTATTTCTCCTTTCATTCCCTTTTCGTTTCCTTCCCGTTCCTCCCTCCGAACGCAGGTGTGATAGAGACCGAAAGAGAATGAGATTGAGAAAGGTAGACACAGTAATTGAGAGAGAGAGAGAGAGAAAGAGAAAGAAAGAAAAAACAAAAGACTATTATTTCAAAAGTGTAAATAATACATATCAAAAAATGATCGAGAGAGAGTGACCAGGTGGGGGGAGAAAGAGAGTAAATACAGTTAATTAAAAAGTTTGATCGATACAGACAGACAGACAGACAGACAGACAGACAGAGAGAGAGAATAAAAGACTATTATTTCAAAAGTGTAAATGATACATATCAAAAAATGATAGAGAGAGAGAGAGAGTGACCAGGGGGAGAAAGAGAGTAAATACAGTTATTTGAAAAGTTTGATCGATACAGAGAGAGAGAGAGAGAGAGAGAGAGAGAGAGAGAGAGAGAGAGAGAGAGAGAGAGAGAGAGAGCGCAAGGTAGTGATCGATACAGAGAGAGCCTGTGTGTGTATCTGTGTGAATGAGAGAGAAAGGCAAAATGATAGAGAAAGAAAGAGATGGTAATGATTAAAATAGATAGATACAAAAAATACCGGGAAGAAAGAGCGTTATAGAGCCCAAAAGGCTGTGGGGAGTTCAAAGACAATATTCAGAAAGAGAAGTGGATAAGAAGAAAGAGACAGGGAAAGAGAGAGAGATGTACAGAATAATTCAGATAGAGAAAAAGAGAAACAAATAATTTTTAAAAGAGTATGATAGAGATCAAGAGAGAGAGAGAGAGAGAGAGAGAGAGAGAGAGAGAGAGATGGGTAAGAAAGGGGAGAGGAAAACTGGATAACTTAATAAGACTATTATAGGGACAAAAAAGAGAGAGAAAAGAGACAGCTAGCAAGCTGTAGTGGGGTTTAGGGTTGGTAATGTCATCGGTGGTCGTGACAAAGCCAGTATTTTGATTTAAGTCTCTAGAGAAGGGGAAACGTGACTTCATGCTCGGAAGCAACCCCTGCCGACAGTAGCTATCAAAGAAATACAAACGTCTCAACTTCTCAGCTTTCTGTTGACTTTTCGGGCCCTCAGACGATTTCTGGGACTTTGTAACTGTTTGTACAAACAGAGACGGTGCCGGCAGCCAAACGGTTAGCGGTACCAAAAATGGAATCGGCTTGTCGTGTTCAAGCTCCGTCCACTTCGCATTAATACCCTTGGTAAAGACATTAATCCGACCCTTCTTCCCTTGGATAGGGGTAAATCGTGGTCGAAGAGAGTGTCACCACTTCGGAGGCTTCTCGTTTCAATAGTATATCGTCACATACCACAAACCTCGAATTTCGTAGTCGAGCCGAGACGGATGGGCGTGAAAAAAACTTGTGATATATGATACCCGAACAGGGACGGCTCGTCGTAGCTTGCATAAAGGCTATCTTTGTAATTGTACAAACGTCCACACACAATGTTTGGACACTGACTTTCGTATTACATCAACCTTACTTTATCGTCTTACTCAGCACTTGAATGATTAGCACACCGGAGAAACATTGAGAAAATTTGACTAGCAATCATTTCACTCACTTTTATCGTATTTTTTTTTCTTAGTTGCCTTTATTGCAACTCACTTAAAGCGTCAGTTCATGGCAGTAGGTAAACAGGTAAGATGTTTGCCAGTTCGAATCTTGCCTGGAGCTTATTCTACATTTTAATTATCGTCGTAGACTAACGGTCCGAGTGGGTTGAGATTTTGAAAAATGAGATTAAACTAGTGTTTAGTCAACAAGTAATAAGGGTTGACAATAGTTTCAATACATAAGGATAAGGATTATCTATAAATATGTTTCCTTGTTGATTATTTATCGAATTCTATTTTCAAGTGCTGAAGTTGCTGTGGTGATTCTCATTCATCCTCAACCCTGTAAACGGCTTTCGGATTGTGCTCAGATTAGATGACGTGATAATTAACTTATAAGAGGTCTGGTTAGTGATTCAATAGAAACCGTCAAATGACCATTTTTTTGGCAGCATTCTTTGTTGTTGGTGCTTAAAAGAAAGATCGGAAAAGGGGGTGATCAATGAATGAGTTACTTCTCTTACTTTTTTGGATAGTGATCACTGTAAACATTCCGAATTTTCGAAATAATGAGCATGAATGCTGCTTGCAACAAACTAAGAGACCAACGCAGCATAAAATTGCATCGAAAATTAAACCCTTCATTAAAGATCCACTTGATGGATGTTGATGAAACGAAAGAACGATCATTTTTCTAGCCATGATAAGGAATAAATCAATTTCTACCTTCTCGCTCAATTGGTACGGCCCGTACGCATGATAAATACATACATACATACATATATACATAATGGCTTCCTCCACTACTTCGAGTATGGCCATCACATAATATCATTTGAGATAATTGATCAACTATGCCAAGAACTGATATGGTCTTTGTTAACCCAGCCAGGAATACATACATGCATAGTCAACCAGAATCATGTAAAAACTAAAGAAATCTACGTTCATAGTTTTGGTCGACAGATTATCATGACATTTTCTCTTACAATGCCAAGGGAATCAGTGTGAGCAGAACTTAGATGGAATAGGAGAATTTTTCGGACTTGAGTGAAATAAATGTAAGCATCCTGTGATGTAATTAACACACAATGTTTGATATTTCATTTCTCTATATTTGATCATCTGCTCTATCTTCATTGCTATATAATGCCTTTAGTAATTGCTGTTTCTGTCTATATGAGATTATCGCAGCGAAGTGAATGTGATCCTCACTTCAAAATGTTGTGACTCCCATTATCAACTTTAGCAGAGTCCAACCATCCGATATGGTGAGGTGTTACATCTTTTTTATACGTACGTGAGTTTTTGTGTTTGTTCGTAGGTTTGTTTCCGTATTCCAGCGCCTGCTGGCAATATTGTTTTGTCTACAGATATGAAAGTTTGCCTCAGCACTCCACCAGACGCTGCTTAAAAAAGAATTATTTGCAAAAAAAAAGAAGCTTTTTTGGACTTTGGTGGGCCTTATTTTGACCGATTTATTCATAACATCTAGATTCTCCAGAATCTACATATTATTTTAATGTTTTTTTTTTTACTCTATTTCTAGTGTTTATCACAGGAATTTACTAGAATGACCTGGAATTTCAACTCAGCGGTTGTTCAAATATCGACTTTTATGGCGAGTTTTTATTGGTTTTCTTCCATCAGATTGTTGAGGTTTTTATTGCAAATCTCAGAACATTTTCCATTCATTCTACGACCCTCAAATAAGTAGCATGGATCAGAAATAAAGAATAAGTTTCCGATGAGATCTAAATTCTTCGCCACAATTACGAGGAACGAACTCACAACAGTATTAATGGTCTGTAAAACAAGCTTGCTAACTAAAGATTCGTGGCGGTTCACTCTTGGATATTAACTAGACTGACTAGTCAGTCACATGGAGTCAAGTATTAAATCCCCAATGAGGATTAAACTACTGCGATAGTTATGTTCTCGGGACAAGGTTGGTGGCCGTTGTCCTATGACAAGGCGCTCATATAGTTATTTATTGAATCTAAATTAAGCTGGTGAATGACTGCAAAAATGAAGATGACGAAAAAGATCCGGCTTAGCTTATCGTTTTATCATCGTCGAAGCTCTGAAAAATATTTTTCATGTTTTCTCTGCATTTTAATGATCATTTATTCCCACAAATTTGTTTAAACAATCACTTCGTGTAATATGCCAGGAAAGTTAAGGTTTTGAGAGGGATGGTGTGTTTGGAATAAGTGGATCCTAAATTTCCATTGGACTGGATAGTTCTTGTCCAAACACCTTATAGTTTCATTGGAAACACCAGAGTGAAAAATCTTCATGCTCTACGAACCTTTGCCAAAATCTTGAGTTGGGTAGGGTAAGGAATTAAAATGATCTTTCCTCAAACCCGCTTAAAGGCTGCATTCAACAGCCATCAAGCTAAATGTCAAGTCATTTGCTATTTATGGAATTTGTATTATAATTAATTGCAAATAAACAAGTGAAAATGCTCTATAATTACTCGGATAGTTAAATGGTTAGCATGACTACTTCATACGCAGAAGGTCTCGAGTTAGATTCTCAGTATGAGCAAATAGAGTGAAAACTCTACATTAGGGAACATTTCCCTGTTCCTCCAGCAAACTGGATACGCTCTAAGCTGCCAATAGGTAGTAACAAAACTTGCAGGACCAACGTCCTGGTCTCGACCAGACATAACATTAGCAAAGATCACTAAGCCGGCGCCTACAACAGAAACTAGGATTTGGTCACCGACCTTCATATTCCATTGGTAGTTTTCTCTCTCAAGAGACAAGATGCTTTACTATTGCATTTTTCTATCCATAATTAGCATTTAATGTACTGGGAGTTTCTTGGGAATTCGGATCATTATCAAATAGACTCTCAAGTTGACTGCGACCGCTGACTCAACATCATCATCAAGTTGGAAATTTGACTGGAAATCGCTTTATTCCCCTTGAAGTATTAAAACTGTTCAACACAAACAAAAACGCCGCGGCAATGTACTGTCTTTGCTGTGTTACAATAACAAACATCCGCACAAACGCACATAAATCTTATCAATATAATATAGACATCTGTTGTTAAATCAATAATACGAGGTATACATCAGTACGAACTATTTGCAAAAAAATATGTTCATATGTATATATCTTGGCATGTATGAATCCCATCTTGACCCCAGGGAACCTGTTCGGTTCTGGAGTCGGGATTCAGATTGTTGTGTCAAGAAGGATCAGCAAAAACGTGTCATTAGCGAGGTCAGTTTGACAATAGTCATCGCATACTGATCGTCTGTAAACAACACGTGAACAAATTCACAAGTAGAAGAAAATGATTAAAATAAAAGATAAAATAAACATGAAATTTATGATTGTTTCCGATGACTCAAATCTCATATTAATTTTCAGGGGAAATTAAGCAACAAATCATTATCTAACTCCCTGGGTTTGGCATTCTACAACAATCGAAACTCCGAGACAGAAACAAATCATTTCACCAAGCGGAAGTTGATTGTTGTTGCTTTGTTTTTAATTTGCAATATGGTGCGTGGCGCCATCTGCCGGCAGAGAAATGAATTAGATGTCATGCATTCGGAATAATGTCAAAGAAAATAAAATTAATAAATAAAGTCCAAACCAGAGAGAAGAACCGTCCGCAATAGTTATGAATTAAGGGCGTAGGCGATTGCTTTCTCCCGAGTCTCGCCATTTTAGTTAATAATTTTTTTTTTTTTCGTGACAGTCTGAGATTACAGGAAGCAATTAGTCATGAATGTTATCTTTCATACATAGGGACAAACAATCTCGGGTGGTTGGACTCTGCCAAGGTTGACAACGGGAGTAACAGAATTTCGAAGATGACCAAGTGAGGATCACCTACACTTCACTTTTGAATATTCTTGCAAAACGACAAGGCGACAATAATTTTACGATTTTGCTGACAAAATTGACCTAACCCCGTTTTTTATCTTTAGAGGTCAGAGCGTCCTATCTCATGTTCAACCAACATGCAGTCTATGTGTTTGTGAAGTCTCCCTTAGGTCTGAAAATACCCCAAAGGAGATAACTCTAAATTGTCTTTTAAAAGTCAGCAGGGTTTAGCACCACCCATCTAATGTTCAGACTGTATTCGAGCCACACAGGTGCACAAATCTGGAGTTCATCGGGTTCAGCCGTCTCCGAAAGATTTTGAAAACACCAAAATGTACCCTATCTTGAATTGACCTTTGGATGTCATCAGCGGTCAGTACAATTCATCATATGTTCATCATAAGGCCAGGTCACCACTGTACACAAATATGCAGTCCCCAAGGTGGAGCCATCTCCTTTAGATTATAGAATTTTAAAATTCACCTGACCTTGAATTGAACTTTAGGGAACATCAAAGGTCATCACTACTCATTCTATGTTCATCCTGGGGTCAACAGCACAAATTTGAAGCCTGTAGGGTGCCACTGTCCCTGTTATATATGAAATTTCCTTGTTCATCCTGGCGTGAAGTTGTTGAGAAATTTGCTCGTCATAGGGTACAGCCATCTCTGTAAGATTTTAAAATGCCCGCAAGAAATAACCTGACCTCAAATTTACCTGCAGAAGTCACCATAGATCAGAACTATCTATCCTATGTTCATCCCCGGATCAATTTACATTTGTACACAAACGTGCAGCCATTAGGGTGTAGCCATCTCCGTTAGATTTGAAAAGGCAATAATTGAACTGACCCCCAAAATGACCTTTAGAGTTCACCAGAAGTCATCTCCGCCTATCATACGTATATATATATATAGGAGTCAAATTACCCTTATACATGGGTTGCAATTCATAGGGTGCAGCTGTTAAGTAATGTATGATATATAATGTTAGCAGAAAAGAGACAAACGGACAACAACAAAAAAATCGTTGTTATAGCATTACACACACACACACACACACACACATATATATATATATATATATATATATATATATATATATATATATATATATAAAGAGAGAGAGAGAGAGAAAGACAGAACAGTAGTGGCTAGGAAAAAGGGGAGAGAGAGAATAATAGAAAAAGGATTATCAGATAAATACGATCAGATTGATAGAGATAGATTGATAGATATGAACAGAATGAGATTCATAGATAAATATATTGATATATGTTGATGTGTAAGTCGACACGTATGAGTGTATTTCTCTTTGGGAAGCATTCAACCCTGTAGTGTTTGATAAACAGAGGCAAAATTGCTTGGTCACCGTCTGTGACGTGGTATTTAATGGCCTCTTGCTTGAGTAGACTTTGCCCATGGATTTGATTACATGAATGTTTATTGATATCTCGACCTGTGGATCAACCTGGTTGTTCGCCCATAGGAAAATGGACATTGATACAGTTGAGAAATTTAGGGAAGTATCAGACAGGATAATTCTATATTCAGGGCATTATTTAAATGATAGCATAAAGAATTCGTGTTCATTCTTACGCCGTGTTAGCGTCCGCACTCTGCACTTTTAATGCATCTGAGCTTTGTTCGTTCCTATGTTCAGAAGTTACGCTTTCAGCGAATCTTTTGAGATTTGAAAATACCCGAAATGACCTGACTTTAAATGGTCAAAGTGAGTATATCCATACTTTGGTCAAGTTACCCTTGTACACACATTTGCAGTCTAAAGTGTGCAGCTGTTTCTGTTAGATTTGAAAATGCTAAAATTGACTTGATCCAAAATTGATTTCTGTTGGCCCCGAAATGTTATCACTCCCTATCCACTGTTTGCCCAGTTCAAATTTACACAAATTCAGACTGTAGGGTGCGACTGTCTTCATAATATTTAAGAATACCAAAGTTGACCTGACCTCAATAAAGTTGAAGTAAGAGGTAACTAAAACTCAGCACCATCTATCCTATGTTCATCCCAGAATCAGTTACCAGTGTATATGAATGTGCAGCCTTTAGGGTGCGGCCGTATCTGTTAAATTTGGAAATGCAAAAATCGAAATGACCCCAAATTGACTTATGTAATTCACAGCCCTATCCTATGACCATCCCTGGGTCAAGTTACCCGTGTACACTATTTTTCAATTTTTAGGATGGAACTGTTTAGGAGTTACAAACCAACAAGGAAACGAACAAATACAAACTGTTTTCGAATTATATATATATATATATATATATATATATATATATATATATATGAAGAGAAAGTGCAAATGAAAAAGGCTGATAAAAAACCACGAACAGATTGCTATAGATTGATAGATGTTGACAGAATGAGACAGAGAGATGAGTAAGGTCGGAATGTGAGAGCGTGTTACTCTTCGGAAAGCATTCAACCCAATAGTGATTAATAAACAGAGGCAAAATTGCTTGGTCACTGTCTGTGACGTGTTATTTAATGGCCTCCTGCTCGAGTAGACTTTGCCCATGGATTTGATTACAGAAATGTTTATTGATATCTCGACCTGTGGATCAGCCTGGTTGTTCGCCCGTAAATAAATGCGCATGAATACAATAGAGAAATTTAGGAAAGTATCAGACAGGATGATTCTATATTCAGGGATTTATTTCATGTTTGAATGATAACATAGAATTCCAGTTAATTCTTTCGATGTACGTACGTTCGTACGTAGCCCTTACAATGCATTGGCTGCAAGTTATTTGCTACAATCGAACGTCAAGTCTTCATTGTATCAGTATTGAGAATGCTATCGTATTGAGGGCATTATTTTATATTTAGAACATGATAATCAATGATATTATTCTTATTATTCCTCACTTGGTTTCTTCCTGTGTTTAAGTGGCGCGCTTTCAATTATTAACTCTCTGTTCATTCCCGCGTACATATGTTACGCTTCTCAACTCTACTCAGTCTATTGGGGATACTCTATTATTTCGGATATTATATTTTAGATAAACAACCCATTAAGCTGCATCATCATCATCATCATCATCATCATCGTCATGTTGTTACACACAATACGCAATCACGTCTAAGTGGTAAGTGTCTGCCTGGTAATACCCAATAATATTATCGGGATTTGTTTTAGATAAAATGTTGTCAACCATTAATGATTTCTTGCCGTTATTGTCGGACATTTTTAGTTGCTTTCATTTCACGACCGACTCTGACTATCAGTGTACGGTATTGAATAAACAGCACAGATTAGAAAACAGATACCTCTATTTATTTGTGATAAAAAGCAATTAGAGAATTAACAAAGAAGAAGAAGAAGAAGAAGAAGAAGAAGAAGAAGAAGAAGAAGAAGAAGAAGAAGAAAGTGTGTGAGGAAAGGAAGAGAGGACACTAAGAAGGGGGTATGGTGGGAGAAAGGAAGAAAAATAATAGAGGAAAGGCAAAAGGAAGAAAAAATATAAAAGAAAAAAAAAGAATAACGAAGAAAGGAGTGTGATGAGGGGAAAAAAGAAAAAAGAATGAAAACAGAGGGAAAGAAAAAAGAAAGTAAGGATGAAAAAACACGGATAATGAAAAAAAAGGGTATGACAAAGGAAGGAGAGAAAGGGAGGAAAAGAAAGGAAGGAAGCTTAGAAAGAAGGAAGTATGGCAAAGGGAAGAAAGAAAAACAAAAAAAAAAAAAGAAAACGAACAAGGGAGTGTGACGAAGGAAGAAGGAAAGAAAAATAGGAAAATATAAGAAAAAAAAAGAATTCAAAACGAACAAGAAAGTCTACCAAGGGAGAGAAAGAAAGAAAGAAAGAAGGGAAACGGATGGTCAGGGAAAAGAAGAAAGAAACATTAGAAAGAAGAAAGTATGGCAAGAGAAAGAAAACAACGAAGGAAGTAGGGTAAGGGGAGAGGGAAAGAAAGGAATAAAAACAGAAAGAATGATAACAAAGAAAAAATCCATAGCAAATAATGTTCCGTTAAAGATTCTGATTTCTGGTACAAGTCTCTGGCGTACTATGGGTGGGTAGGTCACGATCTTCCACATATTGAGGGCGCTTCTTTCATTTGAATGTTTGAGCATGTAATTGTGTCTTACACGTGAATATGCTTGAGTGAATGTCCCTTCATACGTGCACGTGAATGTATTAAACGTTATTATGAAGAATGTTCGTTTCCAAGTACGAGGCTGGATCAGTCCGTTGTATGACACATAGTAAATTGGTGAATATTCATCTGAAATGTTCAAGGTGCAAAATTCAGGAGCAAAGAATCACACTAGGTCGGCAAGCATTTAGTAGAACAAGCTCGACTTTTGAGAACAAGACGATCCCACTAATCTCAAAAAGAAGGGTATACAACCAATGTATTCTACCGATAGTCACCTATGAAACTTAAACATGGAACCTAACCAGAAGATTGTCCCTCAAACTGAGAACGTTCACATGGAAGAATCATGCTCAACCTCACATGGAGAGATCACAAGACAGCACAGTGTATGAGACAAAAGACAGGAGTCCAGGGCGCTGTAGAAACTGTTTGAAAAATAAACGGCAATGGGCTGGACAAGTTGCAAGAATGGCAGGTAACCTCTGAAAATCAAGACTCCCTAGAGATCAGATACGGGGCTGTGACCGACAGGAAGTAAGATGGCGTAACGAGCTCAGAAAACTGGCTCTGTGATACCCATTGACAGGCCTAGCGAATCTTGACGTATCTAATCTCTAGGGATCCACGTTGTGAGTCTTGATGTCTAGAGGTTGCCGGCCATTCTTGCAACTTGTCCAGCCCATCGCCATTTATTTTGCTAACAGTTTCTACGGCGCCCCGGACTCCCGTCTTTTCTCTTATACCGTTGCTGACAGAGTGATGATGATGATGTTGATGGTGAATAAGTGCATTGACAAGGAAAGAGATTGTGCTGTGAGATAATGTATGCTGTGTGAAAAAAATGCTCTTGTCATCATCAGGCGGAGGATTTATTGATGTATCTACCTGTGTGAATCGTTATATATGTACGTGTTTGTTCGTATTCATGAATGCGTGTATACGTATGTATATATGACTATATACGCACATATGAATATCTAGCTATCTGTCTCTCTCACTCTCTCTCTCTCTATATATATATATAATATATATATATAAGTATGTATGTATATATGTGTGTAAGTATGCATCCCCTTCAAATTATGTGCATGCTTGCACACATGCGTTTTGCAACCAGCGCACAAAAGAGATTAATGTGCACAAAAACGATTTCAAATGTTGTTGATAGCATACTTGGCTGAGTATAAAAAAATAACTGATTCACCAAGTCCAATACAAAGCACCCACTAACTCATCATTCAAGTTAAATTAGAGAGAACATTGGTGTGTATATGTATATGTGTCTGTCCGTCTGTATTGCTTATAGAGTCTTATGTGCAAATCAATTCACTGGAGTCTGTCTGTGCTTGAGCACGGGATAGGGTAGAGTGTTTGTAGAACTACTTCAACATCCTAAGAATCTACTCCAGTTTAATAAATCTTGGAACGTAGATTTTATTTATTGTTTTGCTTTCCTAATCAGACAAATACAAGTATCTGAGTATCCAATTAAATGAATTGACATTTAATTTTTTCCATTTTGAAATGTTATCGGGTAATTAAGCGAGACACAACAGAAAGAAACTGAATTAAATGATCTAAATAGAAAGAAAGAACAACTTTGCAATTGTTGAGTGCAATCAAGGCATTTGTAAGATCGGAACAGATCCACTTGGCACTTATTACTCGAATCTTTATTTATCAATACAGATAACGAAATTGAAGAGTTTTATGTATGCTCCTCCATCTATCTTTCCAGCCGTTTCTCTGCCCGTCTGTCTTTTCACACGATACCTTTAGAAGTTCTCAGTGAATTTCAATAAAATTCGATGGAAGGATAGGCCATGGATAAAAAAAAGAAGTGAACAGAATTTTCAGATGCTTTAGGACTTAGTTTCAGATTTAAAAATATTTTCCTTTTTTTTAAAAAACATTTATGTATTTGCTCAGAACTGCCTACACGATATTCCCCAAAAGTTCTCAATGACTTTCAATAAAACATTTCGGACGGATCCTGGAATTTGTTTCTGATTGAGTAAATACCTTTATTATTATGGCTAAAAACAAGCAGTGACTGATATACTAAATTTCAATTTCAAGGTAAGTAGCTTCATGTACATTGTACATAATGCAAGAATTATGTTTTCTTGACATGCTTTTTTTTATACTTAACTTTCCTTTGGTTTTTAGTTAGTGTAAGGTATTTATAAAGAGATTCACTCTCTGAGTGCGGTAGAAATCGTTTTAATATTATCTTCCAATTCTAATCGAGGTGTCGTAGGGAGATTGAGACGCTGGTCACAGTATTTCCGTTGGTCTTTTCTTTGATTTACACCCTGTCACAATCCACTTAAGACTTACTGGATCCATCGAAGAGACAAAGGAACCCCTTCTCCAAGTAAAGAGACATGGAGGAAAGTGGGGGGGCTTTTATTTTACTATTCGAATAATACTCGAGTACAAATATGAATTCATCTTTATGCAGATGTTATGGGAGGGGAACTTCAGAAAAAGAAAGAAAGATAGAAAGAAACGAAGAAAGAGAGAAAGAGAAAAAAGAAAGGGAGAGAGGAAGAGGGAAAGGGACAAAGAAAGAAAAAAAGAAAGAAAGAGATAAAAAACAGGAAAATAACGGAAACAAGATAGAAAAAAGATAAAAGAAAGACTTTAAAAATTAAATAGATGAATGGGAAAGTGAAAGAGAAAAAAGAAAGTAGACATAAAAACATGGAGGAAGCCGTTTATTATACTACAAATACTATTATCAAACGGTTACTGTTATCAAAATCTTTCCGTCCCGAACACTTAATTTAAAATCAATCAAAAAGTCATAATAATTTGATAGCAATATCAGATTCATTTTGATGACGTGAAGTGGTTTATAAAATAGCTCGATTTATAATAACAAATGATATGATATAATGCGAACCTACTTCAATCCATTTTGATAGAATCTAATCATGAATCATCAGAACAATCGGGTTATTCATATGCTACAATTCATTCCTGTCTAATTACCTCATTTTTTCTACATCCGGTGCCTGGGACCCTCAACTTCCTTTTTTTTTCTTATCGTCGGCCATGTTTTTTTTTGTTTCGTTTTTTTTTTTTCACCTTAGTTACTTTTTATGCTTTTTTAAAATTCTTTTTTCTTGGCATTATTTTCAGATTTCCTTTCCCCGAATGATCTTCTGTTTTCTTTGATTTGAACCACTGCCCTTCCTTATTAGTCGGTTTCCTCGAATGTGTCGCTTTGATCTTTTTGTAATTTTCTTCCACATCTTTTGATGCACTCAAAAAGAAATTCCCGGAACACTTTGATCTCGTTCTCCCGTTAAACGTCACGATAAAACAAGCAGCAGCATCTGTTTGTTCCAGGCTGTTTTTATCTATCACATGAGCTATCAAAGTTTGTTCACCTGTCTGTCTGTTTAACGATTCATATCTATCTCTGTCTCTGTCCGGTCAAATGTCTCTCTCTCTATATATATATATATCTAACTATCTATCTATCTATCTATCTATCTATCTATCTATCTATATATATATATATATATATATATATATATATATATATATATATATATATATATATATATATATATATATATATCTTCGTATATACGTACGTAATTGAATAAGTGCGAAGCTTGATGTATTAAGTATTCATTTTATACAATTTCTTCCCACTGAATCTTCTTCCCAGCCAATGCGTTTTGTTTCTGTAGTGAATCTTGTTAATCTGCCTAGATTGAATGTTATACAGTGAGGATTTCGAATCAAATAATAGGTAATAACTTTCAGGCAACGGCGATTGCACGAATGTACATACACATTCACACACACACACACACTCACACACACACACACACACACACACATATATATATATATATATATATATATATATATATATATATATATATATAACCTGCAGTACCCGTCAGCACTGAGTGATATATGTAAAGAGTGAAAAGAAGAACTAAAGTTTTCAGACTTGTAAAAGCCTCGGCCTTCACTTTAGACCCCATGCAGAGGAAATTTCCCATTCACATCTGAGACCTTAAAGATGAAAAAAAGGTTACCTTCACTTTTGAACCCTTAAAAGAGAGGGAAAAGTACACTTTCACTTTTGATCCTTCTACGTGGGGGGTCAACCTATACCATTGACCCCTTTTCATTTTTAAACCATTGAAGGGGGGGAAAGTCTCCTTTCACTATTGATTCCCTAAAGGGAGAAAAATGTCTCCCGTCACCTTTGCCTCTCTTAGAGAGGAAAAGAATACAACTTGTCTCTTCAAAGAATTATATATATATATATATATATATATATATATATATATATATATATATATATATATATATTGAGCAGAAAGTAAGATCCTACCGCAGAATCAAAGTTACATTGTAAATAAAAGCCTTTTTTTACGAGCCTCTATTTTTTTCAAAGGAATCAACTCTGAGACCTATCTTAAGGTCCACTGACAATACATGCCAAATGTAGTAGGGCTCTTCCCGTGATCAGATGGTTTCAGCGTGATGGATAAACAGAAATACACATACGCACTCTAATACAAA
>OY735200.1:22996677-23014177 GCA_963457665.1 Thysanoteuthis rhombus
CTAGAATTTGATACTGACGGACCAAATGTTAAATTGAATAAGTAAATCTCATTTGTAACATCAATTTTGGCTTTTTGAATAGTCTCTTCAATCTAATATATATATGTATATATATATATATATATATATATATATATAATCAATTCCTTCCCCCCCTCTGTCTCTCTCTATCTGTCTATCTACTCTCTCCCTCTCTCTCTCGCCATATATATATATATATATATATATATATATATATATATATATATATATATATATATATATAATCTATATATTAATTCAATTTTGTTTTTTCCCATTCGGTGTAGTTTTCATCAGGTCCTTATATATATGTGAACTTCCATGGAAAATATCTGATTTGTATCCGATATATGTGATGACTTGAATGATCTTTGTACGATTTCCATAGTGTTTTCTACTACACTCGCATGATGAAAACAAAACGCATGTGCACGTTAATAAAAATGTTTTGTTTTTAAAATCCCAAGAACAGTTACATAGTAAATAATTGATGGTCATAACAAGAGGAAATCAACACATAATACCATAATAACAAAGTTGGTGTAAAACATATCGAGTGTAGCTCCATAATAAACGTAGGCGACTTGTAAATGCATGAAGACGATTAAAAAATCTAACTAAGGTTATCCAAGTCTGGCTATGGTAAGCACCCCAGGCTAACCAAAAGCTCATCATACACGCTAATGGTTTCCCGCCAGAGGGGACCCAGATGTATAACCTCGCTAAGATTGGACTAATATGATGTTTTAATTGCTGGGCAATAGACTTAGATTTCTTTTCTTCTGTGTTTTTTTTTTTTCTGGTAAAGTGTGTTCCTGGGTTAAGGATGGAAGGTTGTGGGGATTGATCAAGGAAATGAGTTCTAAAAAAAGAGTACAAGATTGCATACACAGAATAATTGGCAAATAAATTAGAGTCTGGGTTAAGTGTATTAATACAAGTTTTAATTGCCTCAAACCGACGTAACAGACACAGACTGTCCAACACAGAGATATGTTTGATCCTATCTATATATCTATCTATCCATGTTTATATCTAGCTAGCTAGCTCTCAGAGAGTTCATATCTATCAATCAATATAGCTATCAACCTTTCTATCTAGCTATTTCGTACTCATCTCGGTTGCTTTCTGTCTATCAATCTATCCATCTATGCTTTCTGTCTTTCTCAGTCTTAGTCTTTTATCATTTACTATCATGAAACAAGTTTTGACGGATACGCACCTTCGCATACATACTCATTGTCTGCACGACCTGCTCAGCAGGCGTGGGTAGAATACGTTGCATGTTTCACTGTTTCGTTATTACGAACCCATGAATTATTCGGACGTAGAATGAAGAGAGAATTAGGAATCGAACGAGGGACAAGGTTTCCTCGTTTCAAATCGTCGGTATTGGAAAAGTCACAAGGTTGCTTTGTTCAAAATTTTCATTCAACGTCCAACTGCAAATCAGCGTAATGGTATGCAAGGTGATTTGTGGCGTGTATTTTCTTGGTTACGTGTTCTTCCTTCAATCACATCATTTTTCCGAACATGATCCTTTGATCATGTTAACCAGGTCCCTGTTTTGTCAACCCATGTTGCTTAATATATAACACGAACGAAATTTGAGGAAGCTAAATGTCAGAAACAGAGACTCGAAGGCTGTGGTGTTGGCATTGACACCTTCTCATTTTGACGTTACTTTTCCAAAGTAGTTAGGAAAGTTTAGCATGGGTTTGCATAAGTTGTTGTTTTTTTTTACGGGGAATAAATGCAAAGCACTCTACATGGATCAAATTTACTTCTGTAGTAATTGACTGTGAGACTGGTTTTCTGATCATTGCACGACGGTGAGGTGCTTTACTCATTTGCTATATTTAGCGTAACACGGGTCAAGAGGAGAAAAAGGGAGAGCAACAATGGAGAACACGATACAAAGAAGAGAAAAGAAAGAACGTAAGAGAGAGAAAAGAGATAAAGAGAGAAATTTTAAAAAAGCATGATTATAAATAAACAAGGATACAGAAAGAAAGAAAGAAAGGAAGAAAGAAAGAAAGAAAGAAAGAAAGAAAGAAAGAAAGAACGAAATTAATATAAGCGGAAAGAAGATACAAAAAGGAAGAAAGATACAGGAATAAATGGAAGCGAGAGAAAGAAAGAAAGAAAGAAAGAAAGAAAGAAAGAAAGAAAGAAAGAAAGAAAGAACGAAATAAATATAAGCGGAAAGAAGATACAAAAAGGAAAAAAGATACAGGAATAAATGGAAGCGAGAGAAAGAAAGAAAGAAAGAAAGAAAGAAAGAAAGAAATAAAGAAAGAAGGCAGGAAGGAAAGGGAAGACCAAATAAGTAATTTAAAAAAGCAAACTGGAAAATGTAGAGCAAGAGAAAGACGACGGAATTTTTAAAGGTGATTAGCAAAGAAGATTGCAATTTCATGCTGTTGATTTGCCTTGGGTTAATCAATGTAAAATAATTGCAAATCACTTGGTTGATTCCATTCGTCAACCAAATAAATTTTGAAAAAAACAAACGGGCTATTTTCAGACAATCTATTACAGTCTCTACCCCTGCTGTCCTGTCGAAAAACCTTTGAAGAAGACGAAGAAGAAGAAGAAAAAAAAAGATTAGAAAGAAAAAATCCAAAGAAAGTGTTAAACACGAGATTGGAACAATAAGCACGTAATTATGTGTTGACAGATTACAGCCGTCGACCGGAAAAGAGTTGATTAATCAATACAGGTGAGACGTCAGTTATGAATAGGGCAGCAAATGCACAAGTGCGTATTTGCATTGCTCTGTGCAGTTCAGTTGGCGACAGTTGGGATATGGTGCGTCAGGATGATTTCAAATCAAAACAATCTTAAAAACAAAACAAACATTCTAGATCTCTCTCTCTCTCTCTCTCTCTCTCTCTCTCACACACACACACACACACACACACACATACACACACACACGTATATATGTATTATGAGTAATGGATATTAGTATCCGATAGTTCCAATTTTCTATCTTCTCAGTGTCTGTAAAAGTTTTCATTTCAGCCGCTCCGCTGTTTCCTGGTCAACATCCCACAATGTATCCTAAAGTTCATCAATAAACTTTATTATATTTTGCTGTACCTCCCCTCTTTTTGTGCTTCTGTGCGTTTGAGCATCGATCGACCAACTTGAACGTCATTAATTCTTGCTGTTGATTTGGGTTGTACACCAGCTCATTTCAACCTCCCACTGAAATTATCTATTCATAAAAAGGTGGGATAACCTTTCATCTTAGAAATTGTTACTTCAACATCAACATCCTGGATTATAACCATTTTTTCATATTTTTCAATTGATTTGTTGAAACCTCCGTTCCCTACACTTTCAGAATCTATTTCTAATTTCATGTCGCTTTCGACCAAGAAAGTCATGACAAGACGCAACAAAAAGATTTTTGAAAACTTGCAGATGAAATTCTCAGAATTCGAATAACTCAATACTATAACTACTTCTACGACTTGGTGGTACACAAACAATATGGTGTAAAGAATCAGAAATGAAGCACTGCAGTATAGTTATGGACCTTGTTCAAATATATTGGATTTATGGCCAATTTAGTTATAGCATAGACGATGTGGGCCGTTCCAAGGATATTGGATACGAGTTCAAATCACGCCAGAAGCTGCTTTGTGATATAATACGATAGTAATGTTAAGAAAAATGTCTGAAAACTGATGAAATGAATATGCTTAACTACAATGATTAAAAAGTTCATTCCATATTTTAGATATTACTTTATACACCTCTACGAAGTGTGTCTGGAAATCTTTTATCAGTAACAAGAAAATAACCGACTGAAGAAAGTTGATCTCAATATGAACGTCAGTAAAACAATTATCATGAACAACAAACATATTAAAGACAAAGATGCTATGATCAGAATCGGAACACAAAGCTGAAGAAAGTAGACCACTACATTTACCTTCAACGACGCATCTCCATTACCCCCCCCCAAGCACACCAAGAAATCAAGTGAAAGATCGCTATAGATATGAAAATTTTCAGTGGAGCAAGCCTAGATTTCAAGAATAAGAAAATCCTATTAATTTTTAAAAGGATATATGGTCAATGCATCCTCCAGATAGTCACCTATGGCGCTGAAACATGGAACATGACTAAAAGGCTGACACTCAAACTAAGAACTATGCTACGTGTACAGGAGAGAACCAAACTCAACCATGCGTGGAGAGATTGCAAGGTAGGATAATTCATTAGAAGAAAAGCAGGAGTTAAAGATATCTTAGAATCCATTAGGAAACGCAGGTGACAACTGCTTGACATCACGACTCACAACAGGGATCCCAAGAAATCTTATGCAGAACCGTATCCGGCAGAAAATTAGATGGAGAGACGAACTAGATAAGTTTAGAAACTACTGCCTCCGTGCCGCCCGCGATAGAGATGTCTGGCGAATCTTGGCGGAAGATCTATGTCCAACGACGGATGCTCAAAGGATGATGATGATGATGATGATGATGATGACTATCTAAACTGGTAAGAACTCCCTTGCACTGAATATCAATTTTCGGAAACTAAACTTAGACATAAGAAATATTTTACTCTTTCTTTCTTTCTTTCTCTCTCTCTCTCTCTCTCTCTCTCTCTCTCTCTCTCTCTCTCTCTCTCTCTCTCTCTCTCTCTCTCTCTCTCTCTCAGACACACTTAGACACACATTTATATGTGTGTTCACGTTCTCAGTTGGAGTCACATGCACAGTTACAAGCATACACTATGGCACACACACACACACAAATATATATTGTGTATCCATATATATAAATAACACTTTCGTTGTACAAATATGTATTTAAGATGTGGACATTTTGGTCCGACAGAATGAATTATAAATTGCGTTATGTCGTAAAGCAACCTATCAGAAATGATTTCCCGTCGTTACATGGTTAATATATCATTCAATTTAGACAGCGTAAGTAGAATAAACAAATAAATTTGTATAAATATGTATGTATGCACAAATGATCTAAATAGATGAGTTATTTAAACTTCTTCACGACCGATATGCTTACGAGTCGGCTGTTCTAACCACTAACCCACTGATACACACATAGGAAGTGAGTTTGGATTTCAAACCTGATAGTTGAAGATGTATTATCAATAGTAACGTCGTACAAAGAAGAGACATTTTTCTCCATAGTTTTATTGCCTGAATACGATTATTCGAAAAAGTGTATTCCCCTTCAAATATCTCTCACCTTCACTTTTAATATTGAATTTATTAATTGTTGATGTCTGTCTTTATTCGGCTACGATTCAATTAAGCAAATGTAATTTGAAATTTATTACTTATAGCAAATTATTACTTCTTCATATATTGAATTTCACCTTTCATTGGTGAATTTTTGATTTTGGAAAAAAAAATGTCGACAAAGGTTTCTGGAGAGACTCATTCTGAGAATTCATCTAAGTCCGATTCCCAGGAAATATTTTCGCTTACGGTCCGAGCTTCCATTATATATATATATACATATATATATATATAGTTATATCATTTTGAAACTCTATTTGAAATCATCTATGTTATTACACAGTGAATACATCATTTGACTTACACAACGTAATTTAATAAACAATCTAAAAAATGGGACTCTTACAGGATTCAAACTAGTGATCGATTGGGTTAATAACTGCTTAAACTCCAATTTTTTATTTTGTTCATATATATATATATATATATATATATATATATATATATATATATATATATATATATATATATATCTGCTCTATGCGTCTATTTCAACACAGAGAATCATTTTATCAAGATATGGATATGTGATCCAACAGAATTAATTATAAACTGTGTTATATCATTTGAATCTTTTTTTCCAAATGAGCTCCAGTTATTGTCCAGTGAATGTAATTGTTTATTCTATTTACATTGTTTAGACCAAATAATATATTTACCACGTTATAACGGGAGATCATTTCAAATAAAGTCTCAAAATAATATAAAGCAATTTATTAATTGTTTCTGTAGGATTATCTATCACTTTCTTAACAATAATTAATTCTGTCTGACCAAATATGTCCATTCTCTTATACATAACTGCCGTGTTGAAAGAGACGAACAGACCGAGAATGAATTGGGTGGGAAACATTTACTTGCATCAACAACTGCGGTTTAGCTCAATGGTAAGATCATCGCAATTTTGAAGCAGTTACCTGATCGATGGCAGGTTCGTTTTCTTCAGCAACCCTTATTTTCTTTAATTTTTTACTCTATTTAAGTCGTCTGAATTGAGTGATATATTAACCGTCTGAGAAAGGGAGATGATTCTAAATATTATAATGATTCGTTCGTTTTAACCAACTATGTCAATTCTTTTTTTTATTTATCTATATCTATATCTATATATCTATCTAACTATCTATCTATCTTTCTTTCTTTCTCTCTCTCTCTCTCTCTCTCTCTCTCTCTCTCTCTATATATATATATATATATATATATATATATATATATATATATATATATATATATTCACAGTACTCGTATGAAGGAGAAACTTTAGATATTGTTACAGTTGTCTTCTTTTTAGGTGGGGACAATTATATGTGTCAGATGGATGTATACACGAGGATAATTTTTTACAATGTATATTTAACAACTTACAAGAAAATGAAAAAAAAGGTTATGCCTCAAAATTAAATGCGCGAATAAAGTATAACCAGGCAAATAACCCTTTCATGTTTATTAAGAAATAAATATCAATATATTAATATCTATTCATTTCATGAAGAATGTCTGTTGCTGATTCCAATTATTCGGGCTATAGCGTATAGATTTCTTAGACAGTAGGAGCATCTTCGCGGTGGACATGTTGCACCACCAAATAACCACTCCTAATGAAGTTGGTCAAGCCTTGATTTGAATTTAAGTTGTTTCAGCTAATTTGAATCAACCATTAACAGCCAAGCACTGGGCGGTCGGATTGCTATAAATTCTGTTTCCCAGGTAAGTGTAGACAGTTCATTCTGAGCCTGTCATTGAATGCGGCTGAATGTTATGTCGGAATTGTTTTGAACTTCTGGAAATTGCATTTATCATCATCATCATCATCAGTTTTGTTTTTTTTTTATCGTCCGTCGTTGGACATAAACTTTCCCCAGGATTCCCCACACCTTTCTATCGCGGAGCCAATATTTTCTGAACCTGTCCAGTTTGTCTCGCCATCTAATATTCTACTAGTGTCAGTTCTGCATTGGGATCCATGTTGTGAGTCATGATGTCCTGCTGTTGTTTGCCATTCTTGCAACATGACCAGCAAATTGCCGTTCAAGTTTCCTAAAGGTTTTATATATCTCAGACTCTTTTTATTCGCCTAACACAGTCCTGTCTTGTGATCTCTCCACATGAAGTTGAGCATGATTCTTTCACGTTCACGTTGCATGCTTCTCAGTATGTTGGTCAGTTTCTTGATTAGGGTCCATGTTTCAGCTCCATCGGTGACTCTCAGGAGAATGCATTGGTTGTATACTCTTTTTTTTTTTTTTTAGGAAAAATGGGATTAAGACCCCAGGACATAGTTTAGAAATTAGAACCAAGATTATTCGGGTTTACAAATCAGGTAGTGGAAATGATCTTATTTCTGAACGATTTATCTTACCTTATCCCTTAATCAACAGTTCGAAACATCACCCTAAACTCCAAGAGAGAAAATACTGTCGTAAATGAATCTAGATGTTGTAGGAAGAAGGAACTGTCGGTCAGAATGGAACGTAACCTTCTAGGAACTATTGAAAATTACCCAGGAATAGTTTTTTTAGCCGCTGGAGTAAAAGTAACAAGAAATATTATCACTCAACCCTATAAAAAGCAGACCAATGATCATGTCTACCTTGTAAGACCCCTTTTCCTAAAGGCTAGTCATTTGAAATCTCGTCTAGCATTTGCAAACAACATTTTGATAAACCTATATCATTCTAGGAGATTATGCTATGATCAGATGAAACAAAAGTAGAAGTTATAGGGCTTAATGACAAGGACTTTAATTGGAGTCGTTGAGGTGAGGTTTTTAATCTTATGAAAACTATCCTTATAACGAAACATGGAAGAATATAATGCTTTTGAGCGGGTCTCTCCTGAAGGAACAGAAAGTTTCGTAGGAGTTGATAATGTAATGTAAAGAGACGATCATCATAAAATATTACATGTCAACTTGAAAATGTCTGTCATAAATCTGAAACTGGGGTGTTATTGAGGCTGAATGCATGACAACGATCCAAAACATACTTCTAAGTTAGTCCAGAAATATCTTCAGGATAAGAATATAAACGTTTCACCTTGGCTTTCACGGGGTCCAACAGGGACATTGAATTGAGAAGACGCGTAAGAGCAATAAAAACGAAGAATCCGCAACAACATGGAGATTCTGTGCATAATGTGTGACAAAATATCCGTATAGATCACGAAAAAGTTAACGGGAAAATTAGAAAAAAATATGACCCACAAAGGTTGTGCAACGCACGATTAATTTTCTCCTGCTAATAATTCAGGGCATACAATTGGTTTTTTTTTTCTTTTGTTAACAATCATCTAAAAATAAATATTACAGATTTTTGTCTATATATTTACTAATTTTTTGGGAGAAAATCATTGCTTCTCATTATCGCTGCAATTATTTCATGTAATTTTTCAAAAATCTGACCGTGTCAATGATTCTAGCCAGTAACACACACACACACACACACACATATATATATATATATATATATATATATATATATATATATATATATATATATATGTGTGTGTGAAATAGACATATTTGTTTTGACAGAGTGATTATAAATTGCGTTATATTATACAGAAATTCATTTAAAATGATCACCTGTCGTTACACGTTTAATATATCACTCAATTTAGACAATGTAAAGAGAGAAAAAACAATCAAAGAAAAGAGAGCTGCAGCGGGAAATCGAACCTGCCAGATGAGAATTTGGGTTGGAAGCAGTTATTTAGCTTTTCTTTTGCATTAACGGCGACCGTTCAACTCAACGGTAAGAGCAACCCTATCGGTGGCAGGTTCGTTTCCTGCAGCAGTCCCATTTCCTTTAATTGTTTACTCAATTTACGTTGTCTAAATTGAGTCGTATATTTACTGTGTAATGACCGGAGTTCAGTCCGAATAAGTTTCTATATAATATAACTCGATTCATAATTCATATATATATATATATATATATATATATATACTCACACAGCACACACCACTGAAGATGGGAAGAATCCCGAAACATGTCTAGACAATTTACACCTAAGGATTGATAAACCTTACCTATAAACACTTTACTCCCGAGTCTGTCTCACTCTTCACAGAACACATTATATATATATATATATATATATATATATATATATATATATATATATATATAAAGAGAGAGAGAGATGCATATATATTTGCCACTCTCGCATATATTGCCGAATCATTCGTGATTCGGAAGCAGGTTATATCTGTATTCAATAATCTCGTCCTCCTTTGGTACAAGGCCAACAACGTAGGGGCTCCTTGTGAGATTAAAACAGAACGTAACAGTAATTATTTGCTTGACAAATCAACAGACCATTATGTCATTGGAGCATCCAAGGAGTGATAGATATACAAGAAATATGACACACCCTCTGGTTTATATTTCTGTCCATAAACCTTGAAAGTACACTTTAAGTTGACAGTTTTAATTCCTGTATATTCTAACAACTGGGCTAGAACCTCCATATTGATAATACTCTCCGCTGAATCATAGATTTTGAGGTCTGTTTTGCAGCTGCAAACACTCTTACAAAATTGTGTCTACTTGTCTTGAAATATGTGCCAACACACCCTTTTTATGTGTAGATGAAGAAAGCATTCGTGACAAGATCCACTCGAGATAGATATGAAAAAGAAATATAGACATATATATGAGTGTGTATCTGTGTGTGTATTATGGATAAGTTCATTTTTAATATGTTGCTTTCGCCTGCGAGTGATTAGTCGGACAAATAGCTTCTTTTGTTTTTGTTTGTCTTTTTTTTCTGTCATTATCAATTGTTTGGGTCTTTTTTCTCTTCTTTGTCGTTTTCAAATATTTTTCCTGATCATTCCTTCTTTTAGAAAGCGGGAATTGTGAATTTGATGTCTTTTGTTTACATATGAACTCAAAATCGCAATAACCCAAGATGGAAGATGGAAGTAATGTTTTAATACATATATACATATACAACATTCGAAGAAGTTCTAAAAACTAAACAGATAATGGAATTTGTAGACAACTTGTATTTATATACAAAAAGAATGTACACAGATAGATAGACTTGTATGCACAGTACTGTCAAAATTATCGTGCACTTTTCTCAAAATTGACTTTTTTCATTTTCAAACACTATTTAACCCCGTATGGATCAAGTGACCTTATATTGCGACCTAAACAGCGTCTATAAATAGCACACTTCTACCTCTACCGAAGCGCCAATCAGCAAATTATTTATTTACAACCAATCAAGACGAACAAAAACATTTTCTGAAAATTTGCAACCGAAAATATCTTGTAATTAGGTCTAATCTAACACACAAAAAATTTATTTTGATAGAAAAAAGATATTTCCAGGCATGCCCCATAAAGGGTTAAACTACTAAAATGTAAACAGTAATACATATTCTTATGCGTTTCGGATTCTGTATTGATTCCAGTAGTCTGTGCAAGAATTTAAACCATTGCTGACCTTCGGTGACCTCAGGTTGTCCTCAGGTTGACCTCAAGCAAACTTGTACTCTTCGTACACCATGATGGCGGCTGATCTCAGGTGAAACTAATATGCCATTTCAAGAATTCCTGATTCCTGCTGTATGTCCATTTAACCTTTTGCATAGTAACAGGTTTCAAATCAAACATGTTACTTTTGTCATTTCGATTACTGTGCATGCTTGTAGAACATTGTTATTATGGTAAGTGATGGAAATATATTCCATTTAAAACACAATTGTACAAAAAGAGAAAAAAATGTAATATCAGAGAAAGAAAAACGAACATACGTAAAGTAAACATCGATGACTTGAACATTTAAGAAAAGTTACAATGTAAAAATAAATTTATGTCTTTTGAGAGACCAACACTTGAACTACATTCTGAAAATCATCCAGTAGCCGCTCTATCTATGGCTGTTTATTCTATCTCTCTCTAGTTAGTATTATTTTGTATTTATATTGTTAGTATCTTTCCGAAAAGTTACAGTTTTAATTAAAATATCCAAGATAGAGTAATCTATCAAACAATGTTTGAAAGACATATCTGTAGAGACTTGATACTTTGAACTTATGAATTAGATATTTTATTTGATCATATGCAATGAACAGATACGTGCATCCAACATGCTGATATTCTATGGTCGCAGCATACTAACAAAATTATCTATACTGGCAAATTCAAAAGATTATGTAGTCGAAGTGAAATCGACTTTTTTTTCCACAAAAATAAGTAAATTTCACCAATTGAGCTATTTCACCGATTTCGCATTACATGTATATGAAAAGAGAGGGTCCAGAAAGAATATGAGAGAAGTTGGGGGAGAGGGAGTGTCCAGTGTTGTGAAGCCCATTCCTGATCAGGCAAGAGTTGTTTTCCGGGCGCACGGAGGACCAACATGTTATTAGGCAGGTGTTCATTATGTTTCGTCTCATCAGTACACACACACGTACACACACTCACACTCACACACACTCACACTCACACACACACACGCATATGGAATAATTCATACATAATAGCATAATAGCTGAGTACATGTTAAACAGGAAAAAAAACACCGAAAGAAATTCTATAAATTGCATTGACAGATATTGGGAAGTAGGTCACTGAAGTGACACAAAAAATGTTTTGAAAAAGTCTCAATGTTTAGTGCTTGAAGCTGTAAAGCTTTCGAGATATTCTGCCTCTCTGCCTCTCTGCCCCCCTCTCTCTCTCTCTCTCTCTCTCTCTCTCTCTCTCTCTCTCTCTATCTATCTATCTATCTATCTATCTATCTACACATATGATACATTAACCGTGTAATAACGGGAGATCATTTCAAATAAGAGTTTCTATGTAATATAACGCGATTTATAATCATTCTGTCATATCATATATCCATTTCCCAATGTGTATATATAGCTTTATCCTGATGAATCGTTTTTTTTTCAAAAATGGTTCAGTGAAATGAGAGACACAGATCGATTTCAATAAGTCTCAACTTTCCACTGGATAAAGAAAGTTCATTCTTCACGCTTTCACACTAGCCGTATTTTTTTTTTCAAAACTGGCACTTTTTCTATAAAACAACACAATACTTACAATATATATATATATATATATATATATGTTCTATATATATATATATATATATATATATATATATATACACACATATATGTATATAAGTACCAAGGCAATCATCAAAAATTAAAACATTCGTAATGAACAACGAAGAAGACAAATGAAAATTGATATCTTTCCAATTTTCTTGCTTCCATTTTCCTTTTTATTTATTTGATTCTGCAAATGTGTGAAATCAGAGACGGTTTCTAACGCATGAGACTGACACGGATTCTGTTTCATTTATCGAACAGGAGACAGACATAAGCCTGGTCCGACTGATTCATCTCATTAAGTCTAATTGGAGACCAAAAAATGGCTATAAATAAGAATTTTGCTTTGGGTGCGGAAGCACATTGGCAATCAAATTCCTCCAGTTCAATTTGAAAAAAATCAGAATTCTTCTGTAAGATAAAAATTGAAAGATTCTGAAGAGAAAATAATTATTGTGTCTTCCAAGAACTAAGGAATCAAGTGATTCCGATGATCATCCTTGCATTTGATTAATGCCTGATAATTAACGTTGTAATTGATGGTGTCAGCTCAAATATTTTACTTCCACATGTGCAGAGTCGGCAGTAGGCCAAGACGAGACGAAAAACGTAACCCCTCTTCCTTTTTCAGTCTGCGCATAAAGTATTTATGTAATAAGTGATCAATTCTTATAATTTATTTATTGCTTTGATGTTTACATATACAAGTAGTGTATATATATGATGTACTGTACTCACGATTATATTATGATGACATTGATGTTTCTTTGAACGTCGGGTTATAAATTTGTTGGGATTTTGAGTTGTCCTGGACAGTTTGTTTAAAAGATGAATTCCTCGAAAAAATATATCTAGAAAGAAATTGTACAGGTTGGGGTCATCATTGTAACGATGAGTTATTTGTTCGGAGAGAAATTAAACGATCATCTGACTTTAGAAATAATGTAATGTTCGTAGTGTCTCTTGAAAAGTAAACTTGGCCATACTTAGATACTGTTTTAATAATGCTTTACTCAAATATAACAGTATAATACAAGGGAGGAATAAAAACGATACATAAGTAAAAATATATGTATTTAATTATATGCGAAAGAGATGCCAGTAAGAAGATACGTGCATCTTAAAGTGCAGAACAAAAATGATGTAACCTATTTTAAGGCAATGTTAAAAGTGATAAATGTAGTGTAAAATGCAATGTTTGCAAATTACTGATATGACCAATACTGGTAAAATAAACAATGGAAATTCTCAATGCCAGTCTTTTACCAGGTTTTAGTTCAGCACAGGATATCGGAGCAAAGACAGGAGTACGGGGCATCGTACAAACTTACGGAAAACTCAAATGGCATTGGGCTGGACATGTTACAAGAATATCAGACAACTGCTAGACATCACGACTCATTACATGGATCCCCAGAGATCATACGCGAAACTGTGGTCGACAGAAAGTGAGATGGTGTGACGAGCTAGACAACTTCAGAAAAATACTGGCTCCGCGATGCCCATGAGAAGGAGGTCTGGTGAATCTTGGGGAAAGTCTACGTTCAACGACGGACGCTAACAGGCTGCTGATGATTGACGGGTTCATTTGCAGACGCTGATTTCCGTTACGGTTTTTAGCCATTTCCTATTGCCTACTTGGCAACATTCAACGTATTATTTACACTTGTCCTTTCCCTACACACTTACAGACAAAACCTCGAATAAGCGGAGGCATGGCATGTAATCAGGGGTGTCACCGACTGATGGGTGTGGGGGCTAGATCATCCAGTACCCATCTGACAGGAATACTCCTAAACTGGAGTTGAAATTTGTCAACACTTGTCTGAGGAGGACGAACGAAAAAGTGTGAGTGTGTGTAGGGGGGGTCGTTTCAGTTTCGGGGAGTTGTCGGGTTGGCTCGGGTTGGGTACGAAAATTTAAACATTCTGCTTCGTCTTTACTTTTTCTTGGAAAGTACTGCCATACATTTGACTTCATATGAGACATCGTGAGGGTTCATGTTATTCACACTTCTAATTGGAAAGAGAGAAATAAAGAGAGAAAAACGAAAGAATATGTTTTTATTATATTACAAGTCTCAGTCTAATTCCCTGTCTGTCTGTCTGTCTGCCTCCTCTCTCTTTCTCTCTCTAACGACTCATTCTTCTAAGTACGCATAACAGTTCATTCGGTCCATACAAAAAAATAACTTACATTTTTCAAAGAAAAACAAATCCATCGTCTGGAATAAGCAGGCTGTTGTCATTTCGTATTTTTTGTTTCATGGTTTCATTTGGGGCCGAAGTCAGGTTAACGAGGTAGTGAACACGACACGTACTACTTATATATCTCATATCTGATATCTTTTAAATATTTTCTTAGCTAAATTTCATATTTGAGATATTTTCAAAAATTGTTTTTTTTTTCACGGGAGTGTCCTTGTTGAGACATCTGTAGTTTAAGGATAAAGGGTTTATGAGGGAAATTCAGAAAACTGCTATTGGTGTCTCGGCGACTATATTTCTTATCAATTTTCGAAATCGTTATTCACCAGTATTTAAATACTGGTTTGTAAACCAAAGGCATACAAAAAGTATGTATAAACGTCAAAATGTTAGAATGTGCACGTAAAGGAAGTAGCTTCGAATCAAGGATATTTCACATCTACGTTATGCGTAGATGAGCTGACACAAATAGTGCGCTCAGACCGTCTAGATTCTTGAATTTATGAGGAACGTACGGACGGTCTTAACGAAGATTATTTTGATCTTGTTCCTTTCTAATTCCATTTTCCATGGCGTGAGGGTTATAAATTCGCGAGAATAGTTATGTACATTTTTCAGAATACAATATAAGTTTCATAGTTCAAAACCTAGTGGAAATCATATGAAATTCTAGTTTTGACCAATTCAACCAATTTCACACCAGTAGCAATCATCCCTCTTATCCCCAGTTACTCCAATCTCGTTTTCAGTGTCTTTGGTTCGGTTCCGAGTGCACTTACTATTACTAGTACTACCCTAACTTTCATGCTCCACCCTTTCTTCAGTTCCTTTGCCAGATACAGGTATTTCTCATGTTTTCACTCTCTTTCGTATTCACTTAGTGATCAGCTAGCCTGGCAACGTCTATTATGTTCAAGTTCTCCTTCCCTTATCAACTACTACTATTATTATTATTATTATTATTATTATTATTATTATTATTATTATTATTATTATTATTATTATTATTCATAAGTTTATTTAGAATGAGATAAGGAGAGAGAGAGAGAGAGTGCGAGTAAGTATATGATTCAATTTTTCATTAAAAAAAAGCACACCTTTTTTCCACTACCGTTCCCGTCTGAAATTGACAACTTAATCAACCACGTGTCGAGCACTTTGATCATAGCCCGGTGAGTTGGATTGAGGAGGTGGGTCTCGCAGACGTGAGATAAGTGAGACTACTGGAACAAAAATGCAGCAACGATGTCGGTGATTCATTTTTAGGTAGAGGAGGCGATACTGTTCAAAAATCTAAAATTCATGAATATATCTACCACTCCTCCGTCCCCTTCGGTCTGCCATTAAAAAAAAATGAGCGATGTGACTGGATTAGGCCCCCTAAAAATACAAAACTGTGAATTCTCTCTCTCTCTCTCTCTCTCGCGCGCGTGCGCTCGCGTGCACACACACACATGCACACACACACACATGCACTCACAGAGAGAATGAATACATATATCTATATATTTACAAGTGGTCTGTCTTGGAAGTATCCAGTCATTTTTGATGTCTCAAGAACCGGTCGCGCGGCCTTGATGTAACTTGACAACACATCGTTGGGGGCTTTACTACGCATGCTTGAGCAGACACCCTCCTCTTGCGTTACAAGTTCTGCGGTCAGAAATCATCGCATGAGATCGTGCAGTGATTCACACTGCATTCACAATGACCATTCTTCACATCTTTTGGCAAAGCATCGTTTCAATCACGACTCTCACTCCACCTACAGTCTGGATACGTCTCCTGGGAGGGACGAAAATTTCGGAGGAGGAACCCCAACGGAGGACTTTAGTGACAGATTTTAAATGGAATGGTAGTAAAATGTAAGGTACTGTTTTGAAGCGGACCAAGGCACGATCTACTTGTGTAGTTTCTCTTCTTAATGATAAATGCTTTCCGGACAGACTGTACTACTGGATGCAACATGAAACCAAAGAACATAACGTCTGAGAAATGGCTACAAAAAAAAAAAAACACGAAAATGTGGATACTTGTCTAAATAATGTATGGAATTATGTAAATATTTTATCGCAGAACTCTAGACAATGCCTGTTTAATCAACTGTTCACTGTCTCGTTTTCTTCCACTGAATTGTCGCCTGAGACACATTTCCCTAGTGCAAATAGGCAGCAGTTAACATCCCAACCCTGGAACCCCGACCCCAACAGAATTTTAATTAACTGACAAGTGAAGTCGAGTGTCAACGAGCTGGAACGACTAACAAGAAAGTCAAAAGAATTTGACTTATACACACACAGACCAAAATAGAAGTGGGTGGAGGGGGGTAAGAGATGAGGGATGCAGGGTGAGAGGAACGCCAGGTGGCAGTATGTCATGGGAGAGACGCCGGGTGGCAGTAGTTGATTGTCTTGAGTTTGTCGTGCTGAATTGGGGAAATTCGTCTTCTCGCATAACGTACTTGATTTGATTTGTAACGATAAGAATATGGCCTGAGAGGCCCGTCACGCAAATGGCTGTCCGGTAGGCTAGTTCGCGATTGATATTCATTCGAATTAGTTGAGTCTGGTACAAGGCCGAAAATGTAGAGTACCCAGCGAAGATTTTTAAAAGATCACTACAGTAGTAATGGTCTCCGTGTACTTGGCTTCTTGATAATAACATCACTGCAAGGCACCTATAGTTAGATTACATTATTCTGGCACCAGACTGCTGTACATCTGATGCACCCAGTGAGGATTCAATTCACTTGAGAAATAATAGTCAACCACAATTTTACAGCGTGATGCCATAAGATATTCACCAAGATTCCACTACATGCCCATCATATTGTTGCAAGCTTCATATCGCAGTTGCTATATTTCAGCCTCTCATTCGTATCCAGTCATAGTGCACATCTTTAAGAGG
>OY735200.1:23016677-23024177 GCA_963457665.1 Thysanoteuthis rhombus
CCTTAGAAGCTCTTAAGACTTCATGCCTGATTATCACACATTAGAACAGTTTGAGATCAGTCGAGACACTGAAAAAAATTAGGATGCTTGAATTATCAAAATAAATATTAAGCTCCTCAGTGCCGATACATACAACAATAACGCCATCATTTCCAACGATAAATATATATATGAGTGTGTATGTGTGTTGTTAAACATTAAAGTATATATATGTCAAACAATCTAAAACGCATCATACACAGACATTCAAACAGCCCACTCCACACACACACTAGCATACATACGCATAGACACACATACCTGCGCGCACGCACACACACACTCATATATATGTGTAAATATAAATCAGGGTAGACACACACAGTAACGGGATCCTTTCTCAAATTAGTGAACCCAAATTAGAGGTGTGAAGTTCACCCCAAATGCTCACATTCATCCATACCATTTCCCCCAGAGCCTTATAAAATCCTGAAAGGTCGACGCATAATTTGTATGGTATAACATTCCATAAACACCGTTCTAATAGTGTCTAAAATGACAGATAATCTCTGCAACAAATTACTGATGGATTTTTAGTTAACAGGAAGTTTAAAAAATACATTCCTCATGAACGCCTTTGTCGTTTTTTTTCCCTTGCCTGTTGCCCTTTCGATGCTTTGGGATGTTTGGGATTCTTGTTACGGTGCAAAATGATACTAATCTTTGCAAAATGGCATTAAGGGTGTTGTTTTGTGTGTCTGTCAGAGAGAGAGAGAGAAAGAGCGAAATTCTCCTCGTGGAATTCGAGACAGACGAGGGTATATCGAGAAGACAATTAGTAAACTGCACAGCCTCCAGAACAAAATTAAACAAAAAACACCCTGGTATCTTGAGAGGCACCATGTCACTTAAGCTTAATCTGGTACAAGGCCATAATAAAAAGTATCCAGTGATGATTGAATTCACTTCTAATGGCCTGAGAGATGAGCTCGATAACCATGGCTCTTCGACAAGTGGTTTTAAAAATATTCGTAAATCTCCTTTGTTATGCTCAGGGTTTACCTGAAACTGTGTCTGTACCAATATATTTATATGATTTTAAAGGTTGATACAAGATATTTTGACGGAAATTCTTGTATTGAAGCAACGGTAACTGCAGTATTAGTAATTGCGGTTATGTTATCTGCTATCAGCGAAGGAACACACATCCACAATCACAGCAGGATATCAAATTTTGTATTCGTGTGTTCGTATCACAGCCTCCATCTTTCTGTTCCTTACGGCACAAACCGACTGACAGGTCACGGAATAAAATGATTTAATTTGCCTAGCTTTTTTCTGACCCAAGGCCATTTTAGTGAGGCGATCATAGAAAATCGAACGGATGAGCAAAAATCTCAAGGATTAGCTACCTGTCCAATACTCTAATGTAGTCACTTTTATAAGATATTTACATATCGTTATAAATTCTTGACTAGTATTTCTTTCATCTTAATCTAATTGCGTTTCACTGCAACTAAACAGACGCGCAGATTTTTAGACTGACGTTTGCATATTAAGGAGACAATTAGTAAACTGCACAGCCTCCAGAAAGAAAACAATTACACGAATATACTGGTTTCGTTGGAGACATCAAGTCTGTACGCATAAATCTTGGATAAAGCCGCCCTTAATATAATTTACAAGCTGTCATTCTATCTGTGACATAACGAACAGAGAGAGAGAGAAGGGGGCTAATATTAACATATGGTCGCAAAATAGCTGTTGCTGTGGCTGCTGATAATATAACTACAACTTCTACAATTGCTGCAACTACTGATGCTAATACTGGTGAGTTAATTTTTTTTTTAAATCCCAAATCAGTGTAAAAATGCATCAACCATCCAAATTACTATGTAACAAACAGAGATACAGCTTTGAGTATAGAGGAGACCGGGGCTAGTTGGCCACAGGGACAGGTTGAATTACTTACTTCAATTCCTATTTCCACTACTCGATGGCGCTAGTGTTAGCTACATTTTGTGCAGAAGAATCTCAGCCACCTTTTTCATCAAGTTGAAGTCATATGCGTTGCAAGGATAAACGTTTTTTTTTCGCCCTAGTAAGTAACTTTCTCACTCATATTTGACCCACAAGTACCAACCCCAGGCTGTCATATGCAGTTGACTTCATATTTTTTCGATAGATCCCCACCTATGCAAATTAATTCTGAGACAGCATAAAATCATAATCAGTAAAAACGATCGTGATCAATTTGAAATAGGGTAAACACTTTCTAATCACATCATTCAAAAATTAACTCAGACACGTACACACAGCTGGCAGCACAAAACGTAATTCGGAATATCATTGATAATCTTTGTTTATACGCCCTCCTATTTTTCGAATATATAGATCCACTTTTCTTTTTGTGATTTCTTCGTATTTTAACGTTCGTAGCTTTTGAGCTCACGCAGTTATGATATTACGTGATATTATTTATTTGAACATATTGTTTCATTTAGAATTACCACTTCGTCCAAGCCGAAAGGCAAAACATGTTAGATAAAAAACTTGATTTAAATACTACTATTTACCACATTGTCCACTTAATGATATGAATATATATATATATATATATATATATATATATATATATATATATATATATATATATATATATATATATATATATATATATGAATATATATATATATATATATATATATATGAATATATATATATATATATATGAATATATATATATATATATATATATATATATATATATATATATATATATATATATATATATATGTGTGTGTGTGTGTGTGTAAAGATATATATAAAGATTGAGCAGAGAGAAAATGTCGACATGGGAGAAAAAAAAATGAAAGTTTGTATCATTTTTCCCGCAAGATATGTAGAAGAATCTATACATTTCGAATCTTTTCTTTTCACCCTTTTATAGATGCAAGGAAACAAAGCAAATGATAAGGCTGCATTCATTTAAATGCGAAGACGCGCTGATAACGTTTTTTTTTTCTAATTATAAGCCTGATTATACGCCTATACGAGGAATTAAATTTTAAGATAAGAATAATGACACTGTGAAATACGATACGGTTTATAACCTGATTGGTTGAAAATGTTTGCGTAATTTTTGGATTACTTGTCTCTGGTAGAGTAGTTACTGCTTGAGTTTTGAATTGACTTTGGCAACCAGATAAACTATTATATACTAGTATATAACCACTCAGTTCGCTGACGGTTATCATAAATGAGCAAATGAATATATATATATATATATATATATATATATATATATATATATGTGTGTGTGTGTGTGTGTGTGTGTGTGTGTGCATGCGTGTATAAGTTTTTTAATGTTTAGTGTCTAAAGCTGTAAAGCTTTGTAGACTATATACATAGTAAAATAGAGATTCGCTACACAAACACGTTTATGTTTCTGTCGTATCTAAACCCCTCCATACGAACAATTATGTATGTTAGAAAAATTTTTGTGGGTGTCACAAGGTGGGGGGAGTTTTCTCTTTTGTTTTTTGGGTTTGAAGTTTGTGATTTTTCGGTGGTGGTTGTAAACTATATTCAAGGTGGTATGGTATGAGTGTTGGAGTTATCAGTAAGAAGTTGCAGGTACTCTGTGTTCTATATAGGAATGTTCTGTTTTTACAAAAATATCTTAGATTTATTTCACTCTGCTAGGATCCTTCATGGCCATGGTAGGTTGTATGACCTTTACTCAGCTCCTTCCTGACTAAGGTAATCATGTTGATTAGATGGTTCTTTGAGATGTATTTGTAGATAAAATGTCCATGTCAGTTATTATTAGTGTGTTTATGTTAGGGTCATTAAGGTATATTTGTTAAAAGAATATTTGAGCAGTCTCGGCTTTTTAAGGCTAATTCATTTTTTCCTATTTAATAAATCTGTTTTGAGTTTTCTTCTTTTTTTTTTTCAAAACTGAGTAATTCAATTTTCTTATCTGGGCATAGGTGGCATTGAGTTTCAATATTTTGGCACATGTGGGACTTTTGATAGTTTCCATTTTACAGCTAGTTTGAAATACTTTTTGCACATTTTCCAGTAATAAGTAGATAATGATATACTATTTTCATCTTTTTCATTAGTAAAGGATAATATATGGCTGGCTAATCTAAGTTTAAAGGCCGCTTTTGATATTCCTTCATAAAATTTCACGGGGTTTTTTTTTGGGGGGGGATGATGATTTGACTTGGTATACGATATTTGATTTGAAACATTTGTTTTGCAGAGGGCAACTATTTTTGTTTGTATAATTGCAGTCTTGTTTATTTATGTTTTCTTTGCTAGTATTCATTCTAATTACTGCATTTTTATGTTTCGTGATGAGTGTATTAAAATTTTCTATACATTCAAAGCTTATTTTCAGTTTATTCTTGTTAAATATTTCACTTCGTGGCAGAAGTGGTTTTTTTTCTATAAATTGGATGAATATTTTGCTAGAGTTAGTTTTTACTTGCAGGTTAAATGGGGGCGTATACCAGATGATTTTTCTACTTCTATTTTTTTGTTGTTGCTTTATTGCGGTATTGGATTTCACTTATTTATTGTACTTCAAGTTTGTTCCGGTGCAACCACTATTCTGTAGGGTTTTAGTATAGTCATTTCTAACTTTGTTAAATATTATTCCATTGGAAGAGTTGTGTATCAGTCTATTTTCTATAGATTTGGGGATCTTTTCAATGATTTTGTTTGGATGGTTAGAGCTAATCTCGAGGTACTTGATCACGGAATTTTCTTTTCCTTATGCTCCATAGGTATGTTATTCAAATTAAAAGTAATATCAAAGAAGTGTAGAATTTTAACATTAGCCTTGATTTCAACTTTAAAATTTATTTTTTTCAACTTCTTTTATAATTTATTTCTTAATGTTTTTGCATGTTGTGCATTGTTATTTTTTACAATTAGTAGGCCATCGTCCTGGCATAGTTTAATATTTTTTCAATCTAGCTTTCTGGTGAGGTTTTGATGTCTCTATTGGGAGCCTCGATTCAGCTGAAATGTCAGATCTAATCGGTCTGTATGTTTTAGATGAACCCATGATGCATATTGCATTATATTATGTGATATTGCATTCCTGATTTGTACTATATATATATATATATATATATATATATATATATATATATATATATACACCATAATTCCTTTGTTCCTGTTTTCCCTCCTCCTCATTTTGACGTCTACAAATTGCACTCAATTGGGTTATACATTCCAAAATAAAGTCCCTTTGAGTCAATATATTTGTAACAGACATGGCTCTAACTTTCTACGTTCAGTGTTAGTCGAGACTGCTGCTGCTGCTGATGGTGATGGCTGCTGCTGCTGATGATGATGACTGGTGTGGACTGGCAACAACAAGTTTAGCTGATGTCTACTATCACTCAATCTAACAAGAAAATACTCGTTAGTATTAACGAGGGGAAAAGTACTTAAAAGAGTTAAATGGACCGTTTGAACTCTACGTCCTCTTCCTGTTTTGGGGTACCTTTTTCCCAAAAATATCATTTTGAAGCTATTAATCGAAACAAACTTGCAATGGGAGAATTTCTGTCTTAATCAACATCGGTTTATTAGACTTGTGGTATTCTTGGAGTGTTTTTTGAAATTAGTGTCAATTGGCTGGAACGGAAAATAAATGGATAATTTTTGAAAAATAATGATTAAACAATGAGTCATTTTGAAATTTTTGGTTTGTTTGTGAGATAACTCAATCACCATAACCTGGCTTCCACCTGAGGCTAAGTTTTATGCAATATAAATATGAATATTAACTAAGCATCGTTCAATTTGGAATAGATGGAGAAGCCTTCAACACAGTCATATAAACCCTCATACACACACACACACACACACACACACACACACACACACACACATATATATATATATATATATATATATATATATATATGTATTTGTTTGTCAAAGAATCACGTAATGAATGAAGTATTGAAAAAATAATGAAAACTTCACGTCAGCATTTAAAACATTGGTATTCATCAGAACTCGACCGTCAATTACAAATGCAAACACAAAATCGATCCTATTACTATATATATATATATATATATATATATAGAGAGAGAGAGAGAGAGAGAGAGAGAGAGAGAGAGAGGGGGGGCGGGACACACAAAATAGACACTGCTGGTATCACGTTGAGAACAACCCACGTTTAGAAGCTGACAGAAAGAAATCCAAATCAACCCAGGAGCAGCATATTATTTTCTTCATTAATTTGGTTATTATTGATGCGCAGCGGGCGGAAGCCCCTTTTAATTGTTTCCATACGTGTGGGCAGTATTGGATAAAAACGTCAGGAGCCTCCAAAACTAACAAGTTCAGATCTGATGAATCTCTAAAGCCAAGCATAGTTTAGAATACCACAAACTGCAATTTCAGAACTTCCCTCCAAAGCCAAGACGATTTGTTGCAAATGAAAGTTGCAACATTATGTTGTACTCTCAATGCTTCATAAAGTTAAAGCAAAACTGTTAGTGTCAATTTACTTGTATTTCCCTATATATATATATATATATATATATATATATATATATATATATATATATATATATATATATATATATATATATTATTGTGTCATCCACAGACAGCTGTTTCGATGTATTACATCTTTTCAGTGTTGAAAAATAGACTTTCCATTATCCTATCAAACATCGCGAGGCAGAATTGAAACCTTCACTTCAGACCCGTTGGTCTCTGGACTACGGAACAGGACAGGCAGTAAGCCTGAATTTAAGCGTTATATTTAAATTACACAGAAATCCCTCATCCACTAGAGTGCTTAATTCATATATATATATATATAAGGAAAAAACATTTTGTGTAGGAATTTTCAAAACAATTTTTTTCCTAAACACAATGAGTAATTCTTTAAATCGTCGCTCCACTTGTTATATTGGTACAGCCTGTCTGACTAACACGTAGATAGATAGATAGATAGATAGATAGATAGATAGATAGATATCCATCCCCAAAAATCACTTAAAAACTAAAGTAACCTACGTTGACAGTTTTGATTAACGGTTTTTAATATACACAAATGAAAATACTTACACGTGTGCGTACATATCTATTTACAAGTATTTCAAACAATGCATATCATTGTTCGTGGTAGAGTTCTTTTGAGAGAAGCGTGGAATCTTCCGGATCAGATCAGTTGTACCTGTCGGATAGATTGATAGATTCACAAACAAATACTGAATGTTTATAAACATGTTTTGATCAATTGCTGGCCAGATCAAACGAAAAAGCGAATGAAATTTTTTGCACACACGTTTTTATTTGCTTCTAACAATGTATTTGAAGAGAAATTAGTTCCAATTCATAGTTATCCAACAATGTATTTTACCTACACATAGATTTATATGCACGCGTGTGTTTGTGTGTGTGTGTGTGTACGAGTTTGTCACTGTGTACAACTGTCTGTGTGTCTACGACCGTAGCTATATCTATACA
>OY735200.1:23031677-23176677 GCA_963457665.1 Thysanoteuthis rhombus
AACCTCAAAACTGAGAAAGTCCATGCACACCACTCAGAGCTGTGGGTAAATAACAGGGTACAGTTGGCTCTTCAGCCTTGATTGTTAACCAGTCTAGGGGGAGGGAAACTATCAATTCAAAACTGATAAAGTCATCCCCTCACTAGATTCGGCAGACTGCGTGAAGGAAAACCGACAGTTGGTTAAATTGATAGAAAGGCAACAATAAGCAACGCAGTGTTGATCGTGAAGGACGCGACGTGGCTCAGTGAGCACCCTGTTGAGACATTGTGTCCTGGTTTGTCTCCATCTGTCCTGACTGTCTTGCCTCTGGACCAAAACAGATAGTAACAAGAAATGAGAAAATTGACTCGAACGGATCAATTTACAAGAGTAAAAACACCAAGATTGGGAAACTCAGGCAGATACAGCGCCCGAAAATTTATGACATAAAGACACTAAAGAGACTTGTCCGAATGAAAAAAAAAGTATAATAGTAACAACTCCCACCCTGTCTCAAAAAGGCATTAGTAAATATGTAAGAGTACATGAACACTGACACTATATAGATTGATAGTTTTGTGAATGTATGGATGCTCGGAGTCATTTTTTCTTTAATTTTATTATCTTATTAAAGAAAGTTGCATTTGCTCTGAAAAATATTACATTTATACGGCTTTTCAATTGTTCTCTACACAACTCTGTTGCTTAAACTTTATCGCTTTGCAATACCATTTTGTAATGAGGAATATAAGTTTGTCAGTGGTCTTTATTGCTTCTATCTCTGTCACAGATTTGAGCACTTGGATTTGATTCGAAGAGAACAAAGCCACGCGAATAGTGAAACCAGGATAGATCAAACTCATTGAACGGACGAATTGGCTTTCAAAATGAGCTCTTCTAACATTGCACTACAGCAACCAGGCTAGATATTTACAGCATCCGGTCAACTGATCGCCGGTCAATTTGTCGTGAGGTGAATTTGACAGAAATAGGATAGAAATATTGAAATTTAATATTATGTGCAATTGGTTTTGAGAAATCTAAAAAAATCAAGTAAAATTGAACAAAAACTTAAACTGACGTTCAATATATTAGGAAAGGAAATTTGAAAATTTAGTCTGTGTGCAACTTCTTTTCGAAATTGCCTTTTATATTATTATTTTACTTTTTACTGCATTTTCATACATTGATTAATATCTTTGACATCATATTTGCTGACGACACCGCCCTCTTTACTAAAAACTTCCACGATCTCCAAATAATGCTAGACAAACGAAATAAAGTAAGGAAGGAAATTGTCCTCTACATGAACATCAGCAAAACAAATGTTATGTACAATAAATATGTTGGGAACGAAGATAAAAGGATCGGAATCAAAAACGTAGAGCGAGAAGAAGTAGACCCCCACATTTATCTCAGATAACGAATCTCTATGAAATTCCCAAACGGAGAAAAGATAAAGCAAAGAATCTCACTTGGTTGGCGAGGTTTTTTGTGGAGCGAGCTCGACTCTCAAAAACACACAAATCCAACAATTTCTAAAAAGCAGGGTATAAAAACACCGAATCCTGCCGATAATCACCGATGGAACTGAAACATGGAATTCAAGCAAAAGATTGACCCTCAAACTCAGAACCATACAACGTGCACATGAGAGAATCATGCTCAGCATCACATGGAGATATTATAAGGCACAGTATATCAGAGAAAAGACAGGACTCCGAGACATCATGGAAACTCTTGGAAAATTCAAATGGCAGGGGGCTGGACATGTTGCAAAAATGTCAGACACCCACTGGACATCACGACTAACAATGCGGATCACTGGAGATCATATGTGAAATTGTGACCGACAGAAAGTGTGATGGTGTGACGAGCTACATAAATTCTGAAAGTACTGGCTGTGCGATGCCCATTATAGAGTGGTTTGGTGAATACTAGGGAAGTTCTATGTCCAATGACGGACGCAAAAAAGCTGATGTTACTGCTGCTACTGCTGCTTCTGATGATGATGATTCTCTCTTTATTTGTTTTTTTTTTGTTTATTGGACACCTCATACCAAAAATCAAAATCAACAAAGATTTCTTCAGTTGTCAGGTGAGTCTGTTTAGCTAACTGAGTATACGTCGCGCGTACAGGCCTCGCTAACGTGCCCCTTACTGAATTTAGAAAAAAAGCATTCGTGATTTTGTAAATCCTCCCCTGCAAAATGGGTTTTTAGTGGGAAGGGGGGGGGGGCTATTCACAATGTGAATTTATGTTATATTGTTTAGTTTACGCCCAGTGATGTTCACACTTGTTTTCTTTTAAAAAGTCTGAAGTTATTTCCCCAGTGATCACTGCTCGACAGAAAGCGAGAGAGGTAACTTCTTTATTAATCACTGCTTTTTTTTCTTCTAATTTTGTAACTGATCACCCAAACACAGCATGCAATCAAAAGACTTTGGTCACCTGACAGTTTCTTGTGACACCTGTATAAATAATTTTCTCAATAATTTTGTTTTTTCCTTTTCGTAAAGTACTGACTTTGCAGATTGACTTGTTAATGGATAGGATTCTTTAACGAGAACGAACTCCTGGGAACTAAATAAGAATATTCTAAATTGGTAAAAGGTCATTTGTCCAATGAATATTGTTAAAACCAACAAACGTAAACATATTATAACATGCTCTATTGCCCTATAAACTAATTCACCTCATGACAAATTGACTGGTTTCTGATTGATTTGGTGGCTAATGTAAAGGCGACGATTTTATCGGCGACGAATTGTCTTAGAAACATGTTTACTAAAATTAAATTAGTCCAGCACAAGTGCACCCTGTTTGGTTCATATCATTACACTGAAGAATTGACCCTACAACCACTACATTATGACAGGCTTATATAGTTATTTTGTAATCTTAGATTGGTTCGGGACAAGGGCATCGTAGTGGGGTAGCCAACGGAGATCAAGCGTTTGGTCTGTAAGACGAGCTTATCGCGTTATGGTAGGCTTATATAACTATTCAGCCTAAATAGTCTGGCATAAAGCCACAGTTTGGGCGGGGGTCCGGTGTGAGCAGCAAATTGACCGATGAAACTTCTCGCTACAATGGGTGTTCCAAGTATTTACTAAACGTAGAATAGTCCATTAAAAGGACAGTAACCTACCCAGGTAGGATTGTACCCATTACACTCGTTACGACGATCTTGCGAACGATGCCCCATGACAGACGTGTATAGTTATTCAGCATTCTTCGCTTAGCAGTTCACGGTTGTATATCATCCGGAGAGGATCGAACTCACTTCATTGACTAATGGGCTCACACGATGAGCTTACTAACCATCCATTACCACAAACCTCTATACTTATCAAGCATTCTCAGATAAGACTGGCAAAAGACGACTGTTTAGGGAAGTACAGTGAAGACTGAACGCACCACAGAAACTAGCTAGCTTAGTAAACACTGTATTACTATGAGCTCTACAGATTACTTATATAGGCTCAGTTCTATTTTTCTTCCTGTTAAGTCCATTGTAAGCTTGTGTGAATTATAAGAAACAAAACAGTCACCGAAACTTTCATAGTAGTTTTTTTCAAAATTTCAAATGAATCTCGGAGACTGGCTAGCTGTGTATGTTTTGTTTTTCGTAAAGGTTCAATTTTCGATGGAAATTTCTGCTAGACTGGACACTCACTTGTGGCATTTATGCTTGTTTTGAAATTTCGGACTTTTTAACGAAAGTCGACAGAAGTAACTTATCATTGATCATCTTCTTTTCATTGATCTCCCCCAACACAGCACGCTAATTATTGGCTATCATTTGGAAGACATAATTTCTCATATGAATTGAAAAAATTAATCCGAAAATTTTCTATCACATTGAAAACATTTCAAAAAGCACCTGCCGTTTAGAAAACAACAACAAAGGCAACCAAACAAATGCTGGGATGATTGTTAGATAGATTTTTTTTGTGGTTTTGATAAAGAAGACTTTTTGAAAAGGCCTTTGACATGTCATGAATTTTGTAGAAAAATAGAAGCCATCTGCAAGAGGGAATGTCACAAGAATTCTCCTTTCTATGAAAACAAATTAACAATATTCTGCTATCAGAAAATATTTCAATCCAAAAATGAGAGAAGATACAGATGTATCTGTTCTCTGGTCTATTCTTGACCACACTCACAGAGACACACACGTGTGTGTTAGTTCTGTGAATGTGAGATGATCTGACAGAATATCGACAATTAGAGGGTAAATAGAGAGAAAACTTTAGAGAAAAAAAAACAAGTGTTACATCTCGCATTTTTTTTCCATTATCATGTGGATAGATTTCGATGCATTCTGATGGTTGCCATCCATCTTTTTGTGCAAAATTTGCAAGGTAAATTTTATGCTTTTTACATGTTTGTCATTTCCATCAACACGCACACACACACACGCACACACACACATACACACACACATGCACACACACGCACATACACACACACACACACACACATATATATATATATATATATATATATATATATATATATATATATGAGGTGCTTCCCAAAAGCTCGGGACGTTGAATACAGCGCGCAAACCGAATGTTGTGTGGACTTTTAGTCCATCTACAGGCAGCTCCCTCAGTGAAATGACAGCATATATACCCGAAGAGCTACTCCGAGTGGAAAAGGGTGAATAATCTTTTCATAGACCGTTCTGATAGCATCTCATACATAAATACTCATATATCTATCTATTTATATTTATTTATCTATCCATCTATACATATATATGTATATATATGTATATATATATATATATATATATATATATAGAGAGAGAGAGAGAGAGAGAGAGAGAGAAAGAAAGAGAAAGAGATAGAAAGAAAGAGAGAAAGAGAGAAAGAGAAAGAGAGAGAGAGGACCCAATACCCCCAACAACAGTTGGGGAACCTAGGCATCATGGGGAGCCGTCAGGGTCAAGAGAAAAAAAAAGAGGTAAAAAGTGAGAAAAAACTTGTGAAAGAAAAAGAAATTTAAAAAGTCATACTTTTGTATTAACGGACTCAGGAAATGATTGGTGAGCCTGGCGTGTTTCTGATCAAAGTAGAAGCAGAGTATTTGTTCTTTTCTTTTACGGATACACTATACAAACGAAGTCATCGGAGCCAACTAAGCCATGGCCAAAGAGGAAAAAAAAGATTTGGCTTATGCTCAGGACAGGGTTTTCAGATAAATACCTGACTTACAAGCCAAACAAAACACGAGAAATGTGGCAAAAAAAAGATATGATTTAATGTGGTTCTGTTACTTAGTTGCAAAGTGTCAGCAAGGAGAGGACAGAAGAGAAAAAGTGAAAAAGATCGAAGAAGAAACAATAGAATGATTACCAAAGCCACAAAACTGTATGTAAGGTTTACAAGACATGCAAATTGCGTTTAGTTGGTCGTAATTACTCAAAAAATTCAGTGTTTTTACAAATCTTGCATATCCCTACAATTTCTTCTGTATCCCTAGCAGTAGTGGATAGCCTTACAGACTCGATAGGTCTGAGTTCAAGGGGTGAGTCTTGGGGACCTGCCTAAAATACGTAAGATAAATGAAAAATGAAAAATTATATCAATTACTATTTACAAGTATGCATCTCGTACACGAACTAATTCGTTCATAATGATAGTTTGTAAAGCGGAAATTTGTGAAATGAGGTATAGTTATTCATAGAAATCAATGCATCGAATAGGGTTACGTTCTCAAGTCGGGAGGGAACCATAGGTTTGCAGACCCCCAGGTCGGAAACCTGGAGAAAGGGCCCAGTCATACATACTAAGCCTAAAATCCAGAAAATGTTTATGAGGCCCTTAGAGATCTATGCATACTCCTGTTTAAAAACCTTTGATCTAAAGTTTATTTGATAGTTTATACAGTGTTCTCTGACCCGTTGTTATTTCAATAAATTGTGGTTGACTTGGCTTTATTAACTGTGAAGTGATATGCAATAAATTGCTCTGTTATCCGTGGACCTTTGAATAATAAGGGTTTGTAGATTCTTCTTCAAACGTTCACACAGGGGACTAAATGTGTCTTTCTAACCAATAAGACATCTCATTGGTGTAATGGTTAAGATTGAAGATAACAAGAGTCCTGGTGCATGAACGCGAGGCACCAACTCTATGAAAAACAAATAGCTCCTTCCGAGAGCTTGGACGATGCATACATAGGTTGATGCCCTCGTCAAGTTCAAAATCTATCAAGACATAAAAATCTGTTGATTTAACTCTCTAAGAGTAAAACAACGAATTCATAGGTTCAGTCCTTGACAAATATTGAGAGTTGCTCAAAATGGAATAAATGAAAAAAAACTTGAATGAATTCATTTGGTTATACAAGGTTGAGCCGGTGCCTGATTTGAAAAAAAACAAAAACAAAAGAAACAAAAAAAAAAATGCGTACCTTGGTGTCTTGAAAATCGAATTAATTCAACAGATGAGACGTTAATCCATGATTCGAACGTTGGAATTGCTATGTTGGAACATCCCTGTCTTTTTAATGAGATCACGTACATGAATTTGGAATCACTCTTCCGAAATGTTTGCCTAGCTCTACGAATATATCTCACTGCGCGATTTACAGTTGCAACAGCTGAAAGATCATCCAACAAGATGGATTACGTAAAAACAACTATATTAGATCAATAATGAGACATGATAGATTGGTTGACCCGGCCATTCTAGATACTAAAAGCGACTTTTTTCCGCCTGGTCGATTATAATGACATTATTGATGACTGCCAACGCTCGAAAATGTAATTTTTGAATGCTGTTAATGCAAATTGATACATTAGTATTGTTTTTCATTATTCATTGACATTGTTGATCACCATTCAATTAATTGTGTCAACCTCAAAGAAATATTCAATAATCATATCTTCATAATCGGAAGTAATTGTAAAAATTGTAAGATTATTATAATTTTTTTTCCTAATTATTGATTAAATTGGATATTGCAAACAGAGTACAGGTTTCTCGAATTGTTCAATTAATCAAAAACTTTTATTTGTTCTGTAATCACCATTGTTAGCCTTTCCGAGACAAAAATTCGGCTGGAGATTTTTTTTGTACAACTCTTCAACGAACAATACCCTACTAACTCATCTCGCTCGACGGAAAAATTCGAGCGAACACTTCGAAGAAACACTTAATTTCTTTAGAGGTGACTTGCAATTAATCAATAATTTTGTTAGAGTCGAACGGATATATTTCTTCCTGCAAACAAGTACGTTTTAAAACTCTTTCTTAATACTAATTCCTTGAACTTTGTCTAATCCGAAAATAATAGATAAACCAATAATTTTAAAAATAAGCTGCTGATGTTTCTCTTATTGAACAGTTTGCAGATTAGATTTGACAGGGAAAATGGGAGAGATTTTCGTCTAACAATAGCCTTATAACAGCTGGTGATGTATTGGTAAACTCAAACAGCTTCGTCACACTGTTCGTATGTCAAGTTACATAGTGTTTCCGGACATTTTACACATCCCTCAAGTAGGAAATAAATGTTTCTTTCCGACCAGACACATATATATATATATATATATATATATATATATATATATATATATATATATATATATATGTATGTATGTATGTATGTTGATGGAAATGACAATTGAAAGGTGAAGAGAAAAACTCAGAAGGTAAGTGTTATATCTAAAACTTTTCAATTATTCCATGGGTATATTTTGATGCATTTCGACGGGGGCTGGCCATCTTTTTCAGAGAGAAAATATTTGCAGCGGTCCACAGAAAAAAATGCCTAGGGAAAATGTTTGCGTCTGTTTGTATCCTCCTGCTCCACCTAAACAACTAAACAAGACAGAAATATTCCTATTCTCTCTTCAGCATTAAACTTGTAAACAGCAATTGTTTTCTACGAACCGCTGAGAATATTTTTTCTTTGGAAAAGATTGTTGACTCCAGTCGAAATGCATTGAAATATGCCCACAGAATGATAAAAATTGAGATATAACAATCATCTTTTTAGGTTTTTGTCTCCACCTCCCAATTACCATTTTCATCAAACATTTTGTCGCATCACTTCATATCCACAAAACAGACATATATATAAGCAGGGTTACATACAAAAGGAGTAAGAGAGAAGAGAAGACAGTGTCTCTGTTTAAAATGCCTATCTAATAAATACATTTATTATTGTTTCTGCTCTCTTTCCTAAACCCCCGGAACGTAAGATGTCTCATGTGCTCTTTAGACAGGTCATTATTCAGGAAGGTCAAGCTAGTAAGTTTGTTGAAACATTCTGTAATGCTTAAAACTGTATGAACACGTACTACCACGAAATGTTAGTAATAGGGCATTTAAGTATAACAAACATTAATTCAATGTCACACCATCAGATTTAAGACATGACATAAGAAATGGCCCAATTCTTTTTCTTTGCCTTCGTTCATACGTCCAAAAACAGAGATAATCTACTCATATAATGAGCAGATTGACTTTTTTGTTTCTGTCCATGATAATGGATCTTTGCACGTTAAAAAATGATTTTGTTAAAGACTATCTCTTACCAATTTCTATTCGAGACACTGAAATCCTCCAATCTACGTCTTCTGGCAGATGCATTACGTCATACACACACACACACACACACACACACACACATATATATATATATATATATATATATATATATATATATATATATATATATATATATATATTCATTAGGAAACAGATATATAATCCGACAAAATAATTATGGATGCGTCATATTATTTGAAACTCTATGTGAAATGATTATTACAAGGATGACGTGTCACTTGGCCGTGAGAGCGTGAATCAAATAAACAATTAAAGAAAATAATTGTTTATTCTATTCACGCTATCTGGGTTAAGTGACATATCATCCGTGTGGTAAGCGGAGGTCATCTCAAATAGAGATGCAAATGATATAACGCATTCATATATATAGAGAGAGGGACACAGACAGAGAGACACAGAGAAAGAGACAGACAGAAATCTGGACAAAGAGAGACAGAAAATTTTCTTTCCTTAATAAAAACCATTAGAAAATCAATTATATCAGCGAATTTTTTTTGAGGGGGGGGGTATTGCTAGTTATTTAAATATCTTGCAATAACTAACTAAACCTGTTTTACTGAAGATAGAACTTTATCAAGGTCATTATCTTGATGAGGTATTTCCAATTTCACAGGAAAAATACGCCTGGATCCGTACACAAACTCTTCTATGTCACCTCGCGGTCACCAACGTGGTAATGGAGTCCTCGTACTTATCGAGCAAAGTAAATAGATCAAATGCTTCGTTGAATAACAATTTCCAATCGCCAAACTCGGAGAAATGAGGCAGGAAAATTTCATTCCAGTGTTATTTGTTTACAAATTAATGTTACAAGAATCAATTTGTCGCTCTCCTGATCGTCTTCGTCCTTGCAAAATACATCTTTGTCCAGCCTTCAGCTTTCTATCGACTGGAATTGAAAACTAAATCCTCATCTTAGTTTAATTACGTTCGCTTCATTGCACTAAGCTTTACTAGCTGAAGTACCAGTCTATGTCAGATTCAATATCTAAGAAGTAGAAAAATGACTAAACCCTCCAGAGCACAATTCGTTACTAAATTTTCCTAAAAAAAAATCCCACAACTTTTCATTTCAAAATTTCCCCTCGATCCAATGAATATACATATGAAAATGTGAAATTCGATGGTTTCTATTGCGTGACAAACAACTATATGGTTCTGCCATCCAGGTTTGTATAAATATCATTAGGAATCGCAAAAATCACCTAAAAAATAATTATGTAACTAAAGAATATATATATATATATATATATATATATATATATATATATATATATATATATATATATACATAAATATGTACTCCTTCCAGTGCTAAAGGTAAAATGGCTGAATGCAATTCGCTAGTTTTTTCTTCTTGAATGAATCTCTTTTTTGCTACATTTCAGTGATCTATTTTGATAAAGAACTTAATCTGTTTTCATTATGAACTCTGTAAAATTTCTAACATCATTTCCAAACGTCAGCCCAATAAGCCAAAAAAAAACTCTTCGTCCAAATTTTTTTTAGATTAGAAAAAAAATATCTATATATTTCGAAAAACCCTTGGGAAAAAAATCAGAAAGAATTTGATTCCATTTCTGAGAAGCTTATATGTCGGCCATCTTGGATTTTTTTAAAATGGTGACTTGCATATACTAGCTTTTCAATATTTTTACCTAACCTGTGATCACGATTCACACCATGAATTATACAATTGGAAGTGGGGTCAAAGTATCCAATGGTTCTCATTAGAATTCAGTGAAGCTGATTCATGTCACATGTGAATTTCAGTGCGTAGTTTCTATCCAAAGATATCAGCGCTTGGGTTTTCCTCATCTTTCTGGGTTTTCAAGCTTTTTTTTCATCTTGGATTTCAAGGAAATTCAAGTTTTCCCATATGAATTCTATGGGATTTAACCCTCATAGATCAGTTAACATGAGAGAAGGTGTTTCTTTTGAGGATATGAAGATATTTTGTTTTGAATTATATGGATACCAAAAAAATGACTAACTCATAAAAACTGTCTGGTTCACCCACTATTGAAAGAGAGAAAATGTGCGTAGAATAATCAGTATCATAACCCTGCCCAGGGGTCGATAGCCCGTTATTGGTTGATTACTACTACAAGGACTGAGGAGAGTATCAGGAGCGGGAGGGGCACACCCAAACATGTATTATTAAAAACACTCATACATTGTTAGTTGGTGAAGAAAATCCCACTGTCATCTCATTCGAAATGGTGCTGTAAGGAAAGAAAATTCAGTTATTAGATCCCAGGTCTGAATTGAAACTCACGGTTATTCCGAGATTTGGTAAACTGCATGTTGTCCAGGCAGCTTTGAGAGTTCATTGAGCTTTCATAGAGCATCCAAACATAGAAGCCTGGATAAAAACTGACGTCTAAGGTGCAGCAACGATGAAGCAAATGTAGTGTCCAAACTACAACCGCTTTCTTCATGTCCACACTGCAAGCCTTCTCTTTGTGTCCATGCTACAAGCGTTCTCTTCGTGTCCACATCTTCTAATATATAGCTTTGTATGAACGTGTACATAGGGAATTCTTCAAAGAAAACTCACAAAGAAATTCGCTCGCAAGTAACAGAACAAGTAGCCTTTTCTGAGAACAATAAATTGCTAAGCTAACCAAAGATACCCTCCTCGATGCCATGACTTATGCAGTGTTAGTGGAAGAATTCAGACAGTGGTAAAAATGGAAAATCAAAAACACCATGTTAAGGTCCATCACAAGCTACCTGTCCAGAGTGGAAACAATCCAGTTCTTTGTGGCTATATCTAACAATGCTGATAAGGCACTCCATCTGGAAACTGCAGAAGCATTCAGTAAACTGTTCTTTGCTTTTGACCAAATCAAATACAAGTGGTTCTGGTCCGGATATATTGCTGATATGCACGACCTCAGAAACAAACATCCTGAGAGACGAAAGGAACTCGAAGCAGGTAATATGTCAGTCAGTGGACAGGGCATTCCGTTGGTGTCCACAGGTGCAAACCACGCACGCTAAGATCTCAACAAGCAAATGAAAGATCACACCAGACGGATTGGAATATGCAAGAACAATGCAAGTGCTAGAGAGATATTCTTCATGGTTACACTAGAACTCCCATGTCCGTCAAGAGTGTTCAAAAGCCAGTTCGGCACTGGAACGGATGACAAGTACATAGAACAACCTGCACTGCGATCTAGCGAGATCAAGAGAGATCAAGAGACAATCGACAGAATCTAGACTGTCATACGGAGTCATGGTAGCTCCGTTGCTGCTGAAGGTGACAAGTTGTATGACATGATCACACACGTCCACGTCACGAAGGAGTATGTGCCTAAGATTTTGAACATCGATGATACCTGGTAGAAACTGTATAAAGACTGTGTATCAGACAGAATCAATAGAGAAATGAACATCTGTAAACAAGTTAAGAAAAAGAGAAACACGACGGTCATGTCTGACAACAAGAAGTTTACGGTAAAAATCAGAGATATAACTATAGATCTGGAGGAGACCAAAAACCAATGGCTCTTACCAGGTCAAACAGACTGACTAACCAAAAACAGGCTACTGGGAACAACAAGTTCAAACAGATACCGAGAGCACTCTTCATCCCCAATGGAGACAAACTGCCATGCACTGACCAGTCAAAACTGATCCAGCTCATAAAACAGTTGGCAAAGGAACGCACAGCAGATCAGGATCAAAACAGGCGAAGGTCCATTGGAAAGTGAAACCCTGAGCTCAAGTCAAGATGGTCATCCCACTCGCCAAATTGCACTGATGAATAACATATTTTTGCCCAAGCTGACAAAGAAGATGGTAGCAGCAGCCATCGTCAAAAGTTCACCTGAGTTCCTTTGCGACATTTGCACCAAACCAAAGACTACGATGAATTGATTCTGGTGTTTGACACGTACAAATCTGATTGTTTGAAGGACATCTCAAGGAATTAAAGACGGAAACTAGGAAAGAATGAAATCGTATAACAAATCCATGATGCAAACATCAGAAACAGTCGAATGACCCGCTTTCTTTTCATTACTAAAGATAGTGAATAGCCTCTATTTGAGGGCTGCAGTCATTAAAAATCCAAGATGTTCATTGTATTCATGAGAAAATGGAATAAAATGTCATCCTTCGTTTTACTAATCTCCAAAAACGAAATCACATAAATGACCTATTTGGTCAATTCTGTTTTTGTTTCTATGTTATTGATTTAGTTACTGATAGATTTGGACTAAAACCCGGGGATGGCCAATCCATTATGCTAACCTAGACGACTGCCTTGGTCACACAGGTATTAGGGGCTTACTCCAAACTGAAGGAAAATATTTGTAGAATACAACTGGAGATAAACGAAAACCCTTTCATCGGTCCTACTAAATAACTAAAGCGTAATCATACTACCTATTACTTTTATACGAATGTACGAGGGGTCACAGAAATATTCTAATCAAGAAGAGTCGTGAGTGAAGAAAAATCTAAACATCATAAACAATAAAATTTGCTTTTAAAGGACTTGAAAGGTCGAACTTTACACCTCTTAGGTGATGCTGATTTTTCACTGGGAATAACACCTCTTAAATTTTTAGATAAAAATAATATGATTACTTGAGTTGAGTTCCCGAGTGTTGGCATTGAATAAGTAAATGGTTAAATGATTAAATTCAGAACCGTTCAACTACATTAGAGCCTTTTTTACTAATTGTAAATCTGAGTAACAGTTTAGGTCCACGAAGAATCCATTTTCGGGTTAGAGATTTTCTCACTGAATGACACATTTTCGCGCGTGATGTTGATACGGAAATCCCACGAACACCAAGACTTGATTGTACCATATTTATCCGTTTCATGTATTATTCGAGTATTAGATTCTGAGATGAAAAATAGGTATAATATTGTAGCCTTTTGTACAACACGGGTACTCGTGTAGTGGAAAACTACAGTTATACAACAATTGCCCATTTCTTTGTTTTGTGACCGATAACAATTTGATTCAATCGAATAAAAAACATGTATATTCTACTGCTCTCCTTTGCTCAAGATCTGAGGCCATTGCTTTTATACTTAATGATTTTTTGAAATTTAATTTAATCGTTTTAATTTATTTTTGATATCTCTGGGGGTATCTGTGTCGTGCATGCCCCACAGGAAGGAAATAGATATTCTCGTACTCAGGAACTACGGTTAAAACCGTTAATTCTAATAATGTACGTGATTTTTCTTCATGCCTTCGTGGGTAGCGCGACTTACTCCCCTCTTTTTGCAGTGATTTGTGTACCAAACTTTTCGTGTTATACTCAAAAAATACGGTACATAATTTCATGAGTTAGAACAGCTAGATTCCTTTACCATAGATACAAACCCACCCACAGACAAGCAAATATGTTGCAGATTCATTTCGCCAAACACGTTCAGGCTCATGCAACGTGTAAAAGGTATAGTTAATTAGCTGGGGAGAGTAAATTAACCGCGTGGTTAGAACGTAGTCAAATTATATCAACAGAGAGTTTTGTTGCTTTGATTTGTTTTTGCTTTGCTTTTTTTGTTTTTTGTTTTTTGGTTCTGTCTCTATTGATTCACTGCTCAAGTTATTTTGAGAAAAATTACCAGAGTAAAAAATGTTATACGCCCAAAACTCACAAAAGCACATAAAAGCAAAGAGAAAAATTCTTAATTTGGTTGAAGAGAAAAACACGTCAGTAAATTCACAAACTCGTTTGAATTAACCGATAGAAAATATTTCTATCTAATACTCACATGAGCCAAATCATAATGACCAATAACATATAGCAAGGATGACAGCGACACTTCCGTAACGATTGTGCATGTTCAGGTCAAAGATGTATAAGCAGGTAAGCTTATATCGATTACTTTACTCTTGATGTGTTGAATGCCACTGTTAAGGACTAGAAGAAAGATTTGACTTGCTTTGATAATGGCCAATTGTATTGGCTAGAAAACGAGGTCATGTCATTTTTGAACGTACGACTTTTTGGATGCTTACTGAGTACATATGAACAGCTATCCGAGTTGGAAAAATTGCCGACCACCAACAAAGAACTGGGCAGTCAAGACTTATCGAAAAAAGTAAACGGAGGCCTCACCGCCGAGTACAAGCCCAGAAAAGCGATAATGTGGCACGTACTGCAGGTAGCGTTAATAAAAATGAAGGGAGGAATGTGACACAAGAAACTAGTTGAAGGAAAAAACAAGTCTGTAAATTCACAACCTAGTTTGAATTGACCAATAGAAAGGTATACTCTGATGAACCAAATCATTAAGACTAAAGACATATAGCAAGGCTGTCAGCGACACTTCCGTAATGATTGCGCATGTCCAGTTCAAAGATATATAAGCAGGTCAAGACTAGAGTAAGGCTTTTTCGAAAGAGCACGGCATGTTGGATGTCCACATAAGTATTCACTCGGTCCAGATGTGAAATAGACCAATAAGCGACAAGTAGCCAAAGTTGCATCACTCAGAGATGTGAACATAATGTGAAATGTACACAAACTGTCACTGGAGTTTGAACTTGGCTCCCCGAGTTCATTCGTCGTGCCGTCACTTGCTCAGCTGCATCGAAACTCTCTTCAGCGAGACGAGACTAATCGCAAAATAAGAAACTGAGGCTGTAATTTTTTTTTTTCATTTCTTTGAATCAAGTTTATTCATAACTTTAAAACTAGTTTTTTCAACAACATATATATTTTTGCCTAAAACTTGGAGTCATGCCATTTTTTTCTCTGTTAATTTGGAAAAAAATGTAATTTTCTTATGTCTTTTCTTCTCTGGTTTCTGAACAATTTTACTTGATTTTTATTATATTCACTTCAGATTCCCAAAATATCTTTATTGTGAACACGTTACATTCAGACGTATGTCGTTGAGTTGACACGAAAATAAGTACTTTTAAATTAGAAATATATTGAAAAGCAAATAAATATAGCGGAGGGATATCCGTCTAACTATCTATCAATACATCTATACATACGTGGATATATATATATATATATATATATATATATATATATATATATATATATATATATATATATATATATATATATATATATATATATATAATTAAACATATAGCAGGGGTATCTGTATATATATATATGTGTGTGTGTATATATTTGTGTCTGTTTGTTCATGTCACACTACATGTATACATACATAGTTATATGTATGTATTTATATGCATGTATATATATATATACATGCGTAAGTATATATACATACATATATATATATATATATATATATATATTTATATATATATATTTGTGTGTATTTGTGTATTTCAAATTATATATATATACATATTTTTATGTACGTATCCATGTGTGTGTACATATGCATGTGTTAATATATGTATATATATATATATATATATATATATATATATATATACATATATATATATGTATATGTATATATATATATGTATGTATATCAGTATATATGTGTGTGTGTGTGTGTGTGCGTGTGTGTGTGTGTGTGTGTCCATATCCATGAAACATGCAATTTTTAATGATCTTCAAGAAACAAAACAGCTTAATATATCACATGGATATTTGCCTATCAAAATGTGTATCAATACGTTTGTATTTTTCTCCTATATATATATATATATATATATATATATATATATATATATATATATATATATATCAATGAAACACGCAATTCTGATCGATCATTATCTCTAAAGAAAACAACCGTTCCTTATCACGGAATATTCGTTTCTCCACACGTGACTGGCCCTTGTTCTGGTTTACCATAAAAATAGCATCTTTTAACTTGCTGCTAAGTAGATTGGGAAGAGAGTAATGGTTGGTGTGCAGTTCGTTCCACTCCTCATTCACTTATTCCCTCTTTTGTCAATAATCGTGACATGCCAGTGATGAAACGTTTGCAATGAAACAGAGCACATGGATATATCAATTCATATTTGTCAAAAGAACGAAAGCATAAACGTAAACTAACACTGAACTGTAATTCAAACTGACAAACGTCTCGATGTTTCTTATTAATTATCATCATCGTCCATTCCAGGTTTTGTTGGATCATAGCTTTTCCCAAGGAGGTAGCAGTTCAGTTCAACCGTTACCATTATCTTCTGGTGAATTTGATTTCAAATTCTTGGTGGTCTTTCTCCTAGATTGGTTACCTCCCAAATCTAGGGAGCCGATTCTGCGCAATAACGTCCCGAATAAAACCACGAGAATTGAATGTAAATATCAGGATGAGGTGATTATTCATTATCATTACAGTTACTAAATATAACAACCCCATGAAAACGAAATAAAATTATGTATATCGATATGGAAAGATTTTGTAAATATAAAACAAAAAAGATTTTGTAAATATAAAACAAAAATGAAAAACAGATGCTTAAAGCGTGAAGTGCTCAGAGAACCGACCAATGTAAAATATGTTACAGAGATATTTAGAGACAAAACTGGAGATAGGCTGGATAACTCGGAAAAAGAAGGGATAACACATGCCACAAAAGCTTAATAGATTGGTGCCACATAGACAGCAAACGCAGTAGCAGAAGGTAAGGGATAAGACTTAAATATGCCAGGACCAGATTCATTCTGGATACTTTGATCTGAGAGCTGTGAATTATCCAATGTTACTTGAAGAAGTGCCTGCAATCTAACATCTGTACAGACACCAATCAACTTTGTCAATTATTTTTCATCATAAATATGCCAAGGATCTCGAGCGAATCTTTAGCTGTTATGCCTACAGTGATTCAGTGATACAAAAATGTCTACAATGTTATTAGCATCTATGAATTGTGGACTGTAAATCAAATAAGCATTCTTGTTACTGTCTGTGGCTTTGTCCAGCTTGAACCTCCAGTTCCTCTCCTTATATTCTTTCAATTATCCGATCATTGACGTCCCACGCCATGTGCCGGATTCTCCGGCCAATAGTATTCTTCGTTGAAGTCATCTTTGAAAACAGTTTCCTGGCAGAGTCGTCGATCATTATGTTTCCCGAATCTACAACAGCGGTTATAATCAGATGCTTCTGCCATGGCACGAGGCTTTTTTACATTTTCTCACTCTATATTCCATCTCGTGGGTTGCTCGGGAGACATCGCTTGGTAGTGACTTTTAAATGTACTTGAAAGTGGTCACGAGGTTCACCAACCATCTCGCGATTCTTGGCATCTGAGCAGCGTTTTATCTCACTTGGAAGCATGAACTCTGGTGCTAAAACTTTCCCAATAAGCATTGCAGTCTCTCTTGATGATTGATATTTATCGAAGTAACGTCAAATTCCAAATAGCTATCATCATATTTCCGATATTTCAACTTCCCTTATCTCTGCCACAGGTTCAAGTTCTATCATCACTTCCCTTTTTAAGGGATTTATAAAAAAGAAAACCTTCCCATTCGTGCAAAGATGAGGAATACAACCTGAAGATTGACGATTTAAATGAAAATTTCAATTTATATCATTAAATTACTCGTGTTGAATCAAACCCATTATTTTATTTCAACACTTCATTTAACTTAACACTTTGATTTCACCAACATTCAGTGAATTTGATGTTCGGTGAAGCTGCACCTACTGCAACTACAACGAACCGATTGTGCTCTGAAGTCCAACATAATGATTTTCTATGTGCTGATTACATGTCAATTCTTATCACTGTGACTTTACATTAGTGCATATATATATATATATATATATATATATATATATATATATATATATATATATATATATATGATAATTGTGTAATCCACAGACAGCTGTTTCGTTGTATTACAACTATTCAGTGTGGATATATATATATATATATATATATATATATATATATATATATATATGTGTGTGTGTGTGTGTGTGTGTGTGTGTGTGTGTGTGCATTTGCGAAACGAGACGAAGTTACCACATTGTCGCCTCTGTTATTTTCACACTGAGGGAAAGGCACGAATCCAGTTTTCCCTGCAGATTGTTTCTGCATTTGATCTCAAAAATAGGCAAATGCCACCGAAAATAATCCTCATCGTGAAATCCAACAACCAGAAAAACAATGTTTGCCTACCTTTGCAGTAGCTGCCATACTGAGGTACTATGTTGAGATAAAAAAAATTGCTATGTCTTTAGAGACTAAATATCTCTCGCCAAATACCGCAGAATGATAGTTCGGGAATCAGAGCTGATGTTCGTAACGACCACGTTTTGTTGCTCTTGTGCACATAAGGAGATAAATATTGGCATTTCAGATTTCGTAAGTAGACGAATTTATTGACATAGGAGAGGAAGAAGGTCACGTAAGAACCGACATTTGAAATATCTGCTTTCATCAGGGCTTTTGTCGAAAAGGGACAAGCAAAGCCGTAGGCAAACAAACGACAATCTTATCACACACACACACATTCACACACACACACACACACACACATATATATATATATATATATATATATATTATATATATATATATATATATATATATATATATATATATATATATATAGGGGAAGGGTGTATGACCTGATAATATATATATATATATATATATATATATATATATATATATATATATATATATATATATATATCGAGATGGAGAGACGGTGAAGGATAGTGGGAAGGATCTGGGGCCAGCCTTTCTTAACAATGTGCGTGATATTCGCCAGGTCATTAGTTGTATTATGCACCCTTTTGTGACAAGAAGAACTTCTCTTTTTATGAACGGACAAATCAGCGTGGAAGGTTTTTTTTTCTTCAGTAATAATAGTAAGCAGGATATTAAGACAAAAACCTGCACACACACACTCAACACACACACACACACACACACACACACATGCACACACACACACACACACACACACACACATATATATATATATATAATCAGAGAGAGAGAGGGGTAGATTGAGACAGGGACTGAGATCATGAAAGAAGAGCACATGCCTAATGCCATTTTACACGCATCAACCAGCATAGTCACTGTTCAGTGTTCGAGCCCTGGTAAGGCCAGGATTTTACTAATGGACTAATTCGGTACGATGACACATATTAATGTTTCCATTGCAACGAAATTCACCAGTTGAAAACAAATAGTCACGAAGCTGTTATTACTGAGGAGTCTTCGGGTGTTTTCTGGTATATTTCCATTAGTATTTTATGCTAAATTATAATTTACTCGCTGAGCTCAGTTAAAAAAACGACATCATCCATCTTACATATTGAAAAGCAATTATTGTACACATATATGTACCATATATTTGGATTTGAATGTAATTCATTTATGGTTTTCAAAAAGTCGGAGATTGTTTATTATTGTACTTCAGTAAATGAAGTTTAAGAAACTAAATGCTAAAAATAGGAGTCTATCGCAATATTTCTTTTATCGGGAGGGCATTCGAGTTTCTAAAGGTTCGCAACCACTGCATTAGACCCCAAAAATCTTTCTAGAATTTGTTTGTTTTTAGAAAAAAAGAAGAATTTTACAGTTTTACGAGGGTGGTTCTGTTTACAAGTGACCGTTGTCGTAACTCAATCCCCACTTTCTGTCCGGTGTAATGAATCGACTCTTCAAGCATCCATTTACTTTCAAGTTAACTGTCAATTACTCTTCGTAAATTTCACACTCACACACACACACACACACACACACACACATATATATATATATATATATATATATATATATATATATATATATATATATATATAAAATACTTCCCCCATATATATATATATATGAGGGAAATCTTTCCTTTCCCCACATCATACAATGGTTTGAGAAACCAACAACTACACAATTATCTCAATTTATGAACAATTTCTCTTCCCATATAACCTCCTGACACAGTGGTAGCAATAATGGTTTGATTCACCCTGCTGCTAGGGTCCGTTGCTAAGCCCCACCAATTCGGTCCATGGTGTGTTTCAAGTAGGCAGGTAGTCAATTATATACTTGGAATTTCATGCATATATATATGTATGGTGACTGTGTGTGTATTGTCTAGGTGTGAGATGATCTGACATCTCAAACAAGCAAATAGCATACAATTTAATGGCTTGCAAACGTCCAAATGCATCGAAATATGTCCACGTGATAATAGGAATTTTGGAGGTGTAACTACTCCTGTCCTCTTAATATTTTTTTCTATTCACAGCGTTTTCACCAAGACTAGCTTTAGATACGATAAAAAGGGAAATCCAATAGAACAAAACACAGCAACAACAGAAAAAGTAGGGGTAAAAATGATTATTTTGTATACATCACCATTCAATCTACGAGTGAAAAATCAACATGGGGAAATCTTCCTCAAACTAATAGAAAAACTCTCCCCGAGCAGCTCACTGTGTAGAATATTTAACAAGGGCAATCTCAAAATTAGTTATAGTTGTGTGGACAGTTTCTAAATAATCATAAAAAAGCACAACAACAAAGTAATATGGGATAGAGTATAGAGAAAATATGAATAAACCGGACTGCTATTGTACAAATAGCAATAGGTGCCCTTTGTAAAACAAATGTCTCAAATCAAACATTGTTTATCAAGCTGAAATATCAATCCCAAAAAAACTGTTGAAAACAAAATATTAAATATGAATATCAAATCTTTAAATTAAGATCAACCAATCATACATCATCCTTTTCAAACGATAAATCTAAAAGCAATGTCTCACTATCCACACATTATTGAAAGACAGCAACCTCACATCCACCCTAAAATGGAGAATATTAAAACAAACACATACTTGCCAGAATACTGAAACTCCATGTTGCATATGCGTAAATGAGAAAGTTGTTCCTCATCTTCACAAGAAAAAACAGTCTGACAAAACAGAAAAAAAATGAAGCAGCTGTAAAATGTCGGCTCTGCTCAAAATTTCTATTGAAAAATATTGATTAACATCCCGAAACTATACTATTCATCCAAATGGAAAGACCGCAGGATCGATTACCATCACACTGACCTACCCACAAAACTAGGAAAATGGCTATTCTATTCAAATTATGTCCAAACGAAGTAAAACCCCAGAAAATTGGAACACTCTATCGTGATGCCTTTATATAAAAGTGGAAATCCAAAACACCTCAACAACTGCCGAACAGTAGGTCTCAACTGCTTCTAAAAACTTCTCATCCAAGGTATCAGCAAACGAATCATCAAAATGCTAGATGAAAAAAAAACACGAAAGCAAACTGGCTTTGAAAGAAGCTACTCGACCATTGACAACATCTTCAACACAAAATGCCACTGGCTTTTTATCGACTACAAGAAGGCTTTCAACTCGGTGAAAATCATCAAAAGTCACTGCAGCTATCAGTCGACAAGGTGCTTATCTCGTACATGTCAGAGTACTGCAACGTACACACAATTAAGGTAGCTCCTTTATCAAACTACATAAACACTCAGAGCCTTTTCAGCTCGAAAAGAGTGAAGGCAAAGTGATCTCATCTTACACAAACTCTTGACTGCCGGCTTCGAGTTGTTCTTCCAAGACCTAGACAGTGAAAATTAGAATAAACTGAATATTTGAGAAACCTCTGATTTGCAGACGACGTACTCCTTTTTGCTAGGAACCTCCACGACCTCCATCCAATGAATATGTCAAGAAAGTTAGCTGTCACGTGAACTTCAGTAAAACAAAGCTAATGTGCAACAATATCGTCAGAAATAAACACACGGCGATCAAAATAGAAAATGCAGAACGGGAGAAAAAGAAGACTACAACATCTGCGTACGACAACAGATCTTCTTGGAATCCTCAAAGGAAGAAGAAATCAAGCAAAGAATGAACTCTAGGGTTGCAAGCCTTCGGCAAAGCAAGCCCAACCTTCAATGGCAAGAAAATCCCATTAGTTCCAAAAAGAAGAGTGTAGAACCAATGAATCCTCCCCATAGTCATCTATGGAGGTGAAACCTCAAATTGAGAACCAAGCAACATGCTCATGAAATAATTATGCTCAACCTTACATGGAGAGATCACACGACTGCATGGAATTTCAGGGGGAAAAAAAGGAGTCCGAAACATAGAATCCATTAGAGACTTCAAATGGCAATGGGCTGGTCATGTTTCAAGATTGACAAGCAACCAACGAACATCAGGACTCACAACATGGTTGCCTGGAGAACACATGTGCAACCGAGGCCGGCAGGATACGAGACAGAGAGACAAACGAGACATATTCGGAAAGTTTTGGCTCCACTACTCCTGTGATAGAGAGGTCTGATGAATCCCAGGGAAGGTTGATCATTATATATATATATATATATATATGTATATATACATGTATATATAATATATATATATGTCTATGTGTGTTTGTGTGGGAGTGTGTTTGTCGTGGATATGCTCGATCATGGTGTGACAGGTGCGGTCTCACTTTTTTTCAAATTTGATTGAATATTATGCAGGTAATTAGAGAGAGCTGAATCATAAATAATCTTTTGGTTAATAAGGAATCAATGGAATTGAAATTCTTACATTTAGATAAGATGAAAATTAGGTTCGCACAATGACCTCCCCTTCCGCGAAATTAATTGAAAATCCATTCTCTCTCTTTATGCATCTATCATTCTATCTATCACAGGCTGTTGATGTATCCTATTTTTTTTCTATGTGGAGCGATTTCACACATATCTAATCAAATATCATCATCATCATCATCATCATCACCAGCCGCAGCAGCAGCAGCAGCCGCAGCAGTTTTTTTAAAGTTCATCAAAAATCCATGTACAATGACGGACTCTATAAGGCTACTTTTGCTGCTGATAATGATATCTTCCTATCCATATATTTATCTATCCATTTATTTATCTATTGATCGTCCAATCGAACATTATATGAATCTACAGATATTCTTATCTTGCATTTTTCCCATTCGTACCGTATGTATTCTAAACATATATATATATATATACGTTTGTGTGTGTGTGTGTGTGTATGTGTGTGTGTATGTGTGTGTGCCTGTGCACTGATTTTTCTAACCATTACCCTAATTTATCCCGACATCTGACCGTCACCCAAGAGGGGACTTTTTCTAATTGGATCTGCAAATAAGTTATTACTTTTTCCATTGATGATGGAGTCATTACCCCCGGGGCATTTCCATTGTATATTCATAATGTCATCTTCCTTATGCAGGTGAATGCTTTCTCTCTTCGTTGTCAACTTCATACAATCATTGACAAGGAGCTTCAGCTCGACGTTGAATCTATTAGGCAAAATTTACGTTCGCACAAGTTAATTAACTGTGATGACGCCCTTCTCGCAACAAAGACTGCTTAAGTACCTCAGATTCACAATTCTATCAACTTATAATCATTACCAAATTTACAGTACAGGGAGATATATATATATATATATATATATATATATATATATATATATATGTGTGTGTGTGTGTGTGTGTGTGCGTGTGTGTGTGTGTGTGTGGTGGGAAAGTTGTCAGTGCTGAAAAGGAAAAAGACTTGAGACTAATTAGTACATCTCAATTTCGTGTTAAAATGCAATTGCTTACGTGCTTTTTCGCCCGTACAGGACTTCCTTAGAGCTTAGAAGCAAAAGTTTAAGAAATATGGTGAAAACTACAGAAATTCCTGGATAGAAGTTGGGAAGAGAAAATGAGGGTTTCATTACTATATATTACAGGGAAAGGGTTTGATATAGAGGTGGGGTTCCAAGGCGAGTGGATGTTATTTTAAGTAAGTACAGTTGTCTCAGGAAAATGTATGTGCCGATGATGTGGTTAGTGCGGTAAGAGTAAGGAAAATCATGGGATGTTGAGGGCATTTATAAAAGTATGTGGATAAGAAAATAATGGGTTTGAATCATACCTGTGAGTGTATTTTTTCCCTTTTCCACATTGTCAACTTTTCAACAACATTCTGTCGGATCAATAACTTTCCTCCACACACACACATACACTATACGTATATATATATGTATATATATATATATATATATATATATATATATATATATATATATATATATATTAACAAATAGATTTACAATCCGCCAGAATTATGTTAATTTGTGTTGTATTATATTGAAACTATATAAGAAATGATTTCTCGTTATTATACGGTGAATGCATCATTTGGCTTTGACAAAGTCAATAGTTTAAACTATAAAAGAAAATGGGGCTGCAGCAAGAATCGAACCTGTGACCGAAAGTGTAGATATCGGAAGACGATTTCAATTTTGAGGCGAATGATTCATTATTTCGGCGTTTCTTTCAAATCAAGCTTTGTCAAGAATATAAGGTCTCACAGGTCAACAGCTGTTTTATATAGCTGGTTTGTGAGTTGTGGTACTTATATTCACACACACACACTCACTTACACAAACACACACACACATTTCATTCATCGATATCACAGACCCTCATATGTGCAAAATACACACCCATGGCTTGAGTACCATCACTGATTCCTGCCCTTCACTTGAATTTTCTTTACCTCAGGTCAATCACACCAAACTGAAAGTATCCTGCCCCTTGACCTCGATTCTTTCAGTAATCAATTTCTTGATCAATATGTCGTACAAACATAAACATCTGACATCTGATAACATAAGCTGAATCGATGACCTTCCAAAGCCTAGTTGGTGAAATCCCTAAGGCCATGACATATATCCCACTACAAGTCTTGCACATATGATCAATTAACACACTTCAACCTACCACTACTCACAAACCAACCATACACAACTCTCGACTTCTTGTAACATATCATTCTCTTGAAAAGCTCAAAATGAGTGGTAACGTGGTAATGAAGAGACATTTGTCTTTAAGAGCCTTCTGATATTGTCATTTTACATCCATAATCTTGGATTAACTATTATCTATATCAATATGTTGATCATATATGTATATATGAATACATGCATTACTTTAATTTGGAACTCTATTTGAACTATTCGGCCTAGATAGCGAATGTCAAATACTCAACCTGCGTCCGATGGAAAGCCGAGAGAGTAGCGTCGCGTAAAGACGGCTTCCTCTCGGACGCAGGTTCAGTTCGTGTATTAGACCATCTCTTCAATTGTATATTCTATTTACACTTTCTAGGTCAATTGACACATTCACTGAACCATAACTGAGAGTCGGTCCAAATAGAGTTTAAAAAAAAAAATGCATTTATGATTATTTTCTTGGATTAAAATCCATTTCAGAATAATGTGCGTGTGTGGGTGGGTGTGTGATACAAACCCATAAATATCCTTACAGACAATAATAGTTGAGAAATCATCCGTTAGGGTCCTGGAAAGAGAAAATGAAACGACTCGTCTAGTCTTCAAAAATTGCAAGAGCCAATACAAGTTTAGATAAACGTGCTCAGAACATGCTAATTGTATAATAATAATCCTCAAACCCAAAGTGAACTTTCAAAACATTTTTAGACGTCTAAAGTCCAGTTGCAAAATGTAACATTGTGGTCATTATCATCAGGTATTATCTATTATGACAATTATCATTTCCAATAAATAAAACGAAAAAAAATTGTTATCGTTGATAATAACTATCCCCTAACAACAGTTTTGCAGTTATTGTTTATTTGAGTATATTTTGAGATTATTTCACTGGCACTAAAACTTGATTAACCTGTCAGATACCACATTTTTGTTTTTTTTAGATTAAAACCCTTATCAAAATATAAAACAGACAAATCTTCAAGAATGGACTTATAACATGCCCGACTACAAACATGAACCCAATCTTAAAACGTGGTTGCATGAACTTATTCTAAGTTAAAACCAGATAACTTAACCAAAAAGATTGAATATTGACACGTATGTTAAGTGACCGTTTTACGTACATCTATATAATCATCGTTTATATATAATTGATATTATCATAATCGTTATTTTCCCATTGTGGTATTATTAATATAATAACTACCTTTTTAACTGCCAATTTTCACTTTCAAATATCTGATAGATGTATTATTTAAATGCAAGATAAGGGGAATGTATAATGTGTCGAAAGAAGTGTTAAAAAAATAGATAAAAGAACAATTGACCCAAGCTTGTTGGTGTGAATCTCTAATTAAGGGACGTGTTTAGATTGAGCAAGCTCACAAATAAAAAAATACAAGTAAATATTGAATTGCTACCATCATTATATATTATTGTTATTGTTAACATTGTTGTTGGCAACATTATTACTATTCATTCAGTATTTTTTTCCCAGGAAATGGGAGTGTTCGAGGGAGTGGTCTGAAACTGTAGTGCAACATATGTTTGGACACTAAATAAAAGAAGAGAAACCGTTACTCTTCATATGTTATTGGTTGTGGGATCGGCTGGCCTATCACAGATTCCCTTACGGGAAGTTTCGGTTTGCTTGGCCAATCAGTGTGCAGAATTTCTCTCTCTCTCTCTCTCTCTCTCTCGTTGGTGAACTTATCAAAAAAGATGCCATGATGACCGGGCGGGAGAGGAAAGAAATTCGGACCGGATCGAGTTCAAATCACAATAGCTTCCCCTCGTTTTTTTTTTTGCGCTAAGTGCAAATACGTAATACAGATTCAGTAAGGGCTTTATATTAGAATTGATGCATTTTATTTCGGAAAACAACAATTTCCAGTTCAACAACCAATTCTTTCGGCAAATTAGAGGAACAGCAGGGGGAATCAAAGTTACCCCAAGGTAATGCAACATTGACAGTCGGATTTATCGAAGAAAAGTTTTATTCAAAAGTATCGGAAAAATTTGAAGAAGAATGTACTGAAAATTTCAGACTACAGTGAAAATGTTTTCTGGATGATCGCTTTCTATTGTGGACAAAATCCCAAAGAGAGCCTCTTACACTTCCACTAAATTTTAAACAACCAACACGAATATATAAACTTCCCAATGGAAGTCAATGAACACCAAATTTCATTCTCAGACTGTAACATAATAAACACAGAAAAGAAATTAAGACCGACACTCGGGCCGTAAAATCTACCTATTATTCTCATATCGCCCTAGACATACTAAAGATAGTATCCCATTCTTCCCAGCACACCTTTTAAAACGATTGCAACCGATTCAGAAAAATTACATCTAAGATTCCGAGAGCTAGAAGAATATCAGGAGAGAGCAAAATTACCCACCTTCCTTAATTGAGGACGGGACTGAAAAGCCCCCCCCCCCCAACTTGACAGAGAATAATTACTGAGGGACAACAGCAAGGAATCTAACAAAACCAATATCACACCCATCAACAGTAAATACAAGCCCCAAACCCTGAAGTCCCCAAAGAAATCCAACAGGATATCAATATATTAAAAAGAGACATTCAAATGAACAATATTCTCCAAAGCTTCTCCCTCATCGAAAGCAAACAAGCTCCAAATCTGAAAGTTTCTAGATACAATCGATCTAATTGCAGCTTGTGTTTACATCTTTTAGAGAGAGAAAACTTTGCTTTCGAGTCTGGTAAATCATTTGTAATTAGATCCAGTATATCTTGTGATGTGAAAAAAAAAACACAATTTACGTCATCTTCAGTGGAGGATGCAAAAAGGAGTATACTAAGGAAACTGGGAATCTGAGAAATAGGATTACAATCCACAGATAACAGATTAGGGATCCAACAACTAGAAAGCCTAATGTGAACTGACACATTGGTTAGTTACCCACTTGAGAACCCAAATTCAAAGTTTTCACGGTTTTCATAATGCGAAGTGTTTATGGACTACTTTGAAAGAGAAAGAAAGCAAGTTCATAAAAAATCTTCAACCGTCCGTGAACTACAATGGCATCTTTGATTCACCAAACACATAAAAACACTGATCCAATGATCCATTCAACTAATATCCTCATTCCCCTAAATACTCCATGCAGTGGATCAACAGTTGCTAAGAACGGCCCACATTTTCTACACACGCCCATGAACTTACACCCATACACAAACTCCAACACTAACAAACACACTTACATACAAACACATACAGGCACTCTGACACATTCATGCAATGATATACGCACATAAACACACACTCCCACATTTAAACACACACACACACACACACACACATATATATATATATATATATATATATATATATGTATGTATATGTATAGTATAAACTTTAAAATCTCAATTCAGATCTTCCCAATTTTATACCTGACCAACATGGATCCCCAGAGTTCACATAAGAAAATGAGGCCGACAAAACACAAGATGGAGAGATGAACTGGATAGATTCAGGAAATAATGGCTCTGTGACGCCCATGATAAAGAAATGTGGCGAATCCTGGGGAAGGTTTATGTCCAACGACGGACGTTAAAAGACTGATGATGATTCCAAAATGAAAGATTCCAATGCGAACACAACAAACCACTCATTTCTTCATGCAAATTTCAACCCACTTTCTTCTTATTTAGATTTGAAAAAAAAGTGAACAAAACATTCAACAAAAATTAATGACCGAAATAGTTATTCATATATAATACAAACAGATCGAACAACACACATACTACAACATACAATTGCACTCTTACACGCACACACAGATATATAAACACACATGCACACAGGAATATACACGTATCGCTTCAACCCGATTGAGATTATCTCTTATATTTTAGTAAAGCAAGCTTGGGTCACTACCACTCATGCCTTGTCCCACCGAAGTAACTTCCTACCAGGGACATTAAACAGAGATCAGGTTACTTCTCCTCACCTTTTGGCTTGAACTTCTCACCAGAGCACCGGTACTTCCTACCGTATCAGTGCCCCTGCTGCTTTGAGCAACATATCAGTTTGGAAAAACAGACCCTGACAAATCAGTAGATATATAAAACGCCAACATACCTACCAGAATACTATCACCGATGAGAGCAGTCAAAAAATTGAACAAATAAAGCTGAATTCCAGAGAATTGCAAGCATGGCTTTTCCATTTCTTCCTCTATGAATATATATATATATATATATATATATATATATATATATATATATATATATATATATATTACAAATCAGGGATACAATATGATATAATATAATGCAATATCCGATGTATGATAGGTTTATCCCAAAGAGTGCTTAATAAATTCAATTTTAGATACTTAATGTTGAATTGGTTTAAAGTGAAGCTTGAAGTACAATAGAATGAACGTTCACTGTTAACGTGTTCGCATAGCAAATCCTCATTCCAATATATATATATATATATATATATATATATATATATATATATATATATATATATATATATATATATATTCCCTGATATTCAGTACTATATATATATATATATATATATATATATGTATATGTATATGTGTGTGTGTGTCTGTGTGTGTGTCTGTGTGTGTGTGTATACTGTATTTAATGTGTTGTTTCATAGATGATTATCTACATTTTCCCCTTCAAAGGCCCGCTTTATCTGCGGTTTCTCTTTCAGTAGTACATGGACACATCATTAAAATTCCAATATTGTTGATATATGTAAACCTACTGCATATCAATGTGTAATTTCTTTCAATACTAAATAAAACGTATCTGCATGAATACAATGTTTTAGCTGTCTTTAATAATGAAGATTCTGATAATGTGATGAAGAAGTGAAACATATCAATTTCGTCAATGGAGGTATTAGTATACTTTTGTGCCCTAAATGGTTCCTTTTGCAATCTCTTACCTTCGAAACAACGTAGAATGGATATTTGTAACTTAGGATGTTACAACGTATGTCCATTAATTCATTCTTATATATATGTAGATATGTCAGTTAATCTATCTGGTGGCATTTTTTTCGCTCTTGGGCTAATAATAATTTTTTATTTGTTCTTTTTTTCATTTATTTATCTATCTACCGTTTGGGAACTGAGATTGTAATTTCTATGCTGGTCAATATAAATCATAAGTCTTTTCAGAACTTGGTATCAGTCATGTTGGTGATCCATTAGTTAAGTGGAATGGGTTTAGTTACAGGAGATATATCATATGGTTGTCATTTGTCTACTACTATTAGTGTCCACCTTTTCACGGCGTTGGTTGTTTATGATTAATTCTCTATCATTCTCAGTGGATTATCTTCAACATACCCAACATAACTTGGAGAAAATTTCGGGATTAGTCTTAAAGGATTAAACTGTGCTAATAGCGTTTGAGGTTCTGATGATAAGGTAACTTTGGTAATTGATTCTTGTATACCTGAATGTTGGATGTTGAATAGAAGTTATTTTTGGGTTTCAAAAGAGATTTTGAGCGGTGCCAGCACTTCACAGCTGCTTCATTTTTTTTCTGTTCAGTAAGTCTGTCTTCTCAAGGTGATAATTTCAAATTTTTCGTTCAAACATAGGTAACACAGAGTTTCAATATTATAGTATGCATTTTTTTTTCAATATTTCCCGTTTTACTGCATGCATGAGATTACCATCTTTGAACTCCCAATAATATGTGGATAGTGATGTATTGTTTGCTTTTTTTGTTTTGTTTGTTTCGTTTGAAAACAATGATGTATGGTCGGGTAATCGTAATTTAAAGGGCTTTTTGATACCCTTGTGTAGTGTTTTGTTTTCTAAGGGTTTTATTGCTCCAGGATGGATATCTTAGCTTGAATATACAATATTAGATCTTAGATATTTGCTGTGCAAAGGGTACCTTTTGCTCTCTGTGCAATTACGTTCTGGTTTGTTTTCATTTTATTCACTATTAGTTGTTTTGTTGTAATGATTCTTTTATGATTATTTCAAATGATTTTTTGAAACTGTCCGTACAACCATAGCTTATTTTCAGTTTGTCTCGGTTAAATATTTTACGCAGCGGGTTTCTTGGGATGGAGTGTTTTTTTCTGTCGATTTGGGGAATATTTTCCCTGTGTTAGTTTTGATTTGGTGCCGTATACTAGAAAATCATTCTGCTTCTATTTTTTTTTTATGTTGCTGTGTTTTACTCTGTTGGGTTTCAATTTTTCATCGTATTCAAATCTGACTTCAGTAAAACTGCAGTCCGTTAAGGCTTAGTATATTTGTTTCTAACATTATTAAATATTGTTTTGAAAATACTAAAAAGAAAAGAGATGTATGTTTGTTTGGCGAATCCTGAGGACGGTCTATATTCAACGACGGACGCTAAAAGACTGCTGCTGATAATGATTTACCATCTCAACCAACTCATACACACACATCGCTGATCATCCACCATCTGTTTAGCCCATCTAACACACACACCCAAATATCCATATTCACACCTTCATGAAACTGCCAAGACACATATCACCGGTGCCTCACAACACACACACGGACACACTCAACAAACATATATTCACACAAATTGAAGCACATTAACAGCGCTTACACTAACTTCAAGTAAAATCACACACACATACATGCAAACACTCTCACAGATAAAATAGCCTCTCGCACATGCACAGCCACAGAAAAGTTTCCTCCTTAACGTTGACACAACTCAACCTTCAAACCAACACATAAGAATCTTTGTTATCTGTCTTGTTTCTTGGCCATTATTTTATCATTCTCAGCTAGTAATCGATGCCGTCCCTGGTGAAATATCACCACTAATATGAATAAACAACTTATATTTGCATTTAACTACGTTTCCAAATTGTCTTTTTTTTCACCATACAACAGCACCTACAACATCCTTTCACACACCATATATATATATATATATATATATATATATATATATATATATATATATATATATATGTATATTTATATATATGTATATAGATATATATATAGATAAATATCTATATATATACATACATATATATATATATACATATATATATATATATATATATATATATATACATACATATATATATACATACATATATATATACATATATATATATATATATATATATATGTATATGTATATGTGTGTGTGTGTGTATCTGTGTGTGTAATGGGAGATGGAAACAAAGAGGTGGATAGAGGGATTAATGAAGCGACAGAGAGAGAGTGTGAGAGAGAGAGAGAAATAATTAATTCAAGAATTTTCTGCACTTTTGTTGATTGATTTGTTCGATTGACTTCAACTCTTGTCTGGATTTTAGCGAACATCTCTCTACGTAGACATCATCTAAGATTATATTATTGCATATCAATATTAACCGATTTCTGGAGAGAGAATTTTGGACATTTTTATTCATGATATTTACTGGTTCATTCTCAGCACTCAAATAAGTCTGGACTTCATATTTTCTCTCCTTATTACTGATTTTTTTCTTCTGAATATTAATCTCACCAAGTTTATATGAATTGGAAATGTTGTGTTCGGTGAATGCTTAATTAAAGCTGTGTACGTATTCACTGCACACTCTTGTGTATATTTGTGACCAAGGTCCAAGATACACACGTGCATACACACACACACACACACATATATATATATATATATATATATATATATATATATATATATATATATATATATATAAAGAGAGAGAGAGAGAGAAAGAAAGATTTATATATATATACATATATATATATATATATATATATATATATATATATATATATATATATATTTACAATTTTGTTTTTGATCAGTTTCATGTAGCTATTGAGATTTTCAGATATCTTGTTTTTCTTTTCTTTTCATCCTATATTTGTAGAGTTGTTTTCATGGGATATTTCTTTCTTATTGTTTCAAAATTATGTTGTTGTTGTTTTTGTTGTGTGTATTGGAGTTTGTGGTTTGAGAATTGTGTGTTGAACAATACCTGAAGAAATAAACTCCAAACTAAGAGCCATCCTAGATCTTGAGCAATGGAAGAACACAAAATCATCAATAGATTAGTTCTGCAACATCAAAGACAAAAAAACTTCGCAGTCATTCAAGTAGACATTCTGGATGACTATCCATCATTTGCAAAAAGTCGACAAAGCCGTCTCTTCAACCAAGGAGCATCCAATTTACCAACAACCCAAGCAGGAATAGCCAAACACTGATGAAAATCCATTCTATTTGACAAAGTCTTAGAATGGTGAAAAAAAAAAATACAAATGAGAACTTTCACGAAACAATGTGTATATGCAAACTGATGGGAATATACGTATCAGCAATCCTACCCAGACGAATAAAGAAAATAGACGCTGGTTTGTACAAGAACGATTGACTTATAATCTTGGGAAACTGCGACGGACCCAAAACTAATAGAAAGAACATCGTGAAAATATTCAAACAAATAGAATGGGAAATTGACATTAAAACCCAACTCAAAAAAAGTACGCTACCTAGATGTAACTTTCAACCTTCAAGATGAACTTACCGACTATTTCAAGAAGAAACCCATGAACCAACATTCATAAACATTTCTTCAAACTATTCACAAACTCGTAAATGGAATTTACAAGGATCTACGACCATTTTAGAGTGTAGAAGTTTTTTGACGGATGATACGCTTGGGTCGATGGGCAGAGCATTTTGCGGGAGGGATTGAGAGTAAATTCAAAATGGCGGTATGAAAAACAGAAAATCTGATTTTTTGCTCTCAAAATGATTGCAAATTTCATAATTTTGTTGGAATCGTACTTTTCCTGATAAGGAAGTTTTTTTTCCTACTTATTCGGTATTTCCATTTATTGAATCAAACGTACGGGACTGAAATTCATGCCGAATAGGAGCATAAAAAAACGAGAATATACATTATTTTCTTCGCGAATGATTCCCCGACACTTTTAAATTTTGAGAAATCAATTCAGCCTACCCAAAATCCACGTAGTCCTGGCCTGATATAAAGCACGTAAAAATTTACTGACGTCATTCAAATCATGGCTGCATGCTTTGATATTTCTTTTTGGTCTTGTTTGCTTATCCTAATGTCTTGAAAGTGACCCACCTGATTTTGAATTATGGATAATGTTGATTTCTGATTTTGTCTTCCTTGAATTTTAATTTTAATCAAGATTCAGTTCAGTTTGCCTATTTCTTCCCATATTTTTTCTCATTCCTGTCTTTACCATTACAACCAAATTTTAGTTGTTGCAAATTTGTGACGATGAGACTTGATTTAAGATAAACATATAAAGATGTCTGCCACGCAGAGTCATCTGGAGTCACCTTTGCCTAAAAAGCGTTAAAAAAGAAGAGAAAATTCATAATATGCGTGTATATTTTGCAGTGAGGCTTCTCAAGAAGGAAAACGTTATTAACCATTTGACTCTTGGAAGAAATTTGATGCCAAAGCTTTTGAACGGACATGTGATAGATATCGATATCGAATTGTAGCAATGTTTATCATTCTATGTATTCGTTGACAAGAAAAACGTTTCGAGTAACTGGGAATTATTTTTTCTCAAATTCTAGGTCTGGATAAGTTTGGAAATCTTGACGACGATATTGACTGGAACAGTGGGCCATCAAGTATTCACTTCCACAAATTATGCAAAACTGATTTCACTAATGCAATAAAGCTGGAGCAGTCAAGATCGAAGTTGTGGCATAGAAAAGAAGAAGAATAACAGAGTAATGATTACCCAGTTGTCAGAGATGAGGTCGACTTGAGCAACCAATACGTAAACGTACTCCACAGGATGACCAACTTCATTGCCATGATTTTTGCATTTGGTGTATGAAACCCGAAGACCAGAAGAATCGAACAAGAAGCAAGCATCTTTCAAGACAGCAACTAAGTTTATGGACAAAATTGGTGAGTCATACGATATCTATCTAGGATGTAGAAATGCGAGAACGGCTACTGGATGCTTTTGCAGCTGGAATCTGTTACTATGAAGCATTCTGGAAGAAGCATGTTAGGCGGGTGCACAAAATGACGGAAGTTCAATTCATATTCAGGACGTACGCATCTAAGAAATGAAAGAAATGTTTTTTCAACATTGTAGAACATAGGTCTGAATGTGCCTCGAACGCCGCAAGATTATAATTTCAAAATCCAAAGAATCTGATCCAGCTTTGTAAAAGATCCTATAAATAAAGAATTTGGTGAGCTGATTGGATTACATTACTCTCATCACAAGAAAAGGAGTATATATATATATATATATATATATATATATATATATATATTAGCCGATGCAACAGCAGCAGCATTTTAGAGTCCATCGATGGAAATTCCTCAATCGCCAGACCGCTCTATCATGGTTGTTGCGACAAGAGTGTTGAAGGGAGCTTCATTGGGGCAGCTATCAATCCCTAGGCCGTGAACAATGAATAGTTGCTAAATTCTTCTAAAATGAATGATCTTAGTTGACACAGGCATTAAATGGCCACCAACAGTTTAAGAAGTTGAGTGTATTGAGACTCCAGATCTGTTAATTCTCTGGTTTCTAACTTGGTTAAAAAGAATCTGGCGGCCAACGATTTTGGCAATTTTTTAAAAAGGTGTTAATTCATGCTGCTCTCCTTCATCGGTGTTACTCGCACACCTCGTAAAGTAAAGCTCTCCTTAATATTTAATGATCTCACAAAGAGCCGAGCAATTATTGATATCATGGAGCAGCTCAGTCTGGGTATAAGCTACCAAGATGTCATCTAGTCACATAGTGCTTGGGCAAAACATGAAGTAGCAGAAGATGGAGACTGTCCCGAAGAAATGACTTTTAACGCTCCATGGACAGAAATAATGGACAAAGATGACTTCAGAGACGACAGCCTGGCAGGAGCTGGAACATAACACAGTGTATTCAGTCCGAGTGATTGGCAAACCCTATCAATAACAACAACCGCCATATGTTAGTTACACCGAGCAATCTCAGGAGCATCGTAATTGTACACAACCAGATTCAGCCCTACGGGATAATAAAGACAGGCACTCTTCCAGTAAAACAGACGATTGATGAAGCGCCAGAGGTAACGAAATATCTGTTAAGTCCAAAATGATTGGATCATTCGTTGGTTTCCAGTCAATTATCCAGTAGTGTGCCCCGAGGAGTTATACTATTATCTCACAATGCCTGAACCATCACATAAATCTGGAGATAATGAAGTAACGGTCTGCCAAGTGACTTCTGCAAAAAAGAAGAACTTGCTTTTTACTTAGTTGGTTGGAGACTAGCCAGCTTACACCTTAATTGTTCAATTAAGTAATGAAGATTGATGCCGTTTCAAAAACATTCCGCCTGTTCAAGAGCCATTCCACGCTCAATTCTTATTCATTGCAGCTATCAGAAAGCGCTCAAGTCTGTTTAATGTCTTAGTCATAGCTGACTTGATTGCAGTGAAGCAAGCGCTTAAACGAAAGCACGACCGAAGAGTACACAGAGTTTTACAATTACTATATGATATGCTTACCAGAAATTTGTTAAAAACGCTTTGGGACATGAACTGTCTGAAATAGTAAAAGGTTTACTCAATAAACTATAAGATCCATGAAAAGGAGCGATCATCACCAAAACTCTCTCAAAGAACAAAGAACTGACAGATTCAATTCCCAAAGCACACAAGATTATTGAAAGCTATTATAGCCATATAGCTAACCTCTGGCTTTATAAAAATGGTTGGGATACTCGTGAACATTCATTCAGTTAAGACCCCAAACTGCGTCATGTTTTTCGTCTCAATTGAGGTTGATGTTATCCGGGATGCTGTTTGAAGACAGAAATATGGGGAAGGGATAGGAGAATTCTGGATAGAAATGATTACGCCAAATCCTTGAATGAGATCATTCATAGTAAAAGGCCTGTTTGCCCTATCACTTTCTCGTAAGCCATGCACATCTTTGCAATTGGATCTCTGGATGAAAATGGCAATGAATAAAGTATCAAAGATGAAAGCTGGGTGGAAGCACATCTTAAAGAACGAGAAAATGATGATGATCCATGTGATAAATGCCAATTCTATGGACAGAATGGATGCTTCTCTTCATTTGTTAACAGACAAAAAAAAACCCATCGATTTCATCATAGTAAAAACACCACCGGTGACCGAGATCGAATGCAAGAGTAGTTCAAGATCTAGAACTTGATTTTCAAAATTTGACTCAAAATTCTAAGCTCAAGACCTTGCATTTTGGCCAAATCACACCAAAGACTTTGAAAGCTGACTTCGAAACTGTTTCAGCTTTTTTGAAAGATTTTGATGCTACATTTCCTGTGAACATGCGATGTAATTTCAACAAAACACCTCTGACTAAAGAGAAAGGAAATGTAGTTGTCGATAAAAAAAAAATGAAATGGAGAACAACGCCACACCAAAAGTAGTTTCAGTGTGCTGTGAATCAAATGTTACTCAAATTGTACGGCATCGAATAACAAATAAATAACTATCTATCATCAACACAAATGGATAGCTTTTAAAAGAAAGTCCAAGCCTTTTGGAGAGTTGAATCTTTATCCATTGCAGCAACTGAACGATCATTTAAGTTATCCAGCATTGATTAAAATAAGATTTACAAGGAGATAAGTATCACCTACGGTAGAAGACAGAGCGAAAGGTGATGAGACCGAATTCATATGACAAGAAAATTGTTTCACATAATCATTGATCATCACTGATATGCTTTGAAGATAATTCCTGTGAATGATTCATACGACGCTGAGTTTTCAAGAAAGGGACAGCGAGCTTGGAAGACGAGTGGGAAGTAAATACACGAGGGGAATCCATAACGTTTTGTGAAAGCCATCGATAAGTTTCCAAACTCCGGAGACTTCAACAACTTTTTCTAGAATACCAGAAATAAGAGAAGAGATAACAGGAATTTCTAAAGAAATAGCTTGCAACACTTGTTAAGCAGTACAGCAATTATAAATTGATAAATTCAGTTCAGAGGAAATTTCGGGATCTTAAAATCGGAATAGAATTAGATGAGTTCAAAATGTGATCGCAAGGAAGCAGACGCGATCATAATGTCCGTTTATTCCCAGGTGGGGAATATGGGAGCCAAGGAGGCTGTAGCTATCTATGCAGGGGAAACGGGTGTGGTAGTTTTGGCTGAACACGCTTCTCATGAGAAAAGGCAAGATATATATGATTGTCAAAATCTCTGCACAAAAGGTATCATAGATATAATTCATTTCCTGACAGGCTCTGGTGCAAACTTCGGCAATGGTTTAAAAAACATAAATTCTGTGACGCAGAATACTTTAAAAGCAGTAGAACCTTCCTCATTGTTTGGCAGTTAGTTGAAATATGTTTTAATCAAAGGAATGAAACTAGAAAAAAAAATTAAAATGTTGTTTTTTATGATTATATAAACGTTTTCCGCGGGAAATCAGTTAATTTTTTATCTTCCATTGTATTGGTGAAAGATGCAAAGGTCGCTTTTTATCGTATGATTGTAATAGAATTGCCGGGAATTTAATTATTTACTTTCGTATCTGATAGCTCATGAAAAAAATCCCTGCACTTTTAAAAATGTACTTGCATTTTTTTTCAAAATGTTGGATCGACTGCTTCTGTAACAGCTTCTGTGATTAAGGATCCTTTCTTTTTTTTTTTTTTTTTTGTGTTTGATCACAATCAGCATCATCCATAAGAAAAGCAAAACACTTGCAGAGTGTAGAGCAGCAACATGGACCAGCAGGAAGAGAAAATCAATGCAGCGATATTCCACCCGATGCAGATTTGTTCAGATAAGAAGCTGTTTGATTTAACTACCAGACATACGTCTTGTTCGATTATCAAAATGTCCCACCACTTGCCTATTAAGTACGGATAGATACTAATAGATTCAGAAACTTCATCCACATTGCAATAAATACTAGCAATGATGACCTATGTGACGATGACACTAGAAATGATTTCGATGTAGACATGATTGTGAGAGAAACTGGCAGCAAATGTGACAATGACTTATAAATGCATAGCATATAAAGCAAAGAAGCTTGGTCATAAAGACGTTATCGTTAAGTTGATATGAATAAAGAATTTGAGGCAATCTTCCGAAATATTTATTGTCGTTTCAATCAGTTACCTCCTCCGTAAACGATATTAATATACTGCAATATTGAATTTGCCCGCTGGATATTTAATTCGATGGATGGAAGTAAACGAGTGAAATGGCAAGATATGTCGGAAAAAGCGGAATTCTAACATAAGAATCATCCTTAGAAGCCTTTCATAAGCAAATACTTTAAATTGTCAATCTCTGTGCCGCCATTTTCAATTTCAGCCCCTGGATATTTAATTTAATGGATGGAAATTACTGAATAAACATTTTTCTTGCTAGAAAGAGTGCAACTTCAACAGAAATATCAAATTTGCAATCCTTCTAAAAGCCCAAACTTCAATTTTTCAGATTTTATGCCGCTATTTCGAATTTACCCCTTCACGCAAAATGCTCAACTTTTTGGGTTCATATATCATCTGTCAAAAAAAACCCCTCTAACCTTCTACGCCTGATAATGGTCACAGATACTTAAAATTTCCTCGTACTGATCATTTAACAAATTCCTTGGACGGACGATTCTTCGAGCGAAGCGATCTCCATCAGCGCAAAAGAAGACTACGAAAATCTTCTAATCAAGCTATGGATTTTTACAACATTACATTCATACAAAAAGATAAAAAGAAAAGCAGAAAAAGAAACATCGTATGGTGCAATAAGAAAAAAAACAATATTGGCAAGTCAGCTCGATAAACACTTCCCACAATCAAACAAATACATAAAATACTTTACAGAAATGAATTAAAAGTTAGCTATAATTGCACAGAGAACATCATAAATCATTTTTTTTAAACATAAAAGAATCAAATAACACTCAACACATAGAACAGCCACCTGTAACTGCAGGAAACAATCCAGATGCTGATCAAAAGAGAATTACCTCCAGTCAAGTATCATATGTCAAACCAAGGCCAAATCTACAGGTAATACAGAAAAAAACATACGTTGGAAAAACTGAACGTACGTTGAAACAGGAGAGTTACCAGGAGAAAAGAACAAAAATTACGAATGAATACAACAATATCAAGGTACAAATGGGAAATGAAAAGAAAAAAAACACCAGAAATAACATGGGAAGTTTTTTTTTTAAAAAATGCAGCAGCTTGCAAGTGCATTTGGAAAAAAAAAGACGTATCCTGTCAAGAAGAAAGATGAGCAATCATAAATTACCTGGACTAAAAAAATGGCCTTAAAAAAAAGATCTAAACTCATATCAAAATGTCGGCACGAAAATAGATTTATCTTACGTTTTATGCCACAGGATTACGACTCTAACCACTAAATTCAAATTAGCAATAAAAAGCTAATATTCAACTTTAAAACTAAATAAAAACACTTGAAAAACATATCCTTAATGAAAAACAAAACTCTATGCACCATTTTTTTTTAAAGCCCAACATAACATCAGAATCAAAGAAACCAAAAATCTCAAAAATACCACAAAAATATTCATGACCAGATAACTAATCACCCAACTCAACTAGCCCTACGTCTATGAACAAACACGAACACACTACGCTTCATTCATATAATAGTTAAGTTTACATTTTTAGTTTTTGACTTAGTTCATCCCCATTTCTAATCTGATATTACAACATTCAATTTTTTTACGTATCTATATCTTTACGAATATAAAAAAATATCAATTAATTTCGGTTGAATTTGAATTCATTTCAAATTTATTTTATTGAAAAAGCAAATCTACGTTTACCCCATTCAATTTAATTTATTTTCATACTTATTTAACAATTTCAATCCAACTTATAAGTTTTAATGGATCTTAAATTTAATCCATTTTATCTATAATTCTATTTCCACCTCTTTCCTTCATATAAGCCATCTGAATCCATTTACCTCAAAGCTATGCTCACTCATTTCGGTCTTATTCACTTATTTACTTTTAAAACAATTTCATTCAACCTCATCAATTTAAAATTCAATCCAATTCAATATACATTAATTATATCTATGAACGTATCCTTCAAAAACTCAAATGGCTATGGTCTGGCTATGTCACAAGAATGACAGACAACTGATTGACATTGCAACTCTCGATATAGATCTCCAAAGATCACATGCGCAACCGAGGCCGGCAGAGTATTAGATGGAGAAACGAGAAGGACAAATTCACAAGTACTGAATCTGCAACGCCCACGATAGAGAATGGTGGCAAATCCTGGGAAAGGTTTATGTCCAACGACGGACGTTGAAAGACTGATGATGTTCTACTTTATTTCTGATATACACTCAACCAAGGCTACTATTCCCCCCATCCACCGCCCAACAAAATCTTACCTCTTATCCAATCTTCCTCCAAGATAACACGACCACGCCAACACTGTGACAGAACTATGCCCCCACCCACCAATCATTGGTAGCCAACTAACATTCACTCTTTCATCTCCCCTATCTAAAACCCACGTACGACTTATTAGAGCTGCCCCAACATCATCCATTGCCCTGCATGCAAGAAGACAGTGATAATAAAAAAAACGCGGGATTCTTGTAAAACAATTAGAAAAATACGCAGAAAACAAAACTCTAGTCTTACATAAAGATCGGATGAAAACAGAAAAAATAGTCAATCGGAAAGGCTGCATGAAACTGAACAGTAACAACATATATATATATATATATATATATATATATATATATATATATATGTATGTATATATATATATATATATATATATATATATATATATATATATGATAGAGAGAAAAGTGAAAACCTACATTATATTCCCGTGACATGTTCCGTTTTAGACAAGCATCCTCGTACAAAATGAAATGAGAAAACAATGGTGGGATTGGATAGAGAGAGGGAATGGAAGTGATGATGCGGGGCTCAGAGACTGATAGGTGTGAACTTATCTGTCTTTATGTCTTTGGTCCTGGTTGGTGTCAGCAGGGAAAAGGGTGTGGTTAAGTAGAGCAGATGTATGGCCGTTACCAGCGTCCGTGGTATGGGCATGGGCATATGTGTATGGGTATGTGTGTGTGTATGTGTGATGCGTATAAGTTTGTGCAAAAATAGATGTATATGAGTAAAACCCGTTTTTCAAAATACAGGAGGGTGGAATCATATAGCAAGCAGGTATGGGGATGATGACGCAAAATCTGACAACTATTGGGTGTGATCTCATCTGTAAGGAGTTGGTGAAGGGGAATAGAAGTGATGAGTGAATGCAGCTGATGGGATGGACACTTGTGTGTATAATTGTCGTTGTGCATGTGTATATGTATGAAAATAGATGTATGCTTATCTCAGATTACTATACTGATGGGAATATTATTAAAACAATTTGTTTGTCTGTATTGCTGTATTATGGAACCTAACCAAGAGACAGACTTACAAACTGAGAAGTATGCAACGTGCATATGAGAGAATCATGCTCAACCTTACATGGAGAGATCACTAGACAGCACAGTATATCAGGAAGAAAATGGGTGTCCGTGACATCATAGAAACCATTAAAAAAAAAACTCAAATGGCAATGGGCAGGCCATGTTGCAAGAATGACAGACAACCGATGGACATCATGACTCACAACATGGATCCCCAGAGATCACATAAGAAACCGACGCCGACAGAACACGAGATGAAGAGATGAACTGGACAGATTCAGGAAATACTGGCTCCGTGACCCCCATGATAGAAAATTATGGTGAATCCTGGGGAATGTCAATGTCCAACAACGGACGTTAAAAGACTGATGATCATCATCGTGACGTTATAATGTGAGGTTGAGCATGATTTTCTCATAAGCACGTTGCATGGTTCTCAGTTTAAAGGTCAATCTTTTGGTTGGGTTCCATGTCTCAGCTCCATAGGTGACTATTGGGAAGATGCATTGTATACCCTCCTTTTTAGAACTAATGGGAAACATGTCAGGAGAATGATGGTTTACTTGAAATCTTTCATAATCCTCTTCCCTTTATCCTAATATCAGATAACTTCTATTCTATTGTATACCATAGCTATAAAAATGGCATTGTTTTTAGTTTGATTGTTTATTTGTGCCTCTTTTAACCAAAGTCTACAAGTCTCATAGATCTAATACTCTGCATGCAGACTAAGGAAGGGTCAACTTGAAAAGTTGTGTGAGGTTGACCTCACCGGTCATTCGAGGTCTCTATAACCATTTCTTCTTCATTTCTAGCGGGCCACAAAATTGGGCCAATGTTGCCGACATTGAACATATGGTCATATCTTCTCACGGTGGAGATGTGAATTTAACCTTTAATCCATTTTAAGTCACCAGATGCCAATACTGGTCATCTCTACTCAACCTTCCGAATGTATGGTAATAATTTCGCATCCACGTAAGTGATCCTTGTCATAGGGGTAAACGTTTTCTTCCCTCAGGTCAAAGGCAGTGCGATACTGACTTCGGAATCAATTAGAGGTTACCTAAGTCAGTTTTTGGTCAATTCTAGCAAATTTTCCAAGTTAGCTACAATTTTTGCCTGAGTACATCTTCACACTGTGAAAGTTATTAGCAATGATAGGGTGATGCTGGAGTTCAGCTGAGATAATATCTGAAAATTATAACTAAGCACACGGACAGTCTCTCAAGATTGCTGGCCTTTACCGAATTTCTCCATGCTTATATACATATATGTATGTTTGTGAGTGTATGTGTGTGCGTGTGGCATATATATATATATATATATATATATATATATATATATATATAACTTTGATAAGGTTGATACCTATGTAGCTCCTTGACCTCACCACCCCTCCATTTACACTACACTACCCCTAACATACCAAAAATTCTAACTCCACATCACTCCCAAAGACCAACTGCTACTACTTGACCAAAGACCTGATACCTTACTGGACATTCTCTCACTCAGCAGGAGGCCTCCAGCAGCCCTGACGACACAATTTACCCACAATGCATAGCTCCTGACGGTGGACTCTGGTTCTACATGGGAAATTTTAATACACACTCACACAGCACACACCACTGATGATGGGAAGAATCCCGAAACATGCATGGACAATTTACTTATAAGGATTAATAAACTTTACCTCCAAACACCTCACTCCCGCGCCTGTCTCACTCTCTACAGTACACATTATATATATATATATATATATACATACATATATATATATATATATATATATATATACGAAATACTATCGAAAAGTTCGATGAATTCGACAACATCAGCAGAACTAATATAGTACTTACTGTAGCCAGGTTTATGAGCAGAGCCCTTTGCAAACCAGTAGTTTAACAGCAGGCAAGGGGCCACTTCAGAAGAGACGATAGAAACTATGTGTTATGGATTGTTATGGATGGCTTCCCGAACACTTTGGTAGAACCCCCTATCAATATTTTGACTGATTGTCTTCTGCCTCCTACGTGTATTTTACCTCTCTTACTTTTGGAATCAGTTTTTACCGACTTTTCTTTCGCAAGGCACGCGGATTCTTGTAACCAACAAATCATCTTCTGCAATTACCTTCTCAGGGAATGCTTCCCGAATTCTCCCTCCACAACATCCCGCACAAAGAACCAATCAGCGCTTAGTGGTAAATCTCCAGGGACAAATATGAGCATCAATCTTATAACGGTTTTTTTTTTTCTTTCCAAAAACGAAATTGTTTTCTCTTTTACTAAACAAAGGTAGATTTCGGTCCACCCGGCAAATACATCCGAAAAAAATGAGCTAATGATAATTGTAGAATGGAAATCGAGCAAAAATCCGAAATGATGAATGTTTTATTGAATTGTTTTTTATTTCCATTCCGTAAAGAGCGGGCCTTTCGCGTGGAGTGATGTAAATAATGTATGTATTGAAATGAGCAATTTGCTTTTGTTGTCTTCCACAACACTCTTTTGTTGTACCTTTTTTCCCCATTCTTCTTCTTCTTCTTCTTCTTCTTCTTCTTCTTCTTCTTCTTCTTCTTCTTCTTTATGCTTCTCTTTTTATAATACTCGTTTTCCCCTCTCCTCCTTTTTCTGCTTCTTCTTCTTCTTCTTCCTCACTTTTCTTTCACTTCCCACCTAGCTTTCATCCTTTCTTCCTCTTCATTCACCTTTTTAAAACTCTTTCTTCTTTTCGTCTCCTGCTCTTCAATGCATTTTTTGTCTTCTTTTCTTTTTTTCCTTCTTATTCAAACTTAATTTTATTCCTCCATTTTCATTTATCGTCCTGATTTCACTTCTTCTTAATCATCTAATATTTGTCTTCCGTTCCTTTCTTTTCTATCACAGAAATCGGCTTTTCTCCATCTTTTCTTCCATCAGGTTTTCATCCCCGTTCACTCTCTTTCATTCCATATTTTCAACTCTTTTTCACAAAATTGGAATAGATATATGTATGCATGTATTAGTCTGCCCACACAATATCTCCAGAAGGTTCTCCATGAATTTCAATGATATTTTGCAGAAGGTTGAATCATAGGCTAAGGGAGAAATGATTAAATCTTCGAATAGATCAAATTTTTTTTTTCAATTGAGAAATATTTTTGCATATATCAAAACAATTGCCTAGAATATGGAAATACAAGACTCAGCATCTATCATAGCTATATATGGACTAAATTTCATTTGGTTTTTAGTTGGTGTACGATATTGGCAGAGCCATGCACTCTCTGCGTTTTTTTCTAGTTCTCATCCATTCTTTTAATTTACCATTATTGAGTAGCTCGAGAACCACAGGTGCAGCTTTGTCGTAACACGGCAATCGACGAAAGGAGGCGTTATTGCAAATATATGAAGAGATACTCTCCTGTGGTATAACTCAGTCGACGGCAAGACGTCATTTCGTGAGTTGGTGTACCATATAACCGTTGCAATATCCAAGTCTGTCCATTCTTTACGTCTCTTGTCGATTTTTTTTTTTTACGTATCATCGTACCACTCTGGTATTTCAGTCCCCCCCTTATGTTGCAGATGTAGCCTCCTACTATTTCTAGCTTCCCGAAAGAGATTTGAGACCTTATACGAGATTATGGAGAACGCAATGTTTTGCAAAAATGAATTTTTTTAAAAATGTGTGATCTATGAAGAATGATTCGTTCGTCCGTTCGTTTCAAAAAGCTAATGAAGGAAAAGGACCATCCAATATCAGTCCAGAGAATACACCAGAACTCGCAAAAGGAACCCAACTAACATAATTCAAATAACTTCAGTTTTTACTTTTGGTAATTAATTAGTTTCCTTCTTGTTTTTCCTAGCGGAACAGCATTTCTTTCTTGGGCCGCCATCTTTTTCAAAGTTCTCCATTTTTTTTCCTCATGATCTTTTACGCCATGATTTTTTTTTTTTCGTTCTCGCTTGAACTTTTGTATCTTTAAGATTTCCTTTTCCTTGTTATTTTCCCATCCATCTTTCGCTACGTTGGACACGCCCACTTCTTCCGGCAAATGTCACGGTAAAATTATTTTTTTCTTCGAAATAATATCAAAAATAGAGTTTTTGCATTCCTTTGCACGGCTCTTCACCAATTTGCATTGAGTTTTTGGTTACGCAGGGAAATCATAAGACGTTGATAAAATTAATCTAAGACTTTCTCATCAGATTAAAATTATCTCTCATTTCTTCTGGTTATTTTTATATATATATATATATATATATATATATATATGTATATACATATATATTTGAAACCGTCAGCCAAAACTGTCATTATAGGTTTCTGCAGTGTTTAAGCTTGTCTGGCCATATACATATATATATATATATATATATATATATATATATATATATATATATATATATATATGTAGCCCATAAGGTTTTAATCAGACGATGATTTCAAACAAGAATATGATTTTTGATTCAATTTGCGAGTCACGTGATGGAACCACATCCATCATTTGAATATTTACTCCTTACTATATCTTGTCAAAATAAGCTGGGTTTTTTTTTTTTGCTTTTTTTTGTTTTTGTTTTTGATATCTCCATCCGAAGTAGGTTTTGAGTTCGAGGTTCATTTCACGAAGTGAGTATATTCTAAATCTGTCCCTTAATTTCTTTCCATTTATATTCATGCTTTTCTTTTTGTTTTCGGACCTTTTTAATGATCGCTGCTAAACAAAAGGTGAGATGAGTAACATCTATTGATCACCCAATTCTTTTTTATTGATCACCCCAACATAGCACCTTGGTCACTTGATGGTTTCTATTGAACAATAAGCTAGAATTGTTTTGTTTTGTTTTTTTGTTTTGGGCTTTTTTTTTCATCTGATGCCCCCAATGATATTTTCAAGGGAAAAAAAATTCAATTTATTTTTACTAGGTAAATTCTCCTTTCTGCCATGGCTTGCTTTTTACAATATATTTACATTATATTAATTGAACTTTTTTTAAATAGATAACACTTACTTATAGTTTGATTCAGCATTCAAAAGTGAGATAGCTTTTTACTTAATCTTTGGAGGCCATACAACTGACGGAACCCCTGCGGTTGATGCTCCTAAATCCCATGTCTTAATCTAGCATTGTTTCACCGAGGTTTTCAAATAATCATCTTCATCTGACTTTTCAGTCTTACACACACACACACACACACACATATATATACGCATGTATGTACACACACTCACATATATATGCATATACGTATTTTGTACGCTTCTATGTAGATATTCACACGCACACACAAACACACACACACATATATATGTGTGTGTGTGTAGGCGTGTGTGTGTGGGAATATATATATATATATATATATATATATATATATATATATGTGTCTGTGTATGTGTGTATATATATATATATATATATATATATATATATATATATATATATACTGCCTTTGGCAGCACAAGCTCAAATTTCAAAAACAAGGATAACCCATTAATCCTTAAAAAAAAGGGTATACAACCAATGCATCCTCCCAATTGTCACTTATAGAACTGAAACTCAGAACTTAACCAAAAGAAAATTGAGAAACATACAACGTGCAAACGATAGAATCATGCTCAACCTCACATAGAGACACCACGAGACGGCAAAATATATATCCAAGAGAAAACAGGAGTCTGAGACATCATAGAATCCATGAAAAAAATTGAAATTGCAATGGGCTGGGCATGTTGCAAGAATGGCAGACAACCGATGGACATCATGACTCACGACATGGATCTTCAGAGATCACATGCGCAACAATGGCAGGCAGAGTACTAGATGGAGAAAAAAGCTAAACAAATTCAGAAAATACTGGCTCCGCGACACACACGATAGAGAATCCTGGGGAAGGTCTATATCCAACGTCAGACGTTAAGAGATTGATGATGATGATGATGATGGTTAAAGAAGCACATGCATATAGAATTATACATGCATTCTTTGTTTTGTTTTCCTTTGTTACGTCTTGTCAATTTTCAATGCGCTGATCATGTAGGTATGCATTAATGTATGTGCATATAAAACCGAATCGATGAAATTTTAACATTTTACAAAAAAATCAATGAATACGATTCCAATTTCAATTGGATCAAAGATTAATCGAATCAAAACAAAACTATAAAATAATTATTTTTCACGGTGAAAAGTTTGTGAAATGAAACTTTGAAAAAAAAAAAGTGAATTCGTATCTTACCAAATAAAAATGTAATCAAAATGAAATCAAACTTTATTACAAAAAATAGGTGAATTCTGCCAATTAGGGAATTTCACCAATTCGACATAACATATATATATATATATATATATATATATATATATATATATATATATATATATATATATAATTCAGCGCTCTTTTTTGACCCTAAAAATAATCATAACGATATATATATATATATGTGTGTGTATATATATATATATATATATGTATATGTTTGTGTGTGTGTGTGTGTGTGTGTGTGTGTGTGTGTGTGTGTGTGTGTGTTGCTATACTTATCGATCCCTTGTCGTTAAAAATGTTTTATGGGTAACCTACACGAGTAAGACCTGTTTCGAAATAAAAAAGAATGTTGTATGCAATGATATTAATGTACCATATATATGAAACCTCATAGAAAACTACATGCATGGCATAAACTATATGATAAGGGAATTTATACATTGTATCATAATAACAGGGTAAATGTGAAACGGGAAAAAAGACACTGGAGAAAATTACATAAATTCCATTGACAGATATTTGGAAATAGGTGACTGAAGTAACACAAAAAACTTTTTGAAAATTTTTTTAATGCTTATTGTTCAACGCTTCAAAGCTTTGTAGACTATATATATATATATAAGCCCACCGGAAAATTCTGAAAAGAAAATGCACATATCCTAACATAATATCAGATTGTGTGTGGAGCATCGAGAACACATAAATAAAACTCATGAATAAAACACAAATTACATTCACATGTATCACGAAATAAACGATTGAAATGTCATACGTTTTTGAAATCTTTTTTTACATACTTTGTGTTTAAAGCTGTAAAGCTTCCTAGAATATATATATATATATATATATATATATATATATATATATATATATTGTTAGAAAAGACATTAAAATCTGCATCAACAGTTACAATATTCAGCTTCAACCACAGGATAACCTAACCATTAAAGATCAAGAATCTTTAAAGAAATATAAAATCAATAGAGTTGATAATCACTAAGAGCAGATAAGGGAGTTATAGTTATTTGGGCTGTTAATGAATACCTCTTGTAACGTAACACTCAATTAAAAAACATATAATTCTAAAGAGAACTCGAATTATCCCTTCACTGAATATCAAAACATAGTAACTCACTCTTCATCAGAGATGCACTCTCATAAAATAACAAATAATATACTTCCACGAAACCTGCTAGGTTCTACTTACTTCCAAAAATCCACATATTAAATAACCCAGGTAAACACACCACCAGATTATCGAGATACATATACCATCCTACCCCTAGCTCTGCACGTTCAATCCTACAAATGAGACATCATCGATCCTCTGCTCAAAGTCGAACACATCAAAATACTCAATATGAAAGCAAATCCCTATATTCTAATATCAAAACCGGAGAAGGCATTCAGACTGCCCGAAAGCCCTTAACAATAGAACCACTACAAAACCAAAAACAGAAACGATAAGCATCCCTATGCAACATATTCTCGCAATCAATAGTTTCAATTTTAATAACAGGTATTCCCTTCAGAGAAATCATTCTCACACATAAACTCTACACACGACTGTATTAAATGTAGAAACACAAGCCCATCTCATCAAAAAATTCACAACTCCCCAATACGCAGTTGCGTCGAAGCAGCCTTTCTATCCCAGTGTAATACTGTGAATGAAAGGAATGGGCAATTTCAAATTGCAAACCCCTTAAATACTCTAATTTTGAAACAGAACCACATAGACACGATACATTACAGCACCAGCAACACCAACATACAAGGTATTGGCTAACAACCAACAGCCATTTCAAAAAATGATACTAGTACACATACACCACCCTTGTAAGAAAAGTAAAAGAAGTCTTACCCACCATCAACCAAAAAGATTAAATCAAAACAACAAACCTACTTCCTGCCAGCCCCACATACCTTAACACCTATCAATTGATTGCCTGTCACCCCTCCTTTTCAAAATAGAAATAACAAAATCCACCTTTCCTTAGAATTGACTATGTTTACCTCTTCTCTTATCTAAGACAAGCCAAACACCTACAGAGACAAGATGCATATATTCCCTGACTCCGCTTCTCATCGACCAATCTCATCTCAAACCAAATGTCACCCTCAATTATACAAAAAGATACAAAAACCTCCCTTCAAACTACTACCAAACAACCAAACACAGAAAAAAAAATCCCAACTTTAGCATCGAAATGTAAACAGCATGTTATTTTCTGTGAAATCGCCACGAACATCTTTCTCTGGAAAAAGATGGCTGGCTCCTGTCGAAATGCATCGAACTAAGCCCAAAAATTGATAATTAAAAAAATTGAGATGTAACACCTATCTCTCGAGTTTTTCACTTCACCTTCAGATTTTTATTAACTTACACACACACACACACACACATATATATATATATATATATATATATATATATATTGTACATATACTTTCGATGTATAGATGTACTGATATCCGTCTAAGAATATATATATACATATATGTGTATGTGTGTGTGTGTGTGTGTGTGTGTGTGTGTGCAGATCAGTATTTGAATAAATATATACACAGATAAAAATGTTCATTACTGAAAAGGGAAATTTCGGTTCATATGCAAATTTCATGCATCCAAACTCACGTATGCATGCACGTACACACACACATTATGTATATATATATGTGTTTATACGTGTCTGTGTATGTGAATGTGCGTGTTTGTGTGTGTGTACATAACCTCCAACTAACGAATAAAACATTGAAAATGCACTTCTATCATTTGTTTACTGTCAATTGTAAATGTTTCAAAATTCAAAAACATTTTTTTATAAACAAAGAGACTGGATAATACTTTAAAAAAACACCCAGAGAACAAGAAGATTTTGCAACCATCACCCCCACCCCCTGAGGAGTTAAACAACGATCAAAGAACACCATAATATCTACAGGAGAAACAACCGTTGTCTCTTTATGACTGAGCATCTCATATTATTTCACCCACAAAGAATTAAAAACAGAAATTCGAACCGAAGAAATAGCTTTGGGGAAGATTTAAACTCGTACCCATAACATGAAAGCTTGTTATTTTATCTAGCAACATTTACACCATCTCAGTGAAATAATAACAACATTCCATTTTATCCAGTAATATTTTGGAACAGAAATAGGCATTGAGCAATAATTTTCAACAGAAAAATAACTACAAGCAAGACTTGAACGCGTAGCCACCACAAGAAAACCTGTTATGCCATGCAGAAACCGCTATGCCTTTATGGTTAGGATCATGAAGTAGAGTAATTTTGTAGTGCAGTGAGTTTGGTTCTCACCAAGTACTCTTGTATTGTGGCTTTTTGCCAGGCTAAGCGAAGCTTCGTGAATATCTACATTATACTCCATCCATACAGCGATGACTTACAAGCTAGTCTCACAAACTATTGCTTGGATAATGAATCCAATTCGTTCTCGTTGCCCTACTATTCTTGCCTCATATCAGACTAGTCTCAGCTTGTAATAATCTACTCAAGAAGCTTTCCGTAGATAGATGGCTAGCAACTATTTTAAGGGTCATGAGTTTGATTCTCAGTTGATGCTTAATCATTTGCCTTGCGTCAGACTACACTAAGCTGTGTAAATATCTGCTTAAAACACTTTCTGAAGATGAAGAGTAAGCAAGCTATTCTCGCAATCTATCGCTAAGGTGGTGGGTTCAATCCTCGCTGAGAGCTGCAAAATTGTGACCTTTTGCTTGACTTTGCTAAGCTTCGTAAATATCTGCTTAAAACACCTTCCAAAGATCGGAATTCAGCAAGTTATTCTCGCAATCTGTTGCTAGGATATTATTGTATACTACCACTATAATATTCTGGGGTTTAACACTGGTTGGGGGTTACAAGATACATTCAGTAGCATTTTTTAGTTCGTTACCATTGTGTAACTCAGGGGTTTGTTGTCCACTTCTGTAGGCGATAGAGACTCAATGCCCTCTCTCTTTTTTGATCCCATTGGTGTGCTGAGCTTCCAAAACCGAGGAGTTGGAAGCAATCTCCAAGTGGTATCAGTGGGAATAGGTAGTAATAAGTGCTGTGCTATTGTTGCCCTGTGTAAGTAAGCAATCTATTGTTGTAGTAATGAGTTTGATTCTTGCTTGGTGCTGCATTGTTACAGCCTCGTGCCAGACTTAGCAAAGCTTTGTAAAAATCTATTTAAAGAGTAATGACAAACGAGTTAGTCTCGCAAACCATCGCTACGGTTCTGAGTTCAATCCTCGCTCGGAATTCAACTATTGTGGCCTTCAGTCAGATTAAACTAAGCTATCCACTTTCATTCCTTCTTTCATTTTTCATTGTCTTGACAAAATTGTTTTCGTCTTGTTTTTCGACATCCCCACCCAGAAAAGATCTCAGCAAGGGGTTCAGTTTACAATGTAAATTTATACTTGATAGGCCCTCTATTGTATGCTCAGTAGTTTGGGGGTTTTTTTTTTCAGATTTGAAATTCTTAATGATCATTTCCCGACGAAATTTGAAATTAGTAACTTATTCATTGATCACCCCGTTTGCCAACACGGCATATTGCCAGTAAGATGTTGGTTACAAGATGGTTTCTATTGAGAGACTAACCAGATCTCTCTCTCTCTCTCTCTCTCTCTCTCTCTCCGAAATGGTTTTTATTCAGTGACTAACCAGATCTCTCTCTATTTCTTTTTCATTCTCTTTCTCTCTCTCTCTCTCTCCTTCTTTCTTTCTTTCTTTCTTTCTTTCTAAAAGCTGTCATCTATAATAACTCGCCGTTCATTTAGAACCGCCTCCGCATATATATATATATATATATATATATATATATATATATATATATATATATATATATATATATATACAAGACAAGTCGCTATAATGGTAAAGTGCTTGCAAGACGATACTAATGTCGCTTCTAATCCTATCCACATGTTGATAACATGACATAACCAAATAGCAAGGTCTTAGTGCAGAAGACGAATTACTAGAGTCACCATTTCGTGTTCTTCCCAGACACCAACGCCCAACACCGCCCTTGCCCACCGCCTACCTGTCATGATTAATGATGTAGGAAATTAAAGCGACAAATAACGGAGATCACCTTTCTCACACTCATCTCTTTCTTTCTCATTTTCTCTCTATCTTACTCTCTCCCTCTCCCTCATTTGATTTGATTTTCCTTTTTCTTATTAAGTTTACTGTTTCATTCGCTGAATTTTTTGTTATTTTTTTGTAACTTTATCATATTTCTGACATATATATTTGTTTCCACTTTTGTCCTTTCATCATTTCCTCCTTTTATCTTTTGACTCTCTCTCTCCCTCTCTCTCTCCCTCTCTCTCTCTTTCTCTCTCTCTCTCTCTCTCTCTCTCTCTCTCTCTATATATATATATATATATATATATATATATATATATATATATCTTTGTCTTTTATATGATCATCACTTATCTTTTGTATTTACCTTTATTTTATAGTAAACTTTCTCTTTTTCATTTCTCTCTTCTTTCTTTCTTTCTTTCTTTCTTTTTTTCCCTGTTCACACATTTTTTCTTACTATCTTTCCTTTTCCTGTTTCATTCTTGCTTCCTTTCTTTCTTCTGTCTATTCTCGCTTTCTTTTTCTTTCTTTCTTTCTTTCTTCTTCCCTTTTTCATTCTTTCCTCCCTACATTCCTCAATCCAACTTTCTAATTTTCTTCTCTTCTTCCCTCTTTTCTTTCTTTCTCTCTGTCTCCCTTCTTTCCTTTCTTTCTCCCATCCTTCTTTTTCTTTCCTTCCTTTACTGTCTCCCTTCTTTACACATTAACCTTTTTTTCCTTTTCTCCCATCCTTTTTTTTCTGTTTTTTTCTTTCCACTCATTCTACAAACGTTTTTCAATTTCATTCTATCTTCCTTCCTTTCCCCCGTATACCCTTTCCCTCTCCATCTAATCTTCCCTTTGATTGAACCAAATATTACCCCATTTTTTTGATCCCTGAAATGAGATGTCATTCAACTCTGTGCACTCAATGCAAAAACACAATTATTGCAATGCACTCAGCAAGAGAATTTGCGAGGCACTGAGCTTTGCAAAACATCTCCGCAGAACATCGCTTCTAGTCTGGGTCAGTGCCTCTGGAATTATTTCAGTGTCATTCACCCCCAAGTCTTTAGAACGAATTATCATTCACCCGATACTAAATTCCCTGTTTCTGATCGTTTCCAGCTTTTTCTCTCTCGTGTAGGTGTCGGTTTTGAATTCACTGTTCCTCCTTCTAGAGTGGTTGCCAAACTGGACTGAAGAGCACGGTCTGTTCTATTTACCAATAGCCGTAGAGAATAGATGGGTGCATGCCTTTTCCAAGGACAAAAGTGTAAAGTGGGTCGGTGTTTGAAATCGGTTCACCGGTTCTATTTCATTACACCAGTTACTTGATCCTTGAAATGAGATGGCATCCAACTTCGATATAAAAACAATGACGTCGATGCAAAAATAGAATTATTACAGCGCACTGGGCGAAAGAATCACTCTGCAAAATATTGCTCCCAGTGTAAATTGAAAAACATTATTATCCCGTTTTGTTGAGTTCATCACGGCTTTGCACCTGGCAGCAATTGATTGCCTTCTAAAGAGAAAGTGAAAACAAAAAAAATCAGAAACAGTGACAAATTGAAAGAGATGATTATCTCTGGCCTTTTTTTTTTCTATTCTCTCAACATACAGAAAGCAAACATTGATGGCATCTATTACAATCCACACCGTTTTGTTTTCCCTACAGCGAGGAGAGTGAATGAGAAAGACAATTGGAAGGAACAAGAGGACCTTAACCTTGACTTGGCATTGTGTTTTCAATAGAAGTATCGCAGTCTTTCTGTTTTTGGATTGAAAACCTTGTAAATGTGTGCGTCATTTTATTAATATGATGGCAAGTAAGACTAACCGGTGTCGCTCGGGTTTCAAAGAAAGAGAAATTAACATATATCTTCGGGCAGATATCTAAAGATAACTTCTTTATCCGATCTAATTTCTTTTACAAAAACGCCCAGTATAAGTTTGAGTCATTCACATATTAAAGGATTTTACAGAAGATGAAAAATAGAATTTTCTATACTGGTATCCTCCACTTTCTGAAAATTCGCTTCAAGTCAATGTTTTTCTTTCCTAAGGAGACGGAAAGCGAAAATATTTCAGTGTCTGTTTTGAAGCAAGCTGTTTTAAAGGAAGTGTGCACACTTCTCTTCTCTAGTCTATATTCCAGTCTCCTGCACCTTCCACTACCTTGAATATGATTACTACAACTTTTGATTGCATATGTAATAGATAAAAAATTATAAAAATATATGCATGTATTACATTTTTTGTTTTTTCAATTATATAAAAAAAAAAAAAGCCATCGCATATTTTTGGCATTTCTAACATAAATTTTGGTTGGTATGCAATATTTGTAAATTTAGCTTCGTCTGTAAGAAGCACGGCTACCAATCAGATGGCTGTGATTTCAAATCACTGCAGGGGAATGTTCATTTTTTTATCCCCGAAACTTGTTGAGAATTAGTCTGGCCGTTCTTGTTACGGTAGAAAAAAATCGACTCCAGCTTTGGAATAGAGGCCAAAAATTCAAACTTGGAAAATATGCTTGCAGTACTCCTGAACGGAATATTGAAAGACATTGCAACCCGGAGAACTTGATCTTCTGAACATCGTATGATATGTATCAAAATCCGTTAACCATAGATGGCAGATGAAGTTTTCGTTATTTTCTCTGGGATAAAAATTAATTTTACGCGACATTCAAACACAAATCAAAGAACATGAGATATTAGTGTTTTTTGTTCGTTTGTTTGTTTGTTTGTTTTTTTTCGTTGGAAACCTTTTTTTTTTAAATGAAGGCATTCAAATACAAATAGAAGTTTATGTGGAATAAGAAGATTTTTTCTTGGAACCTTTTATATAAGACTAGCTGAAACACGCCTTATCCGGCGGATTCCACCTTGCTCGTACACGTATATATGAATACTGGATGGAAAGTAGAGGTTTAGTCTATCATTATAGTTACATTGGAAATTTTTTTTTAAAAAGGAGCTATGTAAACCTTTAATTTTCTTTCCAAGATACAAGCTATTTTTGTGCAAAAATTGTTTAAGAGCGGATAATGATAGACTGAGCCCGTTGGTTTATAAAATAAAACTGTTAGAAATCCTCATTATTGGATGGTATGTATGTAAATTGTAAATTCCCTTTTTTAGAATTAACATCCAAAAACCATTTAGAATTTTTTCCTCAATATCTTCTTCTCAAAAAACATTACCCTTGGTCCACTTAGTATGCATGCCGAAATTGGTTGACTTGAACAAATATTAAAGGAGGGACAGAGTGACAAACAGGAGCCAAATTATCTATATACTAGATTATTAAATACATATTGAACGGTGTATTCTAGGAAATTTAAAAAATAATAATTAAAAAAAAAATAAAAAGTGGTAGGTAACTCTGATTGTTATTGTTGAGGTAATTGTTTATCTCTCTGATATATCTAATGCAACTGAAGAAAAATAAGTCTCAATGTGTCTATGTGCTACGCGTTTACTTGGCAACCGGCCATTGTACGAGGTTGACATTTGCCAGATATATTAATCAGCTCACAGAACAGCGTGGTGTCGAGTTGAAACATTTTTGGCTTAGTGGTTCTCGGAACATCTGATAAATAAATTGAAATTTACTTTCTTAATAGTTCCTATAAATTATATCTCTTTACTTCCTCTCTGTAGAATCATTTAATTTCCATTTAAAGATTCTCAATTGACTACATCGAAGAAGGGTAAATGAAATTCTCCCAAGACAAGTTCTATACAAAATTTTGATAAAATTGACAGATCGCTCCACACGCCGTAAAGTCCGGCCCCTTCAATACATGTACCTTTGGAACAAGCACCGTCCAAGAGTTATGACAATGCAAGATCCTTTTCAGTAATAATCAAACGCACCTCCAATAGGCCTGACGCACTTTTTGAGTTCATAAACAAATTCATATTAATATAAAAAAAAAAAAAAAAAATTAAATGATAAATTATTTAATAAAATACTACGTGAATTACCAAAAATAAGAAAATTATTTCAAACGGAGACTATAGTCTATCGGCGTGAAATCAAGACAAACGATATGAATTTCGTATAAATTGGTGGAACATGATTCATTTTTTGACCTTACTAACCTGACCACATGAACGTACATGCAATTGTTCCGTATTTTTAGACACGGGGCGCCATTAATAAATCCATATTCACGAAGGACGCCGTGATTTGAAGAAGTTTGGGAATCACTGCTCTGAGCTATTCTCCTAGTTTTATGTTTGATTTCCTCTGCGTCGAATGGAGCTTAATAAACAGAATACATTCTTCGAAGGACATAAAAATCGATGCTAAAGAGAGAGAGAGATAGAGAGAGAGAGAGGGAGAGAGAGGGGCAGTCACGTCACCAAATCAGGGATGATAATGCAGGGGACGTACGGACGCTGATTTTCGCTATTGATCACCTCAGGAAATCACTGGAAAAAAATCTCCTTTTTTCTGTCTGTCTCTCTGCGTTTCTGTCTCTGTCAGTCTCTCTCTCTCTCTCTCTCTCTCTCTCTCTCTCTCTCTCTCTACCTCGCCTTCTCTCTGTCTCGCACTGAAACTCAATACCATCCCTAAAGTTGGGTTTCTTGAAATCAGTGAACATATACATATACACACACACAATACATATATATGTATATGTATATATATATAAACACACAATATATGTATACATGTACGCACACACGCACACACACACACACGCATATATATATATATATATATATATATATATATATATATATATATATATATATATATACAGACCTTGCTTTTAGTAGGAACTCTTTTTGAACTGACACTCTGTTTATACAGTGAAAAAATGCTGATCGGACTTGGCAGCGTAGATGGATGTGAAATAAGCTCTGATAACTTCAACATCCCCACCTTGTCTCGTCAACTGCTGCATATAACTGTAATTTGTTGTTTCCATGACTTCGACATATCATAGACAAATGGATATTCAATCTGACAGAATACTTAAGGACTGTTCTTGAACCGAAATCCCGTTTTATCGGCCTAGGCCACGTGAATAGGTTTACAATAGAGAACGAACCTGCATTCAACAAAGGAGGCCAACTTGACTCATTACCGACTAAGCTAAACAGCCATCCTGTATACAAAAGGTCAGTTAACTGCTGCATACTCGCATCGCCTTGTTATCTGCCCATAACTGCCGTTGTTCTAAGTTCTTTGTTGTTTCCGTAATGTGGACAGTTATATTGTAGACAAATGAATATTTAATCCGACAGAATACTTAAGGACTGTTCTTGAACCGAAAACCCTTTTTATCGGCCCAGGCCACGTGAATAGGTTTATAATAGAGATCGAACCTGTGTTCAACAAAGGAGGTCAAGTGGAGGCAATGTTGCCCTGCCGACCGAGCCAAGCAGCCAACCTGTATACAAAAGGTCAGATATCTACTACATACCCTCAACGTCCAGTTATCTACTGCCCATAACTGCCTGTAATGTGGACAATTATATCATAAACAAATGGATATTCAATCCGACAGAATAATTATAAAGACGTGTTCTACTGGGTAAATTGACCATTAAGCGATCGAACCGATGGTAATTCAAAGGTATTCTCCTACCGGTTTCTGAACTTCAGTCACAGTTTCTTAATTCTCTCTTCACTCGTTTGGTTCATCTTTGAGGTATTTCAAACCGAAGTATTTCAAAACGAAACAGTGGATCCATCTAAAAAAAACGTGTTGTTCCATGCAGGACAACATCCCCATAAATCTACTGCGAAGTTTCAATGATTTGGAAGAATTTTCATTCGAGGTTATCTTTTCTTAAGAACGCATGCTAACGAGACAAAGACAAGCGTACAAATGAGAAAACGTGTCTGCAGCCATCCTGTTATCCTAGAAACATGTTAAAACCAGTTTTGTTTGGAATAAGGCAGCCCATGTTCAAACTGGAACACATATATATATACATATATATATTACAAAGTACAATTCAGGAATACAATATAATATGATGCAATATCCGATGTGAGATGGTATTATTTCATAAAGTGCGCGATACATTAAAAATTAAACATTGAGTCAAGTTAGAGTAGTGTTTTAAAGTGAATCCCAACAATGGGGAGTAGATAGAAGTAAGTATGAAATACTTCCTGAGAGAAAACATACCACAAAAAGATGCTGGTTTAATTAGAAAGATGAATGAGTTTACAGCATCCCCGTGCTAATTCATAACTACCAGACAGTCATTCACAAATGTGTAATCCAAGATACGATGCGTGATGGGTTTCTTTCATAAAAGTGCTCGATGCAAAACTCTTACTTAGAATAAATCTTTAAATGTGATGAAATAATGTAGAAGGATTAAGAAGAAATAAAATTCTGATTTTTTCCTTCGTTTCGTTATTTTCAGCACATCAAACAATGTTATTGGTCTCTCAAGTTATTCATGTACTGTAGAAGGATTCTTTCACTTTGATTTGAAATGCGATGGTCTGAGTAAGATGTAATTAGTTACCTTTCAAAACATTATATGATTCCGTTTGACCAAAGGTATGTTTACTCGCAGTGCAAGAAACTGCTTTTGCTTTCAACTTTTCTTTAAGTTTGATTTACTCGTATTTTTGTGCGTACATAATTTTATTTGTTTGTTAAATTGAAAGCTATAAATTGTCTAAGTTAATTTGTTTATCATTCCCATTATAAGCCTGTTTTTAAGCCTGTTTTAATTTCCTTATTATCATTATTGTTTTTTTTAAGAAAAGGTGTTTTTTCTTCATTTGTCTTCTGGTTTCTCTGTTGTCATAAATTTTCTAATTGCGTCGTATTATTTTAATCGTTTTCAATCTGCTTTGAGTTTTCTCTGTTTCGTTTTTCAGCAATGTTCCTCTTTCGGTTTGGTTATTTTACGTTCCAGTTTTTGAGTTTTTTTAACGCATATTTTGTATGTTTTGGTTCTATTTTCTTTCATTTTTATGGTTATTCTGTTTTGTTCGTTTTTTTTTTACTTTTTTTGCGCAGTTTATGACATTTCATTTTTTAGTCCTTAAAGTTTTTTCAGAGTATATGTCAGCACCTGACAGCAATCTCTGACTCCGAGTTCAGTAATGTATCTCTATCCCCAAATTTTAATATGTACATTTTTTTCTTAAAGGCGCAAATGGAAATTTGAATCAAGGTTCTAAACATGTTTTTTTTTTTCAAAATGTCCCATTCTATCAATACATTTCCCTTCATTCCTAAGTTTCCACTAATAAACAGAGAGTGAAGTGGCGTTTCGAAGATTTTCAAGGTCAAAAAAGGAATTATGGATAACTTGTGAAAATGAAGCTTTTTTTCCCATAAAATACAACTTGGAGGCCTAATAACATTGCGTATCTGATGAACTCAAAATAACGAAACACAGGTTAAACATTGTTAATTTCTGCTAATAATCGACATATATATATATATATATATATATATATATATATATAAACATATATTCACAAACACTTATAAACGTATATATAGATATATATACAGACATATGTAAGTATGTATATATGAAGAGAGAGAGAGAAAGATATATATATATATATATATGCAGATTCACACACATACACGTAGAACACATGGGAAGCTTAGATATGATGGTATCCTTGACTGTTTAGCCTCACGCTGATTTGTATTTCGCATTTCTTTATAGGCACTAGAAGATCCCGCAAAAATCTCCTGAACCTACGCGCCCTTTCAAAATAAAAGTCACGCGTTTCTGCAATTATTGTAACTCTGTTAATCGTAGCGGAAATTTCACGCATTTTTCTCGTAGAGGTGGGGTGCAGGCATTTTTTGGTTTATGAATTATTTTCAGACTGACATTGACAGACATTATACACATATATATATTATTGAGTGTGTGTGAGCATGCGTGCGTGTGTGCGTGTGAGACCGCATGATAGTTTTTCAGTATAAATATTTGTAGCTTTATTGTCAATAAGTGAATAAGATTACCTCCAGTAAACAAGTATTCCTTAAAAGGTCGACTTAACCTATCGACTTATCGGGAATGTTTCACCGGATTTTCTCTCATTTGTCTGAGCCGTTTCCTGTCCAACACCGACTGACTGACGAGTAATGTATAACAATCGATTATTGCGAATATTATTAAATAACTTGGACAGTCGAAGACGTTATTGGCCCATGCCTTGCACGTTGACGATAACGTCCTCCCTCTCCCCGAGGAAAAAGAGGAAACCTGCTCAGAAAAGTAGATTTCAGTACCTGAGGAGCTTCACGTCTAAGTTCTCACAGTCACAATCCAATGACACGCAAAAATCCGAGACGACCACGAGTTGTTAGAGATCTCTGGATTATCTGTCTTTCGATGCCCGTCTATCGCGACTGTCCACTGTGGTTTGTCGAGGTTTGTCCCCCTTAGTTCTCAGTCTTCGCGACTTGCCCACAAAATATAGACAATATCTTGAAAGCTAATGGCGTGTCACTCTTGACAAGTAATTCCCTGCGACGTCAGACGGACGCAAATAGATGCTGAACCATGTCCATGGGTGATATTCCATATTAAGTAAGTCAAAGCTCGGAAATGATCGTCAAATTTCCAGGAAGAAGTTCGTATACTGAGGATAATAGAACGTTAACAATCATCTTTCTACCAAGAAACAGGCTTCCCTATGTAAAAGCAGTTTAAGATCTAGACCCACCGATAGCTTAATTTTCAATTCCGATCAGAGTTGTTTACAAATGACCGTAGACTGACTGAGAAAACGTGATGAAAAAGCGACTGAAATTCAGATGAAAAATAATAATGCTTGATATTACTTTATTTGATAAAAGTTCAAGATGATGCTACTGTTACCGATATTACTGGTGAGACTGGTAAAAACGATAACATCAAATGTGGCGCCGTGCGATCGGAGGGACAATAAAGGCTTAGTTTACATAGCTAAATTCGATTTCCTGCTCACCGTGAAAGGTCTTATTTACCGGAAGAAAAAACAAGTCCGTGTAATCAAAAGGCTATGATTATTTTCAGAGAGATTTCAATGTGTGAATATTTTACATGCAATAGAAATGCATATATTGGTATTCAGCCAAAGAAATAACTTTTCCAACATCTTTGAACGATAAATTAATCAATTCGTTTGTTTATTCATCATTTACTGATTCGTCATTATGGCTTCCCTCTAGAACAGCAGCAATCGAAAAATATTAGTCGTGTTATTGCATGTTGCATCAAATGACAATTGTAGATCATTATTATTTTCCCAATAGTATTTCTTTGATCGTATTTTTTGCCGATTCATCACAACAACTCGAACTGCCAATCGATGACCATTAGTAAACAGCGCAAATTGGAAAAAAATAAGCTCTTGGCTAAAATCGAAGTTGCATTTCTTCTGTCTAGGAAAAAGTTTTTTTCCTGTAACAGCTGCTCCACTGCTCAAGCTATAAGACCTTTTTCGGTGAGCAGAAAAATCGAATCCGGCCATGTAAACTCACCGTTCATTGTCCCCCGATTGCAAAGCGCCATATTTATTATTATTGTTTTTACGCACGCTGATAATGTTAGTAGCAGTACTATCATCTTGAACTTTGATCAGATAAAGTAATATCAACTATTTTTTTTATCTAAATTTCAGTCGCTTTTCCATCACGACGTCTCAGTCAGTCTACTCTCACTAGTAAACAACGCTGATCGGAATTGAAATTTAAGCTCTTGGCAAGTCAAGATCTCATATCGCTTTTGCATCGGGTAGACTGATTCTCGTTAGCAGGGTCACTGTTAACATTCTGTTATCCTCAGTATACAATATTATTGTTACCAAGACCTGATCCCTTAGTACTTTACCCAACGTGAAATCACACACACACACACACACACATATATATATACATATATATATATATATATATATATATATATATATATGTTTGTGTGTGTGTGTGTGTGTGTGTGTGTGTGTAAGAAATGGGACAGAATTGCCAAAATATAAGTACACACCTACCATGTTGTTTATAAAAAGTAAAATTTCTTCTTAACCAAATATAATAGGATGTTACAACGAGTAGCAGATCATGCAATGAAAACGGATGTAGCAGTCCAAAAATAAGTACACCCCCGCAAAGAAAGTTATTTCAAATCAATATTTGGTGTATCTGCCTTCATTCCTTATTACTACTTGTTATCTTGATGGCATTGATCTCATTCGATTTGCACAGTCACTGGAATGTTTTCACACTCTAACAGTATTCAGTCTTTCAATTAGGTCTCGTTGGATCGTCATCATTTTGCCTCTTTCCTTTCAAGTATATTCCATAAGCGTTCAGTTGGATTTAAGCCTGTTGACAAGCTAAGCCAATTGACCACTTTTATCTTTTCTTTCTTCAAAAACTCTTTTTTTGTTTTCTTAGCAAAATCTTTTGGATTATTGTCATGCAGAAACATAGCTCTTCTTTCCTAGCGTTTGTGTGAAGGTAACATGTTTTCTTTCGATATTTTGACTGTAATCTTCAGCATTCATGATTCCATTATTTGAATACAACATACCACTGTCTTTGTTGTGCATGCAATCCCAGACTATGACGTTTCCACCTCTTTGCTCAACTGTTGAGACCAAACACTTTTCGTTGCACACCGTGCCATGACTCTGCTAAATTCGTCGGGTACCATCCGACCCAGGGATGATTTTCCTTTCATCTGAGTGAAATATGCTGTCCCCATAATTTGAATTTCTACTTTCATCCTCCTGTGCAAACTGTAAACGAATCTATCTCTACCGACGTAACAGTTCCTTCATCAAGCTATAAAGATTCAACTGGAAAAAGGCGTGCGACAACGTGGTACCATCCTTCTCAAATTCTCCATGGCTTACCTTGAGATGATATTCCGAAACAAAAGACTGGGAACACAATGGAATCAGAATAGACAGCGATTACCTAAGTAACCTCAAATTTACATCCGGCGTGGCCCTTTATTTACTAAGAACCTTCATGATCTACACATAATGCTCAACAGACTAAACAAAAAAAACAAGAAAGTTGGCCTCCACCTTCAGCAAAGAATAAGTCATATACAATAAAGATGGGTACAATGACGCAATAATCGAAATCGAAAATGCAAAACTGCAGAAAGTAGATCACTACATCTTCCTTGGACAACGAGTCTCCACGGAATCATCAAAAGAAAAAGAAAAAATAATGCAAAGAATCACACTAGGTTGGCAAACTTTTGGCTGAGCAAGCTCGACTTTAAAGAACAGACAAATCTCTCTTGTCCTGAAAAGAATGATTTACAACCAATTCATCCTCTTGATAGTCACCAATGAGGCTGACGTGGAGTCTAGTCAAAAGATTGACCCTCAAACTTAGAGCCATCCAATGTGCATGTGAGTGAAATATGTCCAACCTCACATGGAGAAATCACAAGACAGCACAGTACATCAGAGAAATGACAGGAATCTGAGATATCATAGAAACAATTCGAAAACTCAAATGGCAATGGATTGGTCATAAAGCAAGAATTTCGGACAACCAGTGTTCATATGCAGAAATGTGGCCGACAGGAAGTAAGAAGTCGTGACGAGCTTGATAAATTGAGAAGGTACTAGCTCAGCAATGTCAATGCTAGAAAGGTCTGGCAAATCTTGGGAAAGTTCTATGTCCAACGACGGACACTAAAAGGCTGCTGCTGCTGCTGTTGCTGCTGCTTCTGATGATGATGATGATGATGATGGTTATCATCAGGCTAGTTGCTATCTGGTAGCCGTTGTTCTATTTGTGCAAATAAATAATACGTCATTTCGATTCAAGAGAGAGTTTTTTCCCCACGTGGAACCATTTCCGGAATAAATGTCTGCACACAAAAAAAATATGTCTTTATAAGATCTATTCATACATTGTGTACTCTATTTATATTCAAATTTCTTTAAAAACCTCACCGAAAAAGAAAAAAAAACAGAACAGTTTTGGTTTAATTATATTTATCATTTAGAATGAGATGAACTTTTTTCATAGCAGTTTGCTTATTTTTGGGCTGTACTATGTTCTTATTTTTGGTAACAGGGTTTCAATGCTGTAGAGTTCGGTAATAAATTGTGCCAAATATTATCTGTTTTGGTTGTATAATGCTCCACTAGAAATAATAAAATTCTGATATGTTTGGTTCAGAAGAAAATTAACTTTTTATAAGACAATAGTAGGGGTGTGCTTATTCACGGTTGATACTTTATATGGATTGGTCATAAAGTACGTAGTCTGACACGTGATTATTAGCCGAATTTCGATTAGGAAATTTTCACTCCATTACCTTAGATTTATGTGATTAATATTTTTCACCAAGTGTGTATGTGTTCGTATGTGTGTGTGTGTGTGTGTACGTGTGTAAGTATGTGCGTATGTGTGAGTGTGTACGTGTGGCTTATATTACTTATATCTAGAGGAAATAAATGTTGGCTGTCTAGCAATTTACAGCTATTGTTCTCTGGTTTTTGCATTGGTCTCCTCAGACAGATCCCTCGACTGACTGTCGTTATTCAGATACACAAAATATGTCTTTCCCAAGGGTATAAACGTCACGTGATACGAAGTTTTCAGACATCTTTTTTTCATGGAAACGAGGAATTTTCAAATATTTATTGTGTTAATTTAATGTTACAAGGAGATCACTTACTTATCCAACCCAGAACACCAATTCAAAAAATCTACCATAATAACATGCCAAGTGTATTTGTATATTTATTTCTTGTCTTTAACATTTGTCAAGAGGGATAACTATCAAATGATAATCACTGAGTACTCTGCCGTATCGATTTATTTTTTGGAAATACTTTAGATAAACTGGTTCATTCTGGTCTAACATACACAAGAAAATGTTGGGCAACTTGATTTTTTAAAATATTTTATTAGTACAATTCAATTATACAATTATCTAAATAATGCCGTAATTTTCTACAACATGGATAAATTAGTTTAGTTGGTTATCCACGAAAAAAAATTCACCATATTTACATTCTCTCTCAAAACCTAAGACAGCGTTGTTTTTTGTTTTGTTTTGTTTTGTTTCGTTTTTGTGGTGGTGGGTTGTCCGATAATTTTCCATTTTTTTGATCTGACATGACATCTCATCACCGCACAATACCATGACCCAACCAGCACTTCAGTTTGTTCACGGTCGAAGAAGCAGACCAAAATGTCCCTCTTGGGCCGCGATGAAGCCAGCTGAAGAAACAAGTTGTAATGCAATTTGTTACTGCGGAATGTTTCTGAGACATACGATTCTCAACCAAATTTCTAACACAGTGGAGCATGAGGAATTCCTGTGTTGAAATCGACCTAAAGGGGAAAAAAAGTCTCTGACACGACTCAGCTTTGAAGCGGCCAAAATGTCAATATTTGGTGAATATTTTCAAGAAGGGAAGAAAAAGGAAAATGAAAATACGAGAAAGAGGAAAGAAAGAAATTCGTGATAGTAAAGGAAGGAAGAAAAAAGTGAAAAAAAAAGAAAGAAAGAAAGCGGGATGGGAAAAAGAAAGAGTGAAGAATGAAGGAAAAGGTTGAGAAAGAAAGAAAGAAGAAAGTGATCAAGATAGGAAAGAAAAAACAAAAGGTGCATAAGGGTAGAAGAAAAAAAAAGAAAGTTATGACAGATAACGCAAAGGAAGAGAGAGGAAAAAGAGTGAAAATACAAAATTCAGTACGTGTTATATAAATAAATCATCTTTTATAGTATTGCTACTGTGTGTGTCCGACAGAGAGAGAGAGAGGGGGGGGAGAGAAAGAGGGATGAGGGGGGCTGTATGTATGAGCGGAAACATTCGTGCAAATAAAGGAGAATAGATGGAGTAACACGCAGAGTCTCACACCTCTCCTGGAATAGAGTTTACCAAACTTGTTATGCAGACCAATACGAGGGAGATTGATTTCCAATTGTGGCCTTCTGACGACCCAATGTGAGATGCATAGATTGGTGGCTTGAAACAGACCGAGACGGATACTTCGATGCTGGATACACAGGTAAAGGGGAAAGCTAAAATAGAACGACAGAATTGAATAGATATATGGAAAAGTACACTGATAGATAGATAGATAGATAGATAGATAGATAGATAGATAGATAGATAGATAGATAGATAGATATGTTCAGATAGATAGATGGATAGACAAATACATAGATAGATAGATAAATAGATAGATAGATAGATAAATATGAACATAGATAGATATGAGCCGATTGAGAGATTGATAGCTAGATACGAACAGATTGGGTTTGATAGATATTTAGATATGGACACATTGATAGATAGATAGATGGATAGATAGATAAATACGAACAGATTGGGATACATAGATGTATAGATATGAACACATACATAAATAGATATGTAAATAGATAGATAGATACGAACAGATTGGGATATATAGATGTATAGATATGAACTCATAGATAGATTGATAGATAGATAGATAGATAGATACGAACAGATTCGGATATATAGATGTATAGATATGAACTCATAGATAGATAGATAGATAGATATGGATAGATATGAAGAGATATATTGATCAATAAATTGATATGGACAGATAGATAGATAGACATATGAACATGCATAGATAGATAGAAAGATATGAAGGCACGATCCTGTGCATGAAGAGACTGCTATATAGAAGAGATTGATATATAGATAGATATGAACATTCACTGATGATCAAATACGCACGTATATACGTATGAAGAGACAGATAAATAGATGGATAGATTGATAGATATGAACAGACTGATAAATAGCTAGATAAATCGATAGATAGATACATGCATGCATCGTTATGGACATAGATAGATTGGTATCAACAGACTGAGATAGATTGATTAACAAACTATCGTTGTTCGATTTTCGCCTAAGGTCTCCTGTTTGCCCCCATCACTGGGATATCAATTAACTCCTCATAAAACTCAAACTGTTTGAGAACAACCCCTGCGAGAACTCTGTAAGGTTTTCTATTTGCTTGTCACCCCTTTTTAAATTCACTTTCCTTAAAAGCTTTGCCAGAATCCATTCCTAATAGGAAATGCAAGACAACAACCTTCTGCTTTGTTTCTTTGGTTACTTGACGCTGGCAGCAGAATTGATTGCACGTCACGCTGTGATCAAAATCAGTGCAAATAATATCCAGACGTGAGCGTTGATTGCAGGAGATCATCCACTTATGTAAGGAACAGTGTGATTTTTTTATACTTCTATGTTCGTAACAATAGACTCTCCCGCTCAGAGGTAAGTTCTCTTACCCACCATTTGAAACAATGGAATCGTTCACTTAAACTACTTCAGTCTCGATTTTAATGAGTGTGGCGTGTATGTGTATGTGTGTATGTGTGTATGTGTGTGTGTGTGTGTTTATATACAAATATAGCCATTGAGGAAAATGCTCCGGAAATATGGTTTATTACCAAACTAAGTTGAAGTCAGTAAATATCAATTGGTGTGTCTTTTGGGGAACAATGATTGACAACATAGTCTTATGGGCGATTGTTATTGAGTCCTATCTTCAATGGAAGCTCAATAATTGTAACTTAATATTGTAAACTAAGGGCGAAAGATTTATCCGCTATCGATGACCGGAAACCAGGAGGAAACCCGAAAGACCTCAACAACAACAGGCCTATAAGCTTACTCAACTGCGTATACAAACTTTTCACAAAGTTTATCACCAACTGAATCTCGAAAACACTCGATGAAAACCAGCCACGTAAACAAGCTGGCTTTAGAAGAAGCTACCCGACCATGGTCCACCTGCATCCAATAAATCAGCTGAAAGAAAAAGCAAACTAAGTATAAACTACCACTCGCTGTAGCATTTATCGACTTCGAAAAGGTGTTCGACTCAGTAGAAATCCCTAAGGTCATGGAGGCCATCAGTCGACAAGGTGTAGATCCAGCATATATTGAAGTGCTGAAACATATATACAATCACAGCAGCTCCTTTATCAGGTTACATAAAGACTCGTACCCTTTTCAGCTCCAGAAAGAAGTACGACAAGGTGATACCAGCTCACTTAAACTCTTCAGAGCCTGCCTCGAGATGATGTTCAGAAGACTAGATTGGGAGAGTAAAGGAATCAGAATAGACGGCGAGTACCTGAGCAACCTCTGATTTGCATACGACATTGCCCTTTTCGCAGAGAACCTACACAACCTCCAACTAATGATTGATGAACAAAATGAAGAGAGCAAGAAAGTTGGCCTACACATGAGCTTCAGCAAGACGAAGATCATGTGCAACAACCACATCGGGGATAAAAACTCTGAAATCAGAATCAAAGACACAGAACTGGAGAAAGTAGACCACTAAATCTACATGGGAGAACAAATCTCCATTAGACCCTCAAAAGAAGAAGAAATCAAGCGAAGAATCATGGTAGGATGACAATCCTTTGGCAGAGCTAGCTCAACCTTCAAAATCCCATTAATCCCAAAGAGAAGGGTGTATAACCAATGCATCCTCCCAATAGTCACTTATGGAGCTGAAACATGGAACTCAACCAAGAGAGAGACCCGTAAATTGAGAACCATGCAACTTGCTCATGAAAGAATTATGCTGGGCCTCACGCAGAGAGACCACAAGACAGCACGGTAGATCCGAGATAAGACAAGAGTCAGTGATTAAAAATCTCAAATGGCGGTGGGCTGGCCATGTTGCAAGAATGGCAGACAACTGATAGACATCACGACTCACGACATGGATCCCCCGAGATCACATGCGTAACCGAGGCCGGCAGGATATTAAATGGAGAGACGAGCAAGACAAGTTTAGGAAGTACTGATGTACGCCGATGTAGTTCAGTGCGGAGTGGAACGATACGTTTGTCATCGGCTCTGCTGGTATCCAGGGGGCCTCCACTCTCTAATTTTGTAATCAAATATGTTCGTCTCGTAGACTGGTTACCAACCATGACTAAACAACTTCGTTTGTCCAGACGTTAATCCATGGCTGATTGGAGAGGAGATAGATGTCTACGAAGTGAAGACAAACTGTCTCAGCTAGACTTCGAACACTTTTCATTGATTCCATTCTCTGAATTGTTAACCACCCGCAAAGGCACCCCACCAAGACCAAGGTCAGGAAATATCCATAAAAACAACTTCTTGGCGTAGAGCAGTATCGACTCGCAGATGCTGATGTCTTGATTTCGATCTTTTGTAAGTGCCTAGCCATTACTGCGTTCTGCCATAAATATTTACCAGGTCTGGCATAAAAATGAACATCACATGAAAGACTTTAATTAAGAAAGAAAGGACACCAAGCTTAAGTCTCTAAAAAAATTCCTCCCCCGGATTACGCTCGGAGTAATGCTAAAAGTTAAATACATTGGCTCTATGGAGAGACAGACAAGCGACACCAGGTCCAAGACTGCAAGTTTCCCCTTCTACATTGAACGACGGATTACAGTGTTGGTTAGGGGTATCTGGTAACTTGCCCGACGGTCATAAGTTCTACCATCGGGTCGGATTGTACCAAAACTTCCTATACTTTGTTTCAGTGATGCAACATCAATGGCATAGCAAATACGAACCAAATACGAATAATTGAATGATACGAGATAGCATGATACCTGAAGAAGCCAGGAGGGTACAACGGCCGAATTGTTGTGGCTATAACAACCAAGATAAGGACACTATTCTGAGTAAATCAGTATATCAATGATGATTCTTTAGCGGAAGAATTCACACAAACTGTTACAGAAACTTAATCAGTTCAATTTAAGGATGCAAATCCGCAAAGAACTTTATTTTGGGCTTAATGAATCCAAAATGTGTTAATAGTTTATACTTGTTATTTCGTTTCAAGCACCAAATGTTTGCCATGATACTCACCTGACAATGTCTGAGGAATCAGACTTTTGAGACGGGTTCTGTGGCGCCATTATTTCTTCGGAAAGATGTGAAAACCAGCAAATTTCTTTGTCTCCAGGGACAGTGAATTTTTGAACGAAACATTCGATTGGCGTGGACTGAATCCTGTGCTGAGAACGAAGAACACCTTGGAAAGATATAAAATAGATTTTACTCCCATATTTGCTGCCCCTGAATTTGCATCTTTTCATTCACATGAAAGAAAATCACATTTTCAGCAGAACAACAACATATGAATCTGAATTGACATTCATTTACTCTTACGTTGAACAAAAGTGACCAGAAAATATTCACAAGTGAGTAGTTCTTTCATTTACGATTGTATTGGAGGAGCAGGTGGCCTCATTTTATGCCAGTGAAAAATATTAAAATGATAATCAAAAATGAGTCATGATGACATAAGTTGATGATAATGACATAACACTGCAATTTACACCATGACATGACATAACATGGCATAAAATGACACATCAGGACATACGAAGAACTATATTGGCACAAGATAACATATATCATGACAAGAGATTATATAACATGATGACATGAAGATAACAGATCATTTTCTTTTAACACCTGGTAACGCGATTCTTATCCCTGTGTTAAGGATATGGGTCAACAGGGCGGTTTTACTAAGTTCCCTGCTATCTTTGACAAGGGGATAGTCTCCGAATACATCCTCCAAGCTGTTAGAGACACAGAAGAAATAACAAAATATCAATGTTCTTACTACGGAAGTGAGATCTTATGCATTTTTTAGAAATAATAAATCAGAAAATAACACTTATCACCAAGAAACCAAAAATATGTTTTTGAAAAGTTGCATAATGTTATAGATTTGTCAAATTTAATCGAATGTAAACGATCAACATAAAAGAAACTGTCTGGAAACTTGCAAAAAAATATCATATAAAGTGACTTCTCGTTTTTTATTTAATTTTGATTTGAAAGTTTCTCTCAGGAAAACGTTCTGTCCGATTATAAACGGAGGAAGATCACTCATGAGAAGTGAATGGACATTACAGACAGTTTTTGCTTAGCTGAGTCGTTTTATACATGGTTAACCATTTGACAGAGACCACAAAAGACCAGAGCAACTCCACAGAGCTCCTGATACAAATATATAAAAAATTGTCAATACATAGAATAATAATATAAATGATACGACCTTTCGATTTAGAGTGTAGAGTCTTATATAAAGGTCTCTGGCTTAGAAATGAATACATATGCTATATACGAGTATTCCCCGCTTTTAGGAAATTCGCTTCGCGCTACTTTTTTCTCATATAAAGAAAAAATAGAAAATGAAAGAAAGGGTTCAGTGTTTTTCGTAGCAAGCCCCTATAAAGGCAGCGTACACCTTCTTCCGCTCATGCATACAACTTAACACTAACATACCAATTTTGGTGATCTGGGAACTCTAAAAAGCATTCTTCACATAAATTAATGGTAATTGATCCTTCGCTTCACGTCATTTCCTCTCTAAAATATCGTTGTCAGAGTCCATCTTATGTTTCGTAAATTCCTCTCTCGTAACAGAATTATGTGCGCATAGTATTCTTGCGCAAATGCAAGCTTATAATCATGTTAAGAATGATTTGATGCAGCCTATCTCTCATAGTTAATAAAACTGTATCGGAATTTTTTGATATGATATAAGTATGACATAACGTATCTAATTAAAATTTCATTCCATACTTTGAACTATCTTGCTCAGTGACATGTTCTATTATTCATAACATCGATGAATATTTAACAGAAACAGTTAGCTGAGAGATTGTTTCAATTAACTATAATTCAAATATATCATTATTATACTCATCATCGTAAGTATAAGTGTGATTAACAATTACTACATTTTTAGGTAACTAATCTCTGTGTACATATTGATTTACTTTGTGTGCTGGTTGCAAAACTATGGCCACGAAAGGTTATTATAGGAACTCTCTACTTCCAGTTAGCAGAGAAACCTTGTATTTAAGCAGCGGTTAGCTACTGCCTAGAGTTACATTCCCAATATCTGTGCAAAATCACACACCAGATGCTATTTTGATACTTTTAACCTTCTGAATAAACATATCTCTTAACCAAGTGCAGATCATTGGGGTAACACAGACGATTTCATCATGGTGTCTCAAGGATGAGATGGCCTGACGAGGTCCATTTTTCTGCAAGTTGGTTTGTGATCTGAGTTGACAATTCCCTAGACTACTTGCCAACGCTGTCTGGACAGCCCACTTTGTCTTAATAATTACACAAAGCTACCAAAGGAAAGATGGTTTCATACCCCTTTTTCCAAAGGCGTACGCGTTAGTGCAAAATAAATAGAAACTACCTCAATCAAAATTTGACCTCAGTTCGTTGATTTCATCGTTCTTGCCGTTAACTAGCTGGCCATCTCCTAGCTGTATATGAAAAAGGGATGAAATTTAACCTTGCACGAAACACGATATTGTATTTGAGCCAGGGCCTTGTTGCCCCGTTCCTTTCGATTTCATTTTTGAGTTCTATTCCAATCTCAGCGAGATTGTCTTGTCTTGAAGAGAAAGTTTTCTAAAATTTTAAAGAATAATTCCTGCTGCTTAATTACAAAATAATTAGGCTCACACATTGGAAAAACTAATTAGAAGAATTAATTAGTCAGCGACGCTCGTGGCGATTATTTCTTTACACGTAAATAACTCAACTTCTGTTCTGAATTGTGTGGCTCTGCATATTTTTAATATTTAGAAATGTTAACTGGGGGCGACTATTTGATTTAAAAAAATAATATTGATATTGGCTCGGAAAGTAATAAGAGATTTTATCACTAACAACGAAAAGGTTGAATAATTCCGCCTGTCTGTCTATCTGTTCGTTTTTGCCATTTCTCTCAATGAATAATAATGACATTTAGTGGAAGAGTAGGCTATGGGCAGAGGAAGAAGTGATCAAATCTTGGGATGGCTCTGGCTATCTATTTTTCACAGTTGCCTCCCATCTATCGCACTTGTTTGTCCACTGAATATATCCAAAAGTTCATTTCCATGAGATTTTCAGGGAATGTCGGTCATGGATGAGAGAAGGATTGGTTAAAATTTGGGGCCGACCCAGGAATCCTCTTCTCGATTGAGGGCTAGCTTTTCTTTTTTCATACATTTATGTACTCTCTAATGATTGGTCACGCAATATCTCAAAAAGTTCTCCATAGATACTCATGAAATATTGCTGAAGCGTGGACAATGGGCCACGGAGGAAATGGTTAAATTTGGGGGCGGATCCAGGGATTTAATACAGTCACACTCCTCTCCGTCCTATCTAACTGATAATTGATTTTCATTCAGTTTTTAGTGCCGTTGGTAGAAGCTTGTGCTATCTGAGAGCTGTATAGTATATGAAATGAAATATAAAGCAGCTTTGAAAGTTAGCAGAATATTTCGTGCTGGGTTGAGGAAGCCATTCAATCTGCAATTGAAACAGTTCTTCAGAATGTTAAAAAATTGGTCTGGTTGGTCACTCAGTAGAAACTGTCGCGTAACCAATATCTTTTGGCAGAATGCATGGTTGGATGACGGAATGTTCAACGAATAAGTCACTTCTCTTGTTTTTTATTTGGGCAGTGATCATCAAAAAGTCCAAATTTTCAAAAGCCCACCGTGAACTTTGTGAACACAAATAACGGGACAAGTTTAGCATGAATTTACATTGGAAATTGGACCCTTCCCCCCAAAATCTTATTTGGAGATGGGATTTTTCTTTTAAGTTTTTTTTTTTAAATCCTAGATATAATGAGAGAATGAAGATATTCTAATCCTCTAGCTACGTGGACGCGGTGTGTACACATTCAGAGTCAACCAGCCAGTTTGCCAGAATCACTTAAAAACGGAAGAAATTTCTGTTAACTGTTTTGGTTGGCTGTTTGTAATGAATGACAAAAGATGATAAAAGGGGAACAGTAGTCTCGAACGCAAGTTATTTAGTTTGAAACTGCTCGTGAACTAATAACTATCAGGCGTTTGCCATACAGCGCTGTTTAGGGAGATCTTTTCTCAGACCATGGTTACTGTCGTAACTTCGATTCTTACCGGGTACCCTACTTATCACATCATGGTACTATAGCATAAACCAGGCGTAACTATCTATTAGGACACCTTCCAAGGAGCAATACTTGACAAATTCATCTCACAGGCCATTGAATAGTGAACTAAGTTTGATTCTCACTGGTTACTCTCATCATTATTACTTGTGCAACACTAAACAGAACACGGTAAATATGCATGTGAGCATCCGCTGTAAAGCGTACTGGACATGCTCATCTCGCACACCATAAGTAGTGACTCTGGAAGCTTGTTAATGGATCACTGCTCTGACATGTCATTTTCTGGGAAGATGCTTGGTGATCCACTTTTTCAGTGTTCACCCAGCTCCCTTGGGTCGGCATGTCCCATTCTTCAGGATAACCTTCACAAGTAAATGGAAAAGAATTTTGTCCACTGTTTATTGGTAGGAACAATAATTGCTGGACTTTTCTACGTGAATCAACCAACTGCGCTTATTATCATATACAGGATGTTTCATAAAAGACGTAGCTCTAAAAATAAAAGGTAGGATTCATGTGCACGCGAATTTTAAATTACAATATTAGTCACGTGGCGACATTGTATTTAGAGACAAAACTATTTGATATTTGAAATGATTGCAGCACGCACTAATCTCATTCAACAACAACAACAACAACGACAACAACAGCAAGAACAACAGCAACAATAATAATAATAATAATAATAATAATAATAATAATAATCTGTACGTATGTATGTATATACTTGCCTATCACAAAGACTACTGGATATAAACCATTGGAATTTCCTGTAGGGTCGGATTTGATCCCCAGGAAGTGTTTTTAGCAAATTAGTTTATTAAAACCACTCCCCTGAATATGGTTTTAGGGGTGTTCCAATTCAAGGGGTCTATGTACATGATAATTCATCAATGGTAAAAATACGTTTTGATGACGTGTTAAAAAGTATTTTTCTTTTTTGTCGAATCGATTCTGAGGTATAGAAATGTGATAAAAATTGTATTCTTTATTCAGAAAGAAGTCAAGAACATCTTTTAACATATCAACATGGATACCTTGAAGAGTGATATTTTGATTAGTGTAGAAAAGAAACGATAGATTTTAAAAGTGGCGCTTAACTACAATGGAGCTTCGGCTTTTAGTCGGAGGAAGGGAGTTTCAACATTGATAGTTTAGAATATTAAACTATTTTTGCTCTTGTTAAAAAATCTACGCTGCGTCTATTTGACTGATAGTGGATAGACATTTCCTAATTCATTTAAATATTTAAACGGCCTTGTTGCCTGGTCTTATCTTTATAAGACTTGGCGTTATCATGCTTAGGGTAAGCGGTGGTTGGGTAGAAAGGATTACATTCCTCTAGAGCAGACCTGATTAGGTTTTTAAGTTACTTTCGTTCATTTCACAGTCAATATACATGGAGTTAGTGACAAATCACAATAAAGGCACTTGTATTTTTTTTGGAAAAATAAGGGGGATTTCAGTTCCAAAAATCGGTAAGATAAAGTGATACCCGCTAACGCAGACTCTTTACAAACTGCCTCGAGAAGATCTTCAGAAACCTAGACTGGGAGTACAAAGGAATCAGATAATTAGGTGAGTATGTAAGTAACCGCAAGTTTGCAGACGACATCGTCTTTTTTGCACAGGACCTCTAGAACCTCCAAGTATTGCTAGACGAACTGAACGGAAAAAGCAAGAAAGTTGGGTTTCAAATGAATCTCGGCAAGACTGAGGTCATGTACAACAAACATGTCGGAAATAAACTCACAATAATTGGAATCGAAAACACAAAGCTGGGCAAAGTAAACCATTGCATAGAACAACGAATCTCTGTGAAATCATCAAAAGAAGAAGAAACAAAACGAAGAATCAGTTTTGGAAGGAAGGCCTTCGGTAGACTAATTCCAACTTCCAAGAACAAGAAAATCCCATTAGTTCGGAAAAGAAGAGTAAAAAAAAAAACAATGTACCTCCCGATAGTTGCTGAAAAATGGAACCTCACCCGACCCTGAAACTGAGGAACATGCAAAACACACACAAGAGAATCACGCTCAACATCACATGGAGAGAACACAAGACGGCACAGTGTAAGAGGGGAAAAACAGGAGTCCAAGACATCATAGAATCTATTTGGAAACTCAAATGGCAATGGACTGGTCATAGTGCAAGGAAGACAGACAACTGATGGACATCATGACCCACAACATAGATCCTCAGCGTTTTTATTTGTTTTGGTTGGGCTGCTTCAATGAAGTCACTTAATTTGATTTGCCAGAAAGTAATCTCTTCTGATTAAATGAAACGTCCATTGATGTGATGAAATAAGATACATTTTTATCACTCTTACATGCACATGCGCGCACACACACGCATGCACACACACACATACACACAGATATATAAACACAATATGGGATTGCGAGTAGAACTGAACAGTTTCAGAAATTATTGGCTCCGGGACGCCCACGATAGAGAGGTGCGTCAAATCTTGGGGAAGATCCGTGTCCACCGACGAATGATAACAGACTGATGATGATGATGATGATGATGATGATTAGTGTATGTTCCAATGTAGTATGGCAGGGTACATTCTTCCAAAATACGAAATTTGGGAATCAAAGGTCGATCGCCTTTAAGGGTCGAAATCGATCAGGAACTTTCATTTTTCACTTTGAAGGGGCAAATATAGGGGAAATGTCATTTTTCTGGGGGTTGGAAAGCGAATTTTAAGGAGGATTTTATGAAACTTTAAATCGAATGGTACGTATTTTCACTTTCAAGGGTCAGAATACAAGTTTGTTTTTCTTACTTTTAATTCAATTTCTTTTAGGGATCAAATCGAGAGGACGATTTTTTCCACTCCTTCGGGGTTGGAATCTAAGGGATTTTTCTTACTTTCAGACGTCAAAATGAGGGAATTATCTTTTAATTTTAAAGGGTCAAAATTGAGGGGGAGTTTTTTTTATATTGGAGTCAAAATCAAGTGGATGATGCTTAACCCCACTTTTTATGGTCAGATTACAAGGGATTTTCTTGAAGGGGTCAAGTCGAGGAGATCTCTTTCCACTTATAAAGGTGGAGTTTTTTTTTCACTTTCCTGGGTCAAATTCCTAGGTGGGATTTGTTTTTGACTTTTGCAAGCCAGAAACAGCAGGTGATTTTTTTACTTCAAAGGGTCAAAATCGAGGAGAATCTTTTTTTCTATTTTAAAGGGTCAAATTCCAAGGGGATTCATCATACTTTCTCCATTTTTTTTAACTTTTCGAGGTCAAAATCGAGGGGAATTTTTTTCTCATATGAGCAGTCAAAATCGAGTGGAAGATGCCTTTCACTTTTGAGAGTCAAAATCGGGGGTACAATTTTTTATTTACAATTAGGTGTCAAAATGGGTGGGGACAATGTTTTGTTTTTTACTTTTAGTGGTCAATTTAGAAGGCAGAGATTTTTTTTTTAAGTGAGTGGGAAATTTTTCACTCTTCGGGGTCAAAATTGATGGGGGTATAATTTCTTTTAATTTTCAGGGTCACAATCGAGAGGAATATTTTTCCCTATTTTTAGGTGTTGAAATCAAAGGGAATTATCTTTTTCAATTTTAGGGGTCAAAATTAGGAGGAAAATAATTTTTTACTTTCAGATGCAAGGGAGTTTTTTCTTTCCACTTAAAGGAGGCACAATCAAAATGATCTTTCCTATGCTTTTTCAGGCCCAATTTGATGGGAATATTTTTCTCCCCACTTCTAAGGATCGAAATTTAATGGAATCTTTCATTTCACTTTTAGGGATCAATATAGTTGGTGTTGTTTGTTTTTTTGTTGTTGTTTTGTTTTTTTTTACTTCTAGAGTTCGGATTTGGGGGGAAAGATTTTTTGTTACTTTTACGGATCAGAGGAGAGCGATTTTTCCCTTCTAAAGGTCAAAATCGAGCAGATTTTTTTCCAACTTCTAGTGGATTTTTTTTCACTTTTAGAGGTCAAAATGGGAGGGTTGAGTTTTTTTTTGTTATTTTTTCATTTTTAGATATCAAATCTAAACGAGATTTACTTTACTTTTAGGGGTCAAAAGGAAGTGAGGGAGATTCTTGATTTTGATGGGTCAAAATGGCGTCCAAATAAGGGGGAAGTTATGTTTTTTTTTCACCAGTTTTAGGCGTCCAAATCAAAGGGAATTTTTTGTTCAACTTTGGAAGTCAAAATCGGGTGTAAGATTATATTTACTTTCAGAAGTCAAATTCAGGGGGAATAATTTTTCCCTTTTTGGGGTCAAAATGAAGTTTTTTTTCTATTTCAGGCGTCAGCATTGAACTGAAATTTCTTTTTACTTTCAGGAATCAAAGTAGAGAGGGGCTATTTCTCTCTTCAGTTTTAGGCAGCTAAATTGAAGGGGGAATTTTTTCCATTTTTAGAGGACGGAATAAAAGTTTTTTTTTTTTTTTTGGTTTGGCCAACGTTAAAAGAGGTTTATTGTTCGATTTTGGGGCCAAAAACTAAGGGGGAACTTTCATTTTTTACTTTTAAATGTCAGTAATTCTTCTTATTTCTAGAAGTTGAAATCGCAGTGGAAGATTTTGTTCCCTTCTCGGGGTCAAAATCAAGATGTTTTTTTTATACGATCAGCGATGAAGATCGAAGAGTAATTTCCTTTTCTACTGTCATGGGTCGAAATCCAAGGATTTTTTTTCATTTTTAGTGCTGAAAATAAAAGTGGATTTTTTTTTCTTTTAAGGGTAAAATTTGTGAGACAATTGTTTTCTAGTATCAAAATTAACCCTTTTAACATTACCCCCATTTCTAACTTTATACTTCACCTTTCAAACTTTCTACCATTTTATACTGGACCCTTCTTTTTTCATATCAATTCCCTGCTCTTTTGTGGGATTAGCCCTACTTTTTTTCTAACATTGACATCTGTTTTTCATTTCACCCTTCATGACACCTTTTTTCAATATTAACGCTTCTTTCACATTAGCCTGGCCTTTTTTCACACAAACCAAGCATCTGTTTTCACATTAGCATTCCATTTCTTTCTCCCAACAATGTAAAAAGTGGTATTAAATCAATTTTTAAAAACGAATCGAATTAAACGCTATCCGATTTCCGTTTAACTGTCTTCCCGTTTCAACCGGTGTGAAACTGTAAATCGTAGAATTACTGCGACCTATGAGTACTGGGGGAGGAGGGCTGGAGACTTGAGGAGACTTGCTGTCACTCAAACTCCAGCGGTTACCACCGGGCAACTGGTGTGAGATTCCAAATAATAATAATAATAATAATAATAATAATAATAATAATAATAATAATAATAATAATAATAATAATAATAATAATAATAATAATTATGATTATAATAATAATAATAATAATAATAATAATTATGATTATAATAATAATAATAATAATTATGATTATAATAATAATAATAATAATAATGATAATAATAATAATAAACAAGAAAATGAGAAATAAAAAAATGAGAAATCAACTAATCAATGAATAGGAGCACAGTGAAAATTGACCGCTTGTTTCCATCATCGTTGAAGTCGGGTCGTTGTGGTTTTGCAAACTACTTCAAGCTACATCTACACAATTTTTGCCATATAATGGTCAAGTTTCCGACTCGTATCTACATGTTTATATGATGAAATTTTTTATAGACGATGAGAATAATTAGGTGAATAGTTATTTATTCACGGACGTTTCGTAGGGAGTGACCCCACGTTATCAACAAGATGGAGAAATGAGGAGGAATGATAAGCGGAGTTTTCTGTGCTGCAAGTGGATGTGGTTGGAGTGCAATTGAGGTTGTCTGTGGATGGATAGCCGAACGTTTTGTATGGGTGAAGGGTCATTTGTCATTACGCTATCTAAGTTGGATGAGGGGACAGACACTTATGTAAAGGTGTGGTTAAAGGTGGTTATTCTCGTTTTTCAGTCTCTCTCTCTCTCTCTCTCTCTCTCTCTCTCTCTGTCCATATATATATATATATATATATATATATATATATATATATTGTGTCATCCTCAGACAGCTGTTTCGTAGTATTATAACTCTTCAGTGTGGCTATAGACTATCCATTATCTCATCCAGTACCACGAGGATCGAAACCTCAGCTTCAGATCTAAAAAGCTAGCTAGCTAGGGGAGGTTAGTTGTGATCATATGTATGGCCAACTGTATAACACATACGTATGTGATCATATAAATATATCGGAAAGCAGAACGTAGATAAATCCAATCACATAGCAGTATATCTATACCACATGCAGCCTCAAAGACAGTGTGCAGCTATATAATGGTGTACGTCTTGCTTGTTTACGATCTGCATGCGTACAGTTATATCTAGATCAGACGCAGTGTTACTTCTGTAGAATTTTAACAATTACATCGGATAAAACCTATTCATCCAAGAATCATATGTATATTGAACGGAAACTGAGGATTCTGTTTGATATCATAATTACGTTATGAATGAAATTCCTCTCTAAAATCCCTCCAGTTTTTCTCTAAAATTTTTTTTTTACTTCAAAACCTCCCCCTAGATCGACTGAGAATGCGCGCCAAGTTTTTGCCGAATTTGTTTAGATTAAACCGATAGTTAAGGTGGGAGGTACAATGACGAACAATTGTTTCACATAATACGTATTTTCATTTGTACGCTGCACTGTAATGTCGTAACCGGATGGAGTTTGTGACACCATGATATTCGAAGCCAAAATCGCAAATATCTGCAGGTGTTTGAGAAAGAGAATTATTGCTTTACTCAGACGAAAGTTCATGGAGTCTTCTGTTTTATTACCATAGTGTTCAAGTACTGAGAGTAGGAATGCAGTCGGAAGGGAAAGAAACCTACTTTGACTTTTCTAATTCACTATTCCGATGTTGTTGCGTGTGGTAAGTAGTATTGCAACATACATACCGTCACAGCAGCTCTCTTATCAGGCTACATAAAGACTCAGAGCCCTTTTAACTCAAAAAAAGGGGTAAGACAAGGTGAAATCAGTTCATCTAAGCTCTTTACAAACTGCCCCCAGACCGGGAGCACAAAGGAATCAGAATAGACGGTGAATATGGAAGCAAAACCAGATTTGCAGACGACGTCGTCCTCTTTACTGAGAACCTTCACGATCTCCAACTAATGCCAGATGAACTAAATGAATAAAGCTATAAAGTTGGCCTTCACATGAGCTTCATCATAATAAAAGCTATGTACAACAAATATGTCGGAAAAAAACACACAACAATCAAAATCGAAAACCCACCGCTTGAGAAAATAGACCACTACATCAACCCACGGCAATGAATCACCATGAAAATCGTTGCCGGCAGAATATAAGATGGGGAGACGAACTAGACAAGATCAGAAGGCACTGGCTCCGCGAAGAATACAGATATTTTTTACAGTCGAAGCGAATCAACTGGCGAGAAAGTTGCAAAATCTCTTGTTGGGCATCAATGAAATTATTAAAAAAATTGCATTCGTATATTCCTTTTAGATGGGTGTGATAAATATTTCTTAAAAATCCATTTAAAATGGAAGATTTTTTAAGGGAAAATTTCAGCAAATGTGTTCCGAAAAGGGGACTTCTAGAGTATTTCGCAAATTAAGCTTGTTTGGAATGATGATGATAATGATGATGATGATGATGATGATGATGATGATGATGATCATCATCATCATCATCATCATCATCATCATCATCATCATCATCATCATCATCATCATCATCATCATCATATGGTAATATGCAAAACGTCTGAACTCGCAACGAATAGCAAAAAGTAGCAAGCTAAAGTGTAGCAAAGAGAAAGAAGATGGGAAATAACAAAGACTACACAGGGAATTCAGAAGACAGAAAATATCATAAACGAGCTATCACGGGCATGGTTATGCAAAGGAAACATGAATAGAGGAACCAAATCCCACATAATTACAGCGCGGAACAAATACAGCAGGACAAACTATCTGAAGGCAAATAATAACGGAACCCAGATGAACAGCGAATTCCACCGACGTGGAGAAAGGGATGAGACCATTAAACCACGTAACCAGTGAATGTGGTAATCTAGACTAGAAAGACTACAAGAACTTACTCGATAGGGTAGCTAGAGTTATACACAGGGAACTATGCAAACGGAAGAAGAAGAACAACAACAACAACAGCACCAACAAAAACAGCAGTAATTATATTAAAAAATGGTGGACAACAACAAAAACAACAACAATATTTGTAATGATAATGAAGAAGAAGAAGAAAAAGAACAACAACAACAACAACAACAACAACATCCCAAATAATGATAACAACAACAACAACGGTGCACTTGGAGCGTACATTCCTCTGTCAACGCTATCGGCACTAAAAAAACTGTATGAGAATTATATATCATGGTACGATGCAAGGGAGATGACTGCAAATATTCCTGTACGCATCCCCCAAACTTAAACATTTGGTCCTCTCCCCATGGGCTTTTCTTCCAGAAAACCTCATTAAAATTCATACAAAACTTTTGGAGACATTGCGTAGACGAAAGAATAGATAGGCAAAAGTGAATTAAAATACTTCCCCAAACTTTGTTGTCAGTGGCGAATAATAATAATAATAATAATAATAATAATAATAATAATAATAATAATAATGATAATAATAATAATAATAATGATAATAATAATAATAATGATAATGATAATAATAATAATGATGATAATAATAGTAATGATAATAATAGTAATAATAATAATAGTAATAATAATCGAAGAGACGCAGAAAGAGACGAGAACAAATGGGTAAAGAGAAAATAGATATAAGAGCTTGAACGATCGAGAAATAAAGTGAGAGGAGAAAATAGAAAGCATAAGATACTTAGAAGAAGAAAAAAAAAATCTGTCTCCATTCTTGTTGTGATGCCTAAGGGCCATTTATAATCTCTCCCTCGGTCGTGTCTCTTTTTCAAATACACCCGACGGGAAGTCGACTCATGAAAAGACACCGGTTTTTTAAACAGACTCTTCCTCAGGCGATGAACCCAAAATAATTTTCATGTGATGCACGAATTGCTGCTTTAAACTTTGCAACTTCAAAACAATGTCTAACTGATTTATTCACAAATACAAATTTGATGGATTTGATACGCCGAGTGACCAGAAGAGATCATTGGATCGCATATGTCGGTCTCTTTGTTTCGTCAGCCAGTTTGGGAAATTTTAATTAACCTGTTCGCTGCCACGAATGAGATGATTTGTCATAGTAAAATGTCGGTCCAGTGCACGTATGATGTAGGGGAGATTTGGGCACGGTTGCGGCAAGGGATGGTTGCAACAAGTTTTATTCATTCAATCAAAAACTTGCAAGAGAGAACACACATTCAGCATTTGCCGTGGCGTTCTTTTAAAAGGAACGTGTTTGGGAAGTATGAAAGAATTTTTTTTTCACGAGCCGTATTTTTGTCACTCTGCCCTGATTGTTCGTACAAATTAATCAACACTTACCAAGTTCGAATCATTGTTTTGTTGCCTTCAAAGTGACAGCATGGTTAGCATGTGTCAAAGAGAGTTTGTCTAGCTAGTAAATGGTGTTCTGCCATGTCTTATAGGGCTTGGAGCGTTTGCAGCAAGTTGTTAAAAATCACTTCTTGAAAAAAGTTTCAAAAAGGCTTTGAAGGAAACCCAAGGTTACCATTCACATTCACTATGAGTGTGACGTAAATCTTTCTTTTTTTTTTTACAGTTGCAGTTTTAAACAACAAATAGTCGTTTCATCATCTTCATCATCATCAGTCTTTCAAAGTCCGTCGCTGGACGTAGACCTTCCCCAGGATTCGCCATTCTTCTCTATCGTGGGCGTCACAGAGCCAATACTTTCTGAATTTGTCTAGCTCGTCTCTCCATCAAATATTTTGCCGGCTTCAGTTGCACATGTGATCCATGTCATGAGCTGCAATGTCTATGGGTTGTCCGCCATTCTTGCAACATGGCCAGCCCACTACCATTTGAGATTTTTAATGGATTCTATGATGAAATATAGATGTTTAATGATTAATAAGTGTTGTATTGCGAGTTGTTCTGTTCTCCCTTTATAACACTGAAATATGGAGAAATCTAATAGCATCAGTAACTTCTGCGCATCGACTTAAAGTAGGCATTGTTCTATGAATAAACAAACAAAACTCAATTACTGTTACGTAATAAATAAATCAATAATACTATAATGTTATTTTTTTAAAATACATACTTTGGAATATTGAGCTCATTGAGACAAAAAACCGAAAGGTCATTGATGCAATTCACTTTTTAGTGTTGCAACTGTCCCAAAGGTTGCAAGATCTGAATTCTTCTGTTCAAACGAATATGGCGAATGATATGTCATATGTAATAATCTTTAAATGTTATGGTTAATTAACACCCGGATGTAGGTTTTGGATATAAAAATTTGGTTGGTCAAATCCAAATAGTCTCCTGGTAACTGTGAGAAAATGCAAAAAGAGTTGTAACCGCCCTGTCTTTTCAATTTTATCTTACAATAGGTTCGTATTGATCTTTTATTATTTTACACACTTTTATATATACGTTATATACATGAGATATTCTCTTTTACATATAATTTGGTTCGTATGAAATTATAACCATTTCAAAAATGCTATGAAGATCGATCTTTATCACTTTTTAGCACTGAAAGAAAAAACGCACATGAGTTACAATATTTAAAGATATACAAAGCCGTGGAGAAGTTAAAGATAGTTTCAATCAATCATAGTTCCAGTCAACTCTCGGTGAAGAATGAAATTACTAGATTTGGGATCATACATTTTTCAGACAACCTTCATCTTTAGATGTGTGTTAAACATACAAAACGTGAATGTTGACCAGTTATGGAAATCAGCACCCAAGATATTTAATTTTAGTAGTTACGACCTACCGTATCAGAAATATATCTTTGACAATGACATTAAGAACCCGTTATTGCCTCCCTTAACACTAAAAAGAAACGGTCTCCAGTTAATTTTGACTGTTCTAACTTTAACACTATCAAAACAGGAACTTGACACTCAGTCCCATGATTCTTCCAAACTGTCGTATTTTAGTTTGAGAAATGAGAAACAAGTAAAAAGAAAACATATAATTGTTTCAATGAAATGTTTCGGTGAATGTTCTCTTCAACTTTCCATGTTGAACGCGTCCAAGAACTTTGCTATGAACTCTACTCTTCAAAACACGGACAATATAACAACGACCAGAATACACAAGATGCCGACAATCAGTTCGAGGACTTCCCCGAAGTTACTCCATGGGAAGTATACAAACAAAAAAAAAGAGAAGTCCCTAGACCAGATAGCATCACCATCGATCTACTCAAAAAAGCAGGTAAGAGTGTCAACAGAAAAATAGCTATTCTATCCAACTTGCGTCTAAAAACTGAGTAAATTCTTAAAAGACTGGAACACTGCTATTACAATGTTTTTACATAAAAAAGGTAACCCCAAAGACCTCAGCAACTACTAACCTATAAGCCTGCTCAACTGCATATACAAACTCTTCTCAAAAATCATCATTAACCAAATTACAAAAACACTGGATGGAAACCAACCATGAGAACAGGCTTAATCTAGAAGTTACTTGACCATGGACTATCTTCATTCAATAAATCAGTTGAAAGAGAAAGCAGCAGAATACAAAAAGCCACTCGCTGTAGCATTTATAGATTTCAAGAAGGCATTCGACTCTGTAGAAATTCCTATGGTAATGAAAGCAATCACCTTACAAGGTGTAAACCCAGTATACGTCAAAGTACTGCAACATATATACAATCACGACAACTTTTTCATCAGGTTACATAAGGACTCTGAACCATTCCAGCTCCAAAAAGGAGTAAGACAAGATGATACCAAATCACACAAACTCTTCACAGTCTGCCTTGTGATGATCTTCCGAAAATTGGACTTGGAAGATAGGGGAGTCAAAATAGACGGTGAATATCTGAGCAGCCTTAGATTTGCAGACGACTTCGTCCTTTTTTAAGAGAAACTACACGACCTCGAACTAAAACAAGAGGAACTAAACGAAGAAAGCAAAAAAATCGGCCTACACATGAACTTCAGTGAAACAAAAATCATATGCAATAATCATGTTGAGAACAAGAACATAACTGTCAAGATAGAAGATGAAAAACTCGGTAAGGTAGACCACTACATCTACCAAGGACAACGATTCTCCATGAGAGGAGGAAATCAAGCGAAGAATCACTTTGGGATGGCAAGCCTTTGGCAGAGCAAGCTCAACTTTCAAAAACCAGACGATAACAATAATCCTAAAAAGAAGAGTATACAACCAATGCATTCTCCCGATAGTCGCTTATGGAGCCGAAACATGGAACCTAACCAAGGCACATACCTGCAAACTGAAAAGCATGCAACGTGCGTATTAGAGAATCATGCTCAACCTTACATGGAGAGATCACAAGACAGCACAGTACATAAGGAAGAAAACAGGAGTCTGAGACATCATAGAAACTATTAAAAAACTCAAATGGCAATGGGTAGGCAATGTTTCAAGAATGAAAGACAACCGATGGATATCACGACTCACAACATGGATCCCCAGAGAACACATGCGAAACCGAGGCTGACAGAATACAAGATGGAGAGATGAACTAGACAAATTCAGAAAATACTGGCTCTGCGATGCCCACGATAGAGAATCATGGCGAATCCTGGTCTATGTCCAACGATGGACATTAAAAGAATGATGATGATGATGATGATGATGATGAGTAATTTTCTTTCATGTTAATTTTCATTGTAAGTACTCATCTCTTTATCGACGTGAACCTTATCATATACAGCAACTTCACGAGTTTGAGTCTCACCTTGAATCCTTATTTATGTCCGATCTGTGATTCTTGTTTACTAATGTAGACTGACAGTCTGTGTTGTTGTTATAAGTAACTAAACTTGAAATGAAAAGAATACTAGTAAAAATTCAATCATTGTTCACAATGTCTCATCGAAAGACTCAACATAGTTCTCTTGGACTTACCTGTATTTTCTGATGTCCTGAGAATAACCTTTTCATTGTTCCATATTATACTGAATACTGTTTCATCTTTCTTTTTCTTCATATTTTTGACCCGTTTCGGGCCGATATATTCTTCAGCCTTTTGGTATTGTCTGTAGTACTTGAAATTGGCAATGTAAAGTTTGAACACATCAATCGCTATTCCGGTCGCATATGGCACGCCTTCAAGTTGTATTTCAAGTGTCTTAATTTAGTTCCAATTTAGTTAAAATTAAAGTGTGTTTGGCCCGTTATAGCGTGACGTATTATCCGAAGAAACGTTTCTGTCATGTTCAGATCTAGAAACGAAAGAAAGAATTTAAGACCAAGTTAAAAGTGTCGTCTTCCAAGTTGTTAGACTAATAACACAGAGACACTTTGGAAGCTGACAAAACTGACTATTGAATGAAATCAAAATGATGGAGAGTGACAAGCATTGGTGACTGAAAAGATTAAAGGACTCTGTCTACATATGCCCAGATAACTCAATCAGCAGACTGAGTATCGACGTTATTAGCTAGTGGGAACCATCGATCAGGAATGAGCAGGCGATCGATTTGCAATGTCGAAGGCGTGACCTCAGAGATGAGGCTACTAACTAAGTTGAACGGGGCAGGGGGATCATATCAGTGCAGAAATCAGTGGTAGACGTCACTGAGAACACAAAGATGCAATACCAGATGTGACGTGTATGGGAGGCGAAGTGCATGAACCCTCTCCCCTGAACAGTATTTGCCACATGCTTCAAAACTCAACAGACACCCAAAGGAGGCCAGATGGTACACGATCGAAACGTTGTGAAAAAAAAAAAAAACAAAAACGACAAAATAATGTAAACAAGTCACGTACAACAATTAAAACTCTTCATATAATAAATTTTTTTCCAAAAAATTATAGTCTAAAAAAGTGGATTCGAACCTGGTATCTGTAAATTCCTGGGTGTTTGTCAAATAATGTGATAGGTCCATTGCAGTGTTCCCCCTGAACCTGAATCTTGCGGTAGGGAAATAATATACATTGCGTATCTGCCAAAAACATAATTATTGTACTTAGACCTGTAGCATATATTCGAATTCGAATGAATGTGAATCATTTTGGATAAATGTAAAATTGAAGAGTCAAAAATTACTTTTTATTGTCGTTAATAAATTAGTTTATAAGCTAACTGTTAAAAAATAGGGGTCTGCCAGGATAATTCCTTTACAGTAAAGGTTCTTGAATTTTCAAAATTTCGAAACTAATAGAATACATTTGCTAAATCTCTAAGAAATAGATTTAATATGTCTAGCTTGTATTTCGCAAACGCGTCGCTAACTGCAGAATAAAAATGTTATTCCCCGATTTTACGACAAAACTCAGGGAGAATACCCGTGTCGATAATTCTATATTAATTCATGTGCTTTTTCGAAAAATATCCCCCTAAATTTTGTAATATTTTAATGAAAATTTATATTTCGGGAAATTCTATTGAATTCAAATTCGTCGGTACTAAATATTCTATATCGAATTAATTAGGTTTGTTTTTATCATCTTGATCAACACACACACACACACACACACACACACACAAAAAGTAATATTTAGACAAGATATTCAAAGACAATGAAATATGGATTTATTATGAGAATCCGAAACAAAAGTAATCCAGGATAGTCTTCAAAATGTCTACCAAAACGAAATCACCGAATGGAAAAGTTCATCTTTGCGTTTGCTTGGGATTCCAACGATATTTTTTATCAACTGTTACTACGAAAATTAAAGTGAGCAATTGACTCATTAAAACAACGCATTTGAATATAAGATACTTTTTGCTTAGCCAGGAAATCGACTGGATATCTTGCTGCATGACAATACTTGTCGTAAAGTTACAAATGTGATGCAGTTAACCATCATGAGCTGGGATAGGATATTTTTCCACGAGCATTTTCTACTAACCGGTCATCTTTATCTCTCGTTTTGCTCTATACAACACCCTGTCTGGTCAACGGTTCGATCACATTCAAGATACAAAAAAATCCATTTTTTTTTTTCATCATAGAGTAAGCAATTTAGCTCAAAGTTGGTATAAGTTGATAGAAAACCAGGTAAGATATATTGATGTCTGGATAATGATGCCATGAATTCATGTGAATAAACGTTTTGTCAAAATGTGTAGGAAACGTAGTTCAACCTGATACAGTATCGTACATTCTGACATGGAGACCAATATTGACTTAATCTGAAAATCTTTCTTTTTTTCAATATTTGTTATAACTGAAATGTAATATTTGTTGTGTGATGTTTGATTTTCTATTTGTTTCCATGGCATTTCTATGGTGAACAGTCGGGCGATGACCGTTTCTATATAATTGGTTTTGTGGATGAGTTTGTAAGGACATCCTTTTGTCTGTTTCTATATGATTGGTTTGGTAGACGAATTTTTAAGCACATACTTCATATATATATATATATATATATATATATAGTCACAAAAACCTTTTATATTGTAATGCTGAAAAAATAACTACAGTCAATTTTTGTATATAGTACTAAAGTATCAACGATCGTGTGTCATGCCAGCCACTTTTAATCTTATCTGTGTTCTTTCAAACTATCTTCTAAATGTTCACGCACACACACACACACAGCACACACACACACACACAGACACACACACACACACACACACACACACACACAGAGACACACACACACACACACACACACAAACATATATATATATATATATATGGAGAGAGAGAGGGGGAGAGAAAAGGAGTGCATTTTTCATATATGTGCTTATACAAATGTGCGCAGACAGGCTTGGACATCCACTTATACTGACGCATTTATTGTATGAAAGTTATTTAGAAATAAATAAAAAAAATAATAGTCGAAAGAAATCAAAACTGTATGGTAGCCAGTGCTTTTGAATCAAGGTACTTCCAAAAATGATTCAACTCGAAAATTGCAAAAAGCCCCGAGTGATCTGCAACTTAATGATTACAGTACAGGGCCTACATTTGCGCTAATGTCGTTGATAATGATCTGAATTCTATCTCTACATATCTAATATTATCTGAAAATGTTTATGTGTGCACCCATCTTCTTCTCCCATAAAATTGCATTGTAGCCAGATTTATTGATTTAAGGTACTCCTAAACTGTGCTAAGTTGAAGGCTGTATTAGACAACTGAGAAATGGAATGGAAAACAATTACATTTCTAACAAGAAAAAATAACTTTTCCCGGAGGTTCGAAGAGTATTTTATATTATACCAAATATTCTTCCATTGAAAATCATTTTTCGTCATTTGATGCTATTTTTCAGTTTTTTTCCTCATTCCTAATTTTTCATTAGCTTTTTCATCGCCACTTTGAATCGAACCGTAACGGTTAAACAGCGAAATCAGAATATAAAGAGCAAATTAATCATTGTTCAATCGTTGCTGTAGAGTAACGGTCTGATTCAAAGTTGTGATAAAAAGCAACCTATATTTAACTTTATTATTCAATCTAGGATACTTATATTTTCTTTTGTTTGACTCTCAAAGTTATTTTCATCATTATATTTACTTTTATTTTACTGTTATTTAATTAATAAATTGGTTGCCCTGGATTAAATTGTACGATCTCATTAGATTTATGTAGACCATCTGATGGTATTTTATATCACAATTTGTCTATTTTAGACGTGTACTTTATTTTGTTTATTCAATGTCATGGATTTTTATTGTAAGAGTCTATTTAATTTATGTGGACCATCGATTGTCAAATATATACGTTCAGAGAACCAATTTCTTATTAATCGGACACAACATTGCCATGTTTCAATGGGGAAATAACTTGATATATTCTCGAAAAATAACTAGATATATCAAATACATGCGAAAGAATTTTTTTCCGGTGTATCACTGCTTAAACATTACTTGATGTGCATATTGTATAACATATATTTTGTAAGTAAAAACTATCTACTTGTATAATTATTTTATTATCCCATCTTACGTGGGATATGTTATTTGTAGAAGAATAACGAGATGATTCGTTAATTAAAAAGAAAACACTATATAAACAACTAAATTGTTAAAAAAAGTTTTTTCGTCCCTTTTTACACCATGTGTGATTCCAGTTTAGCAACAAAAAAAAATTTTGGCTCCCTTCTTTGACTGCTCCAAATAAACTGACCTTAGCACATTTGGTTTGGATTATCGTTCCACCATTTATTCATTTTATACCTCTGATTATACATACAACACCTGCATATGAACTTATATCAATATATACATATATATATATAACTGTACAAACTAGGAGTATGATATAATATAATACAATGCAATATCCGATCTGTGATTGGCTTATATATATATATACATATATATATATGTGTGTGTGTGTGTGTGTGTGTGTGTGTGTGTGTGTGCTGCAACAGGTTAGTATGTCAGTCAAATTAAAATAAAGTCCAAATAAAGCTTTATACATTTGTTTAGACCTGAAATATATATAAACATCGAATGATTATAAAAATACGAATTTACATAAATAATTACATGCATAAGTTTTGTCTATGAGTGTGGTATACCATTGTTTTTCTTTATTCAGTCCCTCAGATAAATATATCTATTTTTAAACATTGTTTTGAGAAATATATATTCTTTAGAATCTTCAACCGTTACGCTTACACACAAACCCAGAGCTTCAGCAGTCTGTTGCATAGGTTCACTGTCTCCCTCTCTTTGAGCGGCTGTCTCCCGTGTCTACCGTGACTCTTGCACCATAACGGACAGACATACATACCAACAAAATATGTGACACTTTTATTTGTGCGTATATAAATATATTCATGTGTATAAACACGTTCCTATCTAATATACTTATGTATATATACATTCATATATTTTCATATATATTCAGGTATAAAATACACACCCGTACTACCAGTATGGAAAACGGATCTTACTCAACTTCGTACAGAACACACACACACACACACACACACACACACATATATATATATATATATATATATATATATATATATATATATATATATATATGTATATACATATATATATATATATATATATATATATATATATATATATATATATATAGTGTGTGTGTGATTATGCATGTACATATATTGTCTGTCCCGATAGTCTCTAGATGTTTTATTGCCTGCACAGGCCGTAGGTCGTCGGGCTACACCGGGTTTTTATAAGGGGAAATTAACCTACCAAATCTCAATAAAGAGTGAAAAAAAAACAAACTCTATCAGGAACACAAACAAAAAAAATGGTGCTTCCCCGCCTTACAAGAACGTGCCCTGGATAGAAATATCATTGACGCTCTCAGTAACAGAAGAAGTTATTGTTGTCGAATCAATAATAGCCCTGCTTCTGGCGATACCGTAGCCGATTTAGAAGTGAATAGTATTAATAAAAATTATTTTTATTATTTTTACTGTATATTCTACTTAGGTTTTGGGGATGAAAGTGTCTGGAAAACACACGATGTCACTTGTGCGATATCTGTTGTTAATATGGCGAGCCAACAGAGTTTTTTTGCGATTTTAGTGAAGCTATCTCGCGTTCAAGCGCCTGAAGAGAAATAGTTTGTTTTTGTATTCTTAGCTAAAACTTGAAACAAATAAGTCAGAATTTAAAAATAAAATAAATCTAAAAGTCAGACCATAGATGCGTTTGACAGATCTTATGGATTGCCAGGCTGGAAAAAATCTTTCAAATGAGATCACGTATTCTCTCCCCAGTACTTTTGGGCAGGTATAGAAGGAGGAGAAAAACGAGGGGTGGTGGAAGTGCTCCATTATGTAATCTTGTGTGTCAGTCAGTAACTGTCATCGGTTCTAGAGGTGCGTATACGTCTAATGAACATGCAATAGAATAGAGTGAAAGGAATTCCGAAGTACTTAAGTTTTGCTTACTTTTTGGCACGAGTGTCTCCGGTAAATACACGTATCATTCAAGCTTCATCTGTCGTTGAAATGGTGAGCCAGCACATTTCCACCATTTTTTTAGAGAATACCCTCTACTTTCCAGTCATTGCATACGCCTTATAAAAACTTGCCAGTCTTTCATGAGTCCAACGGGCATTTAACCCTCTCCGAAATCTTCATCTCTGAAGTCGAGCCCTTATTAATATTATCACCATCATCAACATCACACCAGTTGCTTCAGAGACTGAGTGACCGCAAATCTTGGCCACTCTCCAGCCTTCCTCTTTGCATTCTCACAGTCCACAGCGGTGCCGTGGATCACGGTGTCATACCAGTTGCCTGGTGGTTATTGCTGGAGGCTGAGTGACGGTGAATCTCTTCGGATTTGTAGCCCCCCTCTCATATCGTCGCAGCATCGATGTGGTTCATACCGTCACCACCATGTCTTTTCCTTGGCTTTTAGGCCATTGCAATCAGCTGGAGGTCGTAGTTTCACGTACTCAGTATTTGTACGGTCTCCAGCAGTTCTCTGGTCTGTATAGTCCTTTATCTTATCCCTAATTCCTCCAATCTCGTTTTCAGTGTCCTTAGTATGGTTCCGAGTGTACCTACTATTACTGGTACTACCTTGACTTTCATGTTCCCCACTTTCTTCAGTTCCCTTGCCAGGACCTGGTATTTCTCTAGTTTTTCACACACTTTTGTATTTACTCTGTGATCCGCAGGCACGGCCACGTCTATTATCTGGCTGGTTTTCCCCTTCTTGTCCACGATCACCAGGTCTGGTCTATTCGCTTGGATGGATAAGTCAGTTTGGATGTCCAAGTCTCAAAGTAATTTATGGCTTCCATTCTCCAGGGCTGTCTCTGGTTTGCGCTGATACCACTTGTCTGCATGGTTGAATTCCATTCGTTTGCTCAGTTCCCAGTGTATCACTGCTGCTACCCTGTCGTGTCTTTCTTTTTATGCTCTTTCTGGGCTAGTTGACTACATTCACTAATAATGTGCTGCACAGTCTCATTCTTTTCTCCAAACAGGCGGCACTCACTGTTAGTTCGAGTTCTGTCGATTTTCGCCTTGATGTGGTTTGTCCCAATGCATTTATTTTGGGCTACAATGATGAGAGATTCTATTTCTTTCTTCAGGTTTCCCTTGCGTAGTCATTTTTTCACTCGTGCAGTGGCAAGTGGCTTTCACGGGGCATCAAGTGACAGCATATCTCCTCAATACTCCAGGACTTTCCTCAGTATTCTGGCTTATTTCAGTACTCTCGTCGAGTGGATAGTCACAGTACTCCCCGGATTCTTAGTTTCCCAATCCTTTCTACTTGGTTCTTATGAACCGTTCCTTGGGCTCCGACTACTATTGGCACGACCAACAACCACATGTTGCACAACTTCTTCATCTCCCTGGCAAGATTTAGATACTTATCAAACTTTTCCCTGATTTCAGCTTCACCCAGTAGTCTGCCAGGACACATTTCTTTTGTGAGACTAGCATATTAACCATTATTTAACAGCCCCCCTGAGCTTGGTGCAACAGAAGAACATTAATATGATTCACCTAGAAAAAAACCGAAGCAATAATAGTCTGAGAGACTAGCTTACGAACATCTACATCCTGATAAGGCCCCCTGAGCTGAGCTGAGCAAGGTACAAGGACAAACGTGGGGTACCCTCTTTTATAGTAACGGTCTAGGGAAACTAGCTTATTAACTACTACTATACGGTAAGGCATCTTTTCAGGACTAGTTTCTTTTCTTCTTCTAACTTTGATGAAATGTTTTTGTTTTTTTTACTAAGTTCATTCTGAATTCATTCTTTAAGGATTTTTACTCTTTTTTTCTTTTCTTGTTTCAAATATCTTTCTATTTTCTTTTTCCTATTTTTCATTTTTTTTTCTGTTTCCTTTCTTTTTATTCCTAGTTTATTCTTTCCATCAAATATGCATTCCCTCCTTTCTCTTTCTCTCTTTACTTTTCTTTTTTCTTTGTTTTTCTTCGATTTGTTATCTTTCTTTCGTTTTGTCCCTCTCTTCCTCTCTTCCTTTCTTTCCTTCTTTCTTTCTTTCTTTCTTTCTTTCTTTCTTTCTTTCTTTCTTTCTGAGTCTTGATTCGTTTCTCTCTTTCTATTCCATCTCAGATTTTCCTTCAATCTGGATTTCTCTCTTTTTCCCTCCCATTGCTTTTCTTTCTTCCTCTCCAACTGTTTCCCCTAGTTTTCTATTTTGTGTCTTTTTTATTCCTTTTCTCACCCCCTCTATTTTCCTTGGTTCTTCCATTGTCCGTCAGTCACAAATCTGTTTATACTTACTAAGCTTAGCATAGGCTGACCCTATGTACGTAGGTAGAAAGATTGTGTACCACTGATCCTCCAAATAGGTAAAGCTCTCTTGCTTGACTTGGAAATAAGCACTAGCTATTCCAAAACTTCTTTATGAATTATATTTGGTTATATCAATTCTCTTCTATATCATTGACTCTCTCAACAACGGCGGGTCATTGTTGTCGAATTAATAGTCCTGTGTCCAGCGATACCATAGCCGATTTAGAAGTAAGTGACAATAATAAAATTCTTTTCTATCATTCTTACTGTATATTCTACTTAGGTTTGGGGGCGAGAGTCTCTAGCAAACACACAATGTCACTTGTGCGGTATCTTTTGTTAATATGGCGAGCCAAAAGAGTTTTGCGATTTTAGTTAAGCTGTCACGTGTTCTAATACCTGAGAGAGACATTGTTTTTACTTCTAGGTAAAACTTGGAATAAATAAGTAGGAAGTCAAAAATAAAATGCTTGGCTGGCTTGGAAATAAGCATTCGCTGTTTCGAGACTTTTTACGAACTCCGTTCGCTTATTTGGACTTTCCCATCTCGTTTCTTGTCGTCATGAATACAATTTTGATTTTGGGGCGGAAAATGTTTGTGAGCAACGCATCTTGCAGGAATCTTCTTTCTTTTTTTTTTTATTCTTCTTCATCTTCCCCGTGTACTGTAGGGTGTCCTGGGAAAACGGAGACGGTGGCCGATGGCTTGGTGGGTAGCTTCTGTAACAGACAGGAATACTGAGTCAAAAACTAAAAAGGTTGACAGGAACATCATCAAAGAGACAAAAAAAAAAGTATTTCCCATTTCGGATATACACGCTTGTGAAGTTTTAAGCTCAGAGGAAGATAGAAATAAGAATGTTATAACTGTGTTAGTGTGTATGCGTGTGTGTGTGTGTGGTATGTGTGTGTGTGTGTGTGTGTGTGTGTGTGTGTGTATGCGTGTGTGTGTGTGTGTGGTGTGTGTGTGTGTGTGGTGTGTGTGTGTGTGTATGTGTGTGTGTGTGTATGTATGTGTGTGTGTGTGTGTGTATGTGTGTGTGTGTGTGTGATGAATAACAAATATAAAGGGAAGAAGAAAGAGAGAAGGGAGGACAAAAAGAGAAAGCAAAAATAATGAAAATGAGAAAAAGATCAAAAGAAAGAAAGAAAAAACTAAACAGAAAAAGAAAAAAAAAGAACGAAGAAAAAAGACCAAAGAAAGAGAAAGAAAGATGGAACACAAAGGAATGGGAAACAAAATACAGAATGAATAACTAAAAGAAAAAAGAGAGAAAGAAAATTAGCCTTAAAGAATGAAATAAAGAAAAATAAACCATAGATAATTATGAAAGAAGAAATAAGGAAAAAAATTGAGAATATCGATTACGAAGCAAGACAGAAAAGAAGGAAAAGACAAAAAAGATAGAATGAAAATGAATACGGAGCAAATAAATAAGAAAGAAAGAAAAAAAGAAGAAAGAAGGAAAAAAGGAATGGAATGAAATGAAGATTGAAAGACAAATAGAAAAAGAGGGAAGTGAATGAGGATGATAGGAAATTCGAAGAAAGAAAGAAAGAAAGAAAGAAAGAAAGAGAAGACAAAAGACAAAAATAGAAAGAAAAGAAGAATGAAAAAACTTCTGAAAGAAGAAAAAAGTTCGGTATTATTGCGCAATTCTGTTTCTCCAATTATATATATATATATATATATATATATATATATATATATATATATATATATATATATATATATATATATAGTGGACGTCAAAAGAAAGAGAATAATACAGAAACATAATAAAAAGACAGTTCTTGCAAAACTTATTTGCAAGACAGACGCCACCGATTTCCGTCCCTATGTTTTGCAATAAAAATGTCTTTTTCTCCCTACCCTACTCTCTCTCTCTCTCTCTCTCTCTCTTCCTACTTCCTTCTCTTTCTCGCTTTTTCCATCCTTCTTCCTCCACTCTCTCTCATTGTTTTCCCAGAATATTGACCAATGAATGGTGTGCGCTTCCCTCTATCGACCAGTGACTATTTGTGACGATGAAACAGAGATAATGAAAAAAAAGAAAGAAAGAAAAAAGTGAGAAAGAAAGAAAAAAAAAGAAAGGAAACAGGGAAAAACAAATAAAAAGAAAAAAAAATGAATAAAGTCCAGTGACTATTTCTGACGACGACCTGTGCCGTCATGGTGGACTAATAAATCGTCAAGCGATGCTCAGGGTTTTTTTTTGTTTTTGTTTTTGTTTTGTTTTGTTTTTTCATTTTACTACAATGACATGCATCATCTAGAACTTATCTTTTCAGCGGAGCGTCCTCTTATTGTGCTTGTCAATCCCCAAATCGTCTCCGTGTTCGATATATCGGGCTTGATATCGTCTACATCAATGTTTTTCCTGTGGCTTCCAGTCATTGTCTTTGTCTCGCAGCTTTGATAGCCATCTCGATGCTTGCGATAACGTTCTCAGTGTAATTACTGCAATTTTTCAACAACGTCAGATTCATTTATTTCTTGTGGATCGTAGTCAGGCCAGTTGGAGTGTACGGGGGGTTGGGGTGGAGGAGGGACACATTCGGCTTGTATCATTTAGCGCAGTGTAAAGATCGGTATCCACTTTAGGACAATCAAGAGGATCGCCACGGGAAACTCTCAACATGATCCACGGCTCCTGGAATTCTCAGTCGCCTCATCCATCTAGGTACTGATCAGGTTCGACGTTGCTTAACTAGTGTGTCCAAAGCGATTTGACCAAAACACAATGTCAAATATATACAGCCGACTGAAAACGAGCAATTGAATACTTCTACTTGGTACTTGATATTTATCTTCAGAACTAAAGTTTATCTCAAGAGACTATAATTTGGTTACCCAATAAGATACTTCGTTTTTTTGTCGTTATATGGCATAATAAACATTTAATTTTGTCTAACCTCAATAAAATAATTGTTTTCCATTGCATTGTGATAGCTGTCATATCAACAAGTATTTTTATTTGGTTGTCCAAAAAGTTCTTTCTGTTTTTCTTTTCGTTGTATGGCATTCGGGGTTTTTAGTTTCATCAAACTCCATAGAAAACAATCTCTTTTGATTGGATTATGACAGCTGTCATATCAGCTTGTCCCTTGTTGGATTAACCAAAAAATTAGCTATCATTTTGTCGCTATATGGCAACAGGCGTATTTAGTTTTATCCAACTTCATTCAAAACGATCGCTGTTGATTCTTTTGTGACAGTCGTCGTATCATAGCATGTTTACAATACATTTCTAACATTATGGAAGACTCTCCTTAAGTTGATAACTTTTGTATAAGTACCTGAGTTGACGCTACTCATGTCTCTGACTCAAGATGATAGGGCAATACCCAAGTAATTGTGGGTTATATCAATTCGTAGGAGGTGTTTAACGTCATGGACAATGGAATTGGTGTGCAGAGTTCAAACTCCGGTTGAAACTGTTGACAAAGACTTCGATCCATGTATTTTCCTCTCCGCCTCAAAGGCTATGGGTAAAATATTAGCACTCTCTAATTCCGGCAAACCAACCAGCCTAGAAGGACCACTCTGATCATAATCAAGGGAGAGGGGCCCATCACCACAAAGATGTCAACTTTCAATGCAGCCAAGTCAATATCAAATGTATTGCGTTTTACTTTCGTCCACCAGACATCGCCAGAATCTTCAAATGCTTACCCCAGGCCTGTGTCCTAATGGGTTCACCAGTGTCGTTCTATTGTCCATCGAGACAGAAGGGGACTGTATCTAATGATATTTACTTTATAAGTTCAGAATGCGCTTGAGCTTTGGACCCCTCAACATTTATCAAATTTTATTGAGGGTGTCACCTAATGTACAGCCAAAGAAGGTCGGAATTGCAACTCTAAAACAAAGATGCCTGGTTAGTCGTTCAATAGAAAAAGTTGCAGGACCAGCGACACTTTGCTGCGTGCCATCCTGGGAATGATCAATTAAATGGAAAGAAAAGGGGATCAATAAATTATTTACTTTTCTCACCCTTTGTAGTTTCACTAAAAAAAGTAATCAATACAAACGTTAACACAAATAAGGGGACCCACTTTGCATTATATTCTATCGCAATTTGACGCCCCTCTCTCCTCAAAATCTGTTTATTGGGGAAATTTTCAGAAAACAAAACCAGAAAAACGGTTAAAACGAGTTAATGTTTGAATTTTCAAGCATCTATCACCATTGGTGCAACCTGTACACGTGACACATACACACATGCACACGTGCATAAATGCACACATACACAGCCGGTCAGACAGAATGAATTGAAGAACGAAGAAACATATGTTGATTATTTTGAGATTTTTGATTGATGGTCTTTAATATACAGACGGTTTCAATTTCAAAGCGCAAAGATTAAATCCGAATTCTTCTATATCTAAGGAGACTAAATCGCTTGATAAAAACAAAGCCAATCCCTAGGATCTAATCATGAACTTGTGTCTGTCGCTCATTTTTCATGGGAAATAATCCGTAGAATTAAACTATCCAAAGAGTTTTCGGCCATTTATAAGGATTGTTGTTGTTGTTGTTGTTGTTTGCATGTGCATTTTCTCTTTTTTTTGCTTCTGAGCAACATCTGTCCGTTAGTCTGAAGGTTTCACTATTCCTTATTGACCATCAATCACTTTTGAAAAAAAAAGAAGAGAAGAAAATAGACGGAAGAGAGAGAAATGGGAACTAAAAGAATGAAAATGTGCAATTATTTCGATCGAAAAACAAAAGATAGAAAGAGAAGAAGAAAAGAAAATGGGATTGAAAAAAAAAGAAAGGAATTGAAAAAAAAAGAATGAAACGAAGAAAAAGAAAGAAAGAAAGACATTTTGAAAAAAAAGAATTGATAAAAAGAAAATAATAAAAGAAAGAATTTTAAGCAAAAAAAAGGAAGAGAGCAAAAACAGAAGAGAGAGAAAAAACTAATTGCTTAAAGTGAAAAAGCAATTAGCATTAATTTATATGGGAGGAAAATTTGAGTGCTTCAAGCCCTAAACGTGATGATCATGATGCGTGAGGCGGATTCTTTCAAATCTGAGATGGTAGGGGCTACAAGAGTCTGGGACGTACGTCAGTAAAGAAAAAGATGTGCGCTGCCTCTATAACGCTTTGGTGCAGAACAGACGCAAAACAGTATGGCCGTTTTTGCTGTTTTTCCGTAATAACGAAAAATTAGCGTGAAGCGAAATTTCGAGAAAACAAGGATCATCTGAATACACGGAATTTTCTGAAAGCGTCTTTTTGCTCGACGCCGTCTCCTTATAACGTAATTGAGAAAAAATATGAATATACAATAATACAAAATATTGTTTGCAGAATTACGAAATAAGTGATTTTTTTCTGACTAAACACACGTTAGTAGCGCAATTCCTACTCAACAATAAATCAAATAACCCTTATTCATATAATTATGTCTACATTAAAATTGGTTCAGTTAAATCGTGATTTTCAGGAACTAACCAGGAGTTCGTGTATATAACAGAAAATATGAAAAGAAAGAAAATTAATCTGAAAAATAACGACGGCGGAATATGCAAAAATAAATGGTGGAGTCAAGAAGACTAAATCTTTTAAATCTGGTCTTTTTTTAATTTTTTTGTTTAGTTTTGTTTTTCATTCTTCCTTCATTTTTTTTTTTTTTTTTGTTCATTTCTTTTTAGGATTAAGTCTGAAAAATAAATTAATCATAGTAAAAACGAGATAAGTTATTTAAGCGAAGGCAAAAAAAAAACATTTTGAAACGGATGTCTGACCAAACGGTGGAGGTTGGTATAGACAATTTATACGAACATTGAAATGTGTAACTCATCTTTTTTTTCTTTTTTAGGAGACACACGTGATCTAATGGAGAAAAAAAAATGAAATCAGTGAACCGAGTTCAATACTTAGGCATGCTTCATGACTGAAAGAAACACTTGTACCCAACGATATACCATCTAATTTCTCTAGGGTGTAACGAAGAGGTATTCGCGCCAGTATTCCTACTCAAGTCCATAAAAAAGACCCAAATCTAAATAATCATCAATCGCTTTCAGTGCATGGCCGGAAACCGCCATGAAAACAAAACTGATGAGCTTCAAGTCGTCCATGAGAAAATTCCCTGGGCAAACAACTCACCGTCACTTGCATACACACCCGTAAACAACAACAGCATACTAGAATATAATGTACGTGGTTGGCATCAGTAAGAATGGTGTTGGGGAGCTCACCTTCATCATATCAAAGTTAATTTAATCTAACTTGACGGTGAAAAATGTCAGTGTTCCAACCCATGTAAAAAAAATACACCATTTCAATGCAGGTCTTCCGGGTGGCTAAGCTTCCTCCTCTTTGGTGATAAGCACAGCACAAACTTCAAATTCACATTCCCTCACTTGAACAAACGTTTGATCATAGGGGATAAACGGTAATTTGTGTTTGCCTGATGACGTGGATAGCTGCATTTTTGCAGTTTATATTTATATATATATATATATATATATATATATATATATATATATATATATATATATATATATATATATACATATATATATATATATATGTATATATATATATATACATGTATATATATATATACATGTATATATATATATACATATATATATATATATGTATATATATATATATATATATATGTATATATATATATATATATATCATACAAATTAGGAATACAATATAATGTAATGCAATATCCAATGTGCAGTGGGTTTTTTCATAAAGTACTGGATACATTCAAGAATTAGATATTGAATTGGGGTAGAGCTCAAAGTGTGATGAAATATATTTCATCAAGCTCATTTAATCATTCATATATATGTATATATATATATATATATATATATATATATATATATATATATATATATATATATATATATATATATTGTACTTTTTTTATATTTTCATAAGTATATTGTTGTAATTTGTATAAGTAGACTGGGCTCTTATGATGATAATAACAAAATATCTATTTCACCATTATTAGTTTCTTGCAAGCGGCTAAAAGCGGTCTGCATTCATCAGAAGGCAAGTTTTTGGGGGAGAGATCCTCACGGAAGTAGCAACATACGGAAGAGCCATCCAGTCTGAACAATAGATTTTTTAAGAATAATTGCGACTCTATACATATATATCTCCGATTTCACGCAGTAACAGGGTGCAGACCCCTTTCAAAGTTGAGAATTTGCAAATAACCTTTGCCCTCTCCGCCCCTGATCCCAAATCCAATTACTGTACTGAATTATGTTGAATGCAATAAGTACATTACTGTACATTTAGGATCCATAAAATGAATCGTCGAAAATTTACCGACAAAAAACTACGGGCAACAATTGAAAACTTTAAAGTTTAAACTGTTTACGCGAATGATTTTTTATACTTGGATTTTTTACCATTTTGTTCTTATCAATAATACAGATTACTACAATATAATTGATAGTTACGAGTTTGAGGCGTTTTCATCGGCTCATGTCGGTTTCAGTCACAAATTACCATCATCATCATCAGTCTTTCAACATACGGTGTTGGACATAGACCATCCCCAGGATTCGCCAAATCTCTCTATCGTGAATGTTACAGAGCAAATACTTTCTGAATTTGTCTAGTTCGTCTCTCCATCTTGTATTTTGCTAGCACCGGTTGTGCAAGTGATCTCTGGGGATCCATGTTGTGAGTCATGATTTCAATCAGTTGTCTACCATTTTTGCAACATGATCAGCCCGATGCCATTTGAGTTTTTTTAATCGATCCTATGACGTCACGGACTCCTGTTTTCTCCCTGATATACTGTGCTGTCTTGTGATCTCTTCATATGAAAATGTGTATGATTTTTTCATGTGCACGTTGCGTGCTTCTCAGTTTGCGGGTCAGTGTCTTGGTTAGGTTCCATGTTTTAGTTCCATAGGTGACTATCAGGAGGATGAATTGGTTGTATACCCTCTTTTTATGACTAATGGGATCTTCTTGTTTTTGAAGGTTCGGCTTGCTCTGTCGAAGGCTTGCTACCTAAGAGTGATTCTCCGCTCGATTTCTTCTCTCTTAGTGGATTTCATGATGAGTATTTACCATTTAATACATGGTATCCGAAAGTTTTCATTGCCAAGGACGCCTCATATTCAAATGAATTTTATCGCAGTATTTTGAAAGATCTGCTTTCTCAACAAACTTTTGATAAGGTTGCTTATACAAGATCACAGATACCAAGCAATACACTTGTAGGCCCCCTGTCCCTAGATGGGGCATTTCTGAATTGATTGAAATTTCGTGAAATTGAAACCTGCAAGAATTTGAGGGACTAGTGTATATACAAATGTGTGTGTATGTGTGTGCGTGTATGTGTGTCTATGTAGAAAATAAATTATACAAGATTTAATCCTCAACTTCCTGCTGTAATTTTTTTTTCCTAATTTTAAACTCTTTTTTCATGTATAATCGAAGAAAACATCCGGAGACGTCTGGAAGCAATTAATCTGATTTAGTAGTTCTCGCAATATATATATATATATATATATATATATATATATATATATATATATATATATATATATATATATATATGTGTGTGTGTGTGTGTGTGTGTGTGTGTGTGTGTGTGTGTGTTTATAATCTTTATTTTGAAGGCAAAATTCACCCACCCACAAGTATTTTGATATATGTATCTCCCCTCTCTCTCTCTCTCTCTCTCTCTCTCTCTCTCTCTCTCTCTCTCTCTGTGTGTGTTTTTACATAAAGAAATCATGGAATAAATTCATAATTGATTTTCTGGTTTAGGTGTTCGGTATTTAAGCAACCTCATGATATACACTGTGGAGCAGAGATGAGCTCGAAAATTCTATCTAAACAATGCATCAGTGACCGTCTGTGTTTGTTTGCTATTGTTTTGAAAATTAATAGAATCTTGAGTACAAATGCTGACTTCCAATGGATTCGTACAACTTGAAATCATTGATTTACTCGTACTTGGTGTAAACAAACGAGATGACGTTTAGTAAAATCGGATGATGAATAATGTAGCTTTATGACCAAACTTACGCGACGTCTGGATAACGCAGTCTCGTAGGTAATGCATTCGTAATGTCTGTTTTTCTTTTTCAACCAACGCCGTTTGCTTAACAATCATAGCATATAAAAACGACCTTAACATTGTGCTAAGAAGTAACACAATTGAGACGAAAGATTAACAATATCTTTTTTCTTGCGAGTTGAAAATTAGATCAAGCAAATTGAAAGATGAAACAAACAAATGAAGAAATAGAGTGAGCAAACTAAAAATCATAAAACAAACATATTAGAGACAACGACAAACGAACTGAATCGATGAACATGAATTATCATTCATTGCTTTCATAGCTAAATTGACATTTGCAGCAATTGAAGTAATAAATGTAGTTATTTGATTATTCATATTCATCGGTTCAGTTTTCTTGTCTTTGTTTATTAACTTACTTGCTTTAAATTTTGACTTGCTTGCTCTATTTTTAAATTTGCGCTTTAAATTTTTTAAATCCGCAATTTTTGTCTCTCAGTTTACAACCTCTGCTTTTCCTAATTTGCTCATCCTGTTTTTTCAATTTGGTAGCTCGATCTTTTAATTTGTTTACCTTGTTTTTTTTGTTTTGTTTTTTTATTTCTTAGCTCTGTTTTTTGTTTTTGTTTTCAATTTGCTTGCTTCATTTTCTTTATTTGTTCACCTTATTTAATAGCCTATGCTACTTTTTTTAATTTGCCCCCCATCCACTTTTCAATTAGCTCACTCTATTTTTTAATTTGCTCACTTTTATTTAATAGCCTGCACTATTTTTTTTAATTTTCTCTGCCTCCTTTTCAATTTGCTTACTCTATTTTTTAATTTGCTCCCTTTTTTTAAATGGCCCGCGCTATTTTCTTTAATTTGCTTGGTTTATTTCTAATTAGCTCGTGCTATTTTTTTTTTTTTATTTGCTCGGTCTATTTCTTAATTTGCATGCGGTATTTTTCAATTTGCTAGGTCTATTTCTAATTTGCTCGCTTTATTTTTGTTTCAATTTTCCCGTTCTAAATTTTAACTTGCCTGGAAAATTGCATAGCAAAAATATAGCATAACACTGCATCATTTCAGGCATTCAAACAATCGATTATACTAAACGTTACCAAATGACGACTGTACTTTTTTCTGGATGAATGTTTTCATATATAATCTGGCCGTGACCCGATTCACGTCCCTCTAACCGTTCATACTTTTACCGTTGTGCAGAGTTTATGGATGTGATTCATTTTTGTCCCGAGCTGTTAAGGTTTTTCCACTAATCGCCGAGTATGTACCATGACAGATCCATGTTTAATCCATTGAGAAGATCTTGTCACGTCTGATCCCGATCCGATCCATCGAAAAGACCATACTATGTCTGATACTCAACCAATATATCGAGACGGCCATTTATATCTGATCCAACAAACAATCCATCTGATCCCGTCCAATCGATCGGGGATGCCGTGTCATGTTTGATCCGCGTTTAATCCATCGAAGAGACTGAACAAAATCTGACCCAGGTTCGATTCATCAAGAAGACTTCACCATATCTTTCTTTTTTTCCAGTTAGATCATCAAAAGTCATTATTACTGAAAGTAAAATAAAAGTAGCTTGAATAATTTAGATCTGATAAATTAAAACACTTTCATGAGTGAATTTATATCTATTATCATCATCTATAATTAAAATCTGTTGCTGGGCCAAAGGCGCTTCATTATTCTATGCCCGCGAATGAATTAATTGCTTATGAGGGTGAGTAATCGAAACATTTAAAAGAACCAGCGGAATTTCTAAATATGGTACACAATTGTTTAATACATGGAAATCTATTAACAAAACAGACTTCAAAAACTAAATATACCAAACAATTAGATTTTTCCTAATGGATTAATAAATATATTGGAATAGATTACCTACTCATGTTGAAAATAGCAACTGAGTAGAGAGTTTTAGAAATGCTTTAGAAAAGTTTAGAAATCATTTACAGAACATGAGATCACACTTTGGGAATGGGTCTGATGAGATTTTCAAGAGCCTCTGATCAGTTAATTGGGTTTAATTGTCGATGTATTTTGTATGTATGTATATTGAATGTATTTCTTAGTAAACTTTGTGTAAATAAATGTGTAAATATTGTGTATAGTCAGAAATGACCATACCGGCAAAATAAAATGATAAATAAATGAATTCTTGACAAACATTGTAACAATTTGCAAAGACATACAAGTCTTATGTTTGACAATGTGAATATTTACGGTTAAATCGAGTATTGAATAATTTTTTCGAGATGCATTTTTGTTGGGAAGATAAGTTGTTCAATCGTGAACATAGTGCACAGATATAAACCATCTATCCTTCCTCCCAACAACGGTAACAATGGAATAACACATTTTGTAACCATCATCTGGTCATAGAATGCAGTTATTGGATAGTGGTTTACCCAAGTACTAACACACCGACTCTATTCTCCTTCAACTGTGCCAGTGACAAGACATTGTGTCAAGATTGCTGGCCATTGGAAAGATCCCAAGGAGAAGCGATTCAGTGCCTTTCACAAGATCTTCAGTACGCATGAACAGTTACGGTCAAAATTCGAAAACAGTTCGTCAATACAATTGTCCGAGACACAGACTGTTACAACACTCCACATAGTATTAGAGAATGTTTTTGAAGCACCGTTCTGCCAGATGTTGAAACTCATTATTTTTTTCATTGTGATGTATCTGTAATGTAGTGTTATAATGCGCCTCTGAAAATTTAGGTTTTCTTTCACCAATAAACAAAAAACTTTTCTTTGTTTTATGTCCAGATAAACTCGGAAACAAATTGCAGCTTTATGACATGTTCTCTTTGTTGTTAGGATACAACAATGATAAATAAGCCTCAAATGTCTCTTGCACTAGATTTGAATTTGTGCAACATGTTTGATATTGAATTCATGTCGACAGTAAATGACATGCAATGCACGTACAATCAACACAGCCTTTTTGACATAAGGCTTCAATAGAAATAAATCCAAAATCGAATATACATATATATATATATATATATATATATATATATATATATATATATATATATATATATATATATATATATATATATATATATATATATATGTATATGTATATATATATATGCAAGTTAACTGTGATGTATTGAATGGGCCCAAGTCCATGGCTAAAATTTTAGTTTTTTTTTACTTGTTATTACCCCTGAAAAGATTTATGGACATTATCAGTTTCTGTTAGATACTTGGCGATGAAATCCCATTTTAAAGATATATGCCTGTATTTCAATGGAGTTCAAACAGTCTCTTCAAGTTCTCTTACTTACTTTGAGACTCGAAAACTGTTACCAGTACTGCAAACTATTTACGCCTTATTAATCTGATTGCTTTTTTAGTAAAAAGTGACTGAAACCGTTTTCTGTTGTTTCAAATGGTAGGCACTAACTATTTTGACCCTTTAAATAGTTTCCTTAAAGTGGAAAAGTCTATTGTTATGGACAAAGAGACAAACGGATGAAGAAATGAACACTGTTAATTACGTAGATAGATATTTTTAACAAATCATCTTTTATCGAAACAGAATTTGATTTCACATTTTTGTTTTGATTGCCTTTATGAATGGCACACAGTCTGTATAATGTTTTTGTTTTCCTTTTGGTTCACTCGTCACAAAATGGCTTTGTTTGTGTAACTTGTGCAACCATAGCACCCAGCTGGTCTAATACAATATGGTTCAAATGGTATCCATTCGAAATGTTATTTTATGATTCAAGCTCTCAGTCTATCTTTTATGGTACCGACACAAAATCAACCATAAGATACTTACTTAGATACACACACACACACACACACACACACACACACACACACACACATATATATATATATATATATATATATATATATATATATATATATATATAAAGATTTATTTATGATGGAGGTGTACTCGTTATCAGAGTTTTACAACCATGATCTATTGAATGCAGCAGCATGAATCTCAGAGTTACTATGAAGTGTTACACACACACACACACACACACACACATATATATATATATATATATATATATATATATATATATATATATATATATATATATATGTGTGTGTATGTATATACATATATATATATATATATATATATACATATATATATATATATATAAAGACCAAGAGAGGAGAGAGAAGTACAGAGATAGGTAGATACAGACACGGACACAGAACGACAGACAGAGAGAGGGAGAGGGAGATAGATTGATGGATAAGATAAAGAGATCAGACAAAGAGAAGTGGGCAGAGGTGCAGTTGAAGAAGTTCCAAAAGTCGATACCTGCTACCTGATCTTATAATATGACCTTGTCCCTTACAAATTTTGTCTCCTAAATTCTTTATATCTACACATATGAAGATGAAGAATTGGGAAGGAAAACAGGAAGTACGAAAAAAAAATTGTTTCTTGTATTGAGAGATTCGTGAATCAGAGACAGTTCTAAGCTTCAAAATCAGATTCTACCTGGGCCTTCCAAGAGATCAGCATCAGTATCATCAGCATCATCATCATTGTCTTCCGTCTCTGGACATGGAACTTCCCCAATAACATCTGAACGTGTCTTGTTCGTCTCCCCTTCTTATAATCTGTCGGCTGCAGTTTTTGGATTCTGTCTATTCAAATTACTTCATCTTCCCAGTCAAGTTTTTGGAAGAAATAAGGAGAGCTGGTATCATCTTGACATACCCACTTTTTGGAGCTGAAAAGACTCTGGATACCCGAAGATGTCTCTGATTCACCCAAACACCCATACACACACACATACACACACACATACACACACACACACACACACACACACACACACATACACACACACATACACTAAAAACACCCCCGCTCGTCAATAAATGATAGCCAACCTATTTTATTTACAGACATGTATTGATTTAAGTTTTGGTAACCTGTTTATCATCGAATTCAAAGGTTAGTGTTCGAGCCCAGACAAAAACCAGAATTCTGGATGCTGATTTTCGAAGCAGATAGGCTCCAAAACTTGGAAGATTAGTGCAACGGAAACTTCTTGATATTCAACTCTCCCGCCTTTTTCGGCTCTTTACTCTGAACGACTTTAGTTAATATCGATAGATGAGCGCTAATTAATGTTTTCACCCAGATTTTCATTCCTCCGCCTTTTTTAGTTTCCTACCATGACGGAAGCCCCATTCCGTCTCTATAGACATCAACTGAGCGACAGTGGAGTTTATTCTCTCGTGTGCAAGCGTGGACAAAGACCATGGAGATCTTTGTTTCGAATCTGACTATACCGTATCTTAGTGTGATTGTCGCACCATAGCTAGACAGCCCAATCTTTCCTTCTATTTATTCTTCATCATCATCATCATCATCATCAGTCTTTTAACGTCCGTCGTTGGAAATAGACCTTCCCCAGGATTTATCACACTTGGCGTCGCGGAGCCAGTACTTTCTGATTATGTCTAGCTCATCTTTCCATCTGATATTCTGCTGGCCTCGGTTGCACATGTGATCTCAGGGGATCCATGTCGTGAGTTGCAATGTCCAACGGTTGTCCACCATTCTTGCAAAATCGACAGCCCATTGCCATCTGAGATTTTTAATGGATTCTATGATGTCCCTGACTCTTGTCTTTTCCCGGATGTACTGTGCTGTCTTGTGGTCTATCCATGTGAGGCCCAGCATAATTCTTTCACGTGCACGTTGCGTGGTTCTCAATTTGTAGATCCGTCTCTTGGTTAGGTTCAATGTTTCAGCTCCATAAGTGACTATTGGGAAGATGCATTGGTTATACACCCTTCTTTTTAGGAATAATGTTCTTATTTTTTAATGTTGAGCTTGCTCTGCGAAAGGCTTGCTATCTTAGTGCGATTCATAACCGGTTGAAAATAAGTGAATCATTTTTTTTTTTTTGCAAGATATTACTGCTTTCCAAGTTAGAGTTTGCACTTGGCTTGCAGATCTAATTCCCTAAGCTTTCAACTGTTACATAACCCTTAAGGCCTTGTACCGTACTAAGTCGAATTTAATAAATTTCACTGAACCACCAACACAAAGATATAATTACACAAACTAACCCTATACTGGAAGTACGTGATTTCCTCTTTATTCATGGTATGCTTTCATTTACCTAATGGGTATATTTTATTTCTATTTTCTTCGCGTCGTTTTGCATTTAGCCGCTTTTTTTCTTCACCCTTACAAGTGAGAAAATATTCTTCTACGGCCCAGGGACAGTAATGAGCTAAAGAGGAACAAAACAAGAAAATAAAACCAAAATATAAGTCGCAGCCCTTTTTTATTACTCAAAACGCGTACAAAACCGAATACATATTCACTTCTACCGATTCCTTTATTATATTAACAATAAAAATGAAAATAAAAAAATCGAGGAAAAAACTGCGCACGAGACAAAATACATTTTCGCTCCTTGATATTCCTATATATTTAGAAATAGATATTATTTTCTATATCTGCACATGTTTATAAGCATGTATATAATTATGAATGTATGCATATATATATATATATATATATATATATATATATATATATATATATATATATATATATATATATATATATATATATATATATATATATATATATCCGCACATACGCACATATGTAATAATAAAAACCGAAAAAATGGCCTGGGAAGTTTCCATACATCGTTTGCTACGTAGACAAAGAAAAGAAACACGTAACTAAATAAAATCTTTGAAACCAGTCTTCTTTCGAATAGAATTTTTTTCCTTTGGTAAATATCCAACGTTCGATAGTTTTTTGCAATAAGCAAGACATTTCTGTTCCCACTTTGCTCGCCAGTTTCTTATCGACTATACCTTCAGTTATCACCATCTCACACCATTTTTTTCTATATGAAAGCCCACGTCATTTCTTCTATTTGTATATCCAATGTCTGTTTTGGGTCACGCTGAACCAAACTGATAAATAAAATCAAGTTAAACTCATCATCATCATGAGTTTAACTTACCGTGATTTAAACATCTGACGCGGAACTCAACAGACAGATAAATAATCAATGCAGCAAGATTACAGTGGTGGTACCGTGTAGAATTTCAAGTCTGAAATATCTATAAAATTGTTTACATTAGATAAAGAGGAAAGGGGCAGGATATTTAACTCAAAGCGGCTAATGGACTAGACAGGCTTGATTTAAAAAACAAAAACTCAAAAAAATTAGATGTCTTCTCAAAAGAGATTTTGTTGGAAAATGTTATGACTTGATTCAGTTAAAATCCAAATAGAAAGGTGAATTTTCGTTTAATGTCAACGGAATTCGTAGATCAATTTGACTTGTTTAAACAAATTACTGATGGTTCAAATTACAAGATATTTATCAATTTGATATTCAATTTCATCCTTTCAATATTTAAATTCAATGTTTAATTTCATGAATTCACTATCTTATATTTATCATCATTATCTTAAAATTAGTAATTGTTTCTATTTATTTTACTATCTACCATTATCTATATGAACGTTTTCACACCAGTTGTCTGGTGGTCGTTTTTGAAGACGGGGTGGCTAGCCTCCAGCCCTCCTCTCAACACTCTTACGGTCGGCAGTTATGTTTTCATACGAGTTGCGTGTTAGTTGTCGCCGAAGATCGAGTGACGGTATGACTCCTCAGGTGTTCAGCCCTCTCTTCTTCGTCCTTACACATCACTGCAATGTTGTTGCTGGTACCGTCTCGATCATGCCTATTCTATCCTTGTTATTAGGTCAATACTGACAATTACATATTGCCTAGTTACATATTTCTAGTACTTTCTTAGGTATTCGTGCTGACCCCAGTGGTGCTGTGGCGTGTTCAGCCTCAGTCCGTCTTTTCATCTTGAGGTCCTCCGATCAAGTTCTCAGATCGGTTCTGAGTGCTTCTACTATTACTGGTACCTTCATTTTTGACCACGTTCCACACCCTCTCCAGTTCCTTTGCCCAGTCCTGGTATTTTCCTTGCATTTCCCTCTCTTTTGTATTCACTCTGCAATCTGCAGAAACGTCTATTATTTGGTAGATTCTCCTTCCTTTGCCCATGACTACTACGCGTGGTCTTCTCGCTTGGATGCAATTGTTGATTTCAATCTAAAAGTCCCTCTATGATTTGCGGCTTTCATTTTCAAGGACAGTCTCCAGTTTGTGCTGACACCATTTGTCTGCCTGCCTGTGAGTCTCAGTTGTTTGCTTAGTTCCCAGTGTGTAACCGTCGCTACTCTGACACATCTGTTTTTAAAACCCTTCTGGTCTTGTTTACTACATTCACTGGTGGCTTAGAGTTCCCCTTTCTTCACATAGGTGGCGTTAGCTGTTCATTTTGGTTCTGTTGACCTTCGCCTTGACATTGTTTCACCTCGTGTATTTGTTTTGAGCTGCCATGATGAGCGATTCTGTTTCTCTCCCCAGGTTACCTTTGCATGGGTTTGTTAATGATCTCTCGTTTACGATATTTTGTATGTGCTTATTGAATTCTGCTTGTAGTTTTTTCTGTCCCCATCTCCCTTTCCTTGTTGTCTACTGTGTTGTTCCTTCGTTTGATATTTCGATGTTTGTTGCATTGTTTGTATCGTTTTTCATTATGTCTCCACAGATTGCTTGCATATATTTCTTTTTAATCCCGTCCTGGTCTTTTGGACTCAGAATTCCATGCTGGTAAGTCCTCTACCGCCTCCTTCCTTCTTCACGTAGTCTATCCATGTAATTTCTGGGGTGTAGAGCCTTGTGCATTGCCATGAGTTTCCTCATTGCCCGGTCCGTTGATTGAAGCTCTTTTTCTGTCCACCCAAGAAATAAGTATCCTATTGTCAATATTTCCCATGTGTTCATTTCTTTTATCAAATTTCTTTTATTCTTAGTTTCTCTTTCATTTCCTAAGGTTCTATCGGTTCTGTCCGGTCAATGCTCTGGTTTTTGTCGTTGTCTGGTAATTCGATTCCTTCCGCTGTTGTGAACCCCCTGTGTGCAGTACCACTAGTGCGCATTTTTTTTTTTATTCCGAGTTCCATCTCGCTGCCTTCTTTGTATTCTTCCACTTCGCTGAACAACGTTTTGAGCTGTTCCCTGTTCTTTGCAAATACTTTTATGATGACATGGTTGACATTTCCTTTTTGTTTTGGAGAACTGGTATCTTTTGACGTTCTCCAAGGTTCTGTTTAGAGCTATCATGGTTATTACAAATAGTAGTGGGGACTAGGAGTCCCTTTGAAAATTCTCTCTTTTTATTCTTACATTTACTCCTGCTGCTGCCGAGTCTACTTTCCTGTCTTTTTACTGAGTTGGCTATGAATCTAACCACTGACATGCAGATTTGGGGTATCCTGAGGCATTCGAGTATTCAGTTATGCTGGATCATGTCGTATGTTTTTTTTTATGTTGTTGTCAGTCGATCCCTTTGCTACATTTTTCGATCCTTTGGTTCTTTCTCTGAATCCTTTTCGTTCCACATTTGTTGCAGGCACGTGATTGGTCTATAATTGTATGTCCGTTTCCTTTTTTTTTCTCAGTGTCTTCCTGGATAAGGGTCGGTCAGCCTGTGGTCATTCGATCTTGAACGTTGTCTTCATCTATGCAGCTTTAGAGCTGTTTTATAAATCTGTCATCTTAAAGGATGAATTTCCTAAACCTATATCTGTGAATTACATCAGGCCCTGGTCCTTCCAAGTTGGTTATTTTTTTATAGGTGTTTTCTAATGTGGCTTCGTCCAATACACTTCATGTATGTCCAGGAGCATTTTTCAATATTGTCAAATTATTTTGGAGATTCTTTGTATTTGGTAGGTATCGCCATATATCATCATTATTATCATTTCAACTTAGTACCCGTCTAAAATGACAGGACCAGTCATTTTTAGGTGTCATATACCAGTCAATATTATAATTCGTGACGTGTCATTTTGTCTGGTTCATAACAAACAGGAAAAGAAAAAAAAGTGGTCATACAAACACACAAACACAAAATTGACTGGTGCTACGGTTAGCCTTGTGTGTGCGTGTGTTTGATGGCAGCTGATAATATAACTACAACTGCTACTATTATTGCTGCTGCTGATGATGATGCTGCTGTGTCAGTTTCGTGTTTTACCCAATTTAGTTTTAAAATAAAGACTAGAGACTCGAATGATTGGGGTTAAGGATGGGGTACAGAAGAGGAAAGGTTGTTTTGGGTTTTGTTTTGTCTTGTTTTGTTTTTTTACTGATTCAGAAGAGATTTAGATTTCCACCATTGGTATAGAGCCAGAAAAGCAACGGGTATTTTACATGATATTGATGACTTTTTCCATTCAATTCTTTCTAGCCGGGTCTCCTGTATGGTATCACTACCCGAAATGACAAAAAAAGAATGCAAGCCAGCGTCCTAAAAACAATGTCAAGAAAGAAACAATTCGTGTCTCGGTCAAATTCCCTTTTCTGTCTTTGGACACTATACACAATATTATAGTGGTACCCCGCAATTGCTTCGGATACATACGCCGAAGAGAGGTACAAATAAGTAGACAGATCATTTTCCATGGTCAAATGTATTAACTAGCCCAAGCCTTCTATCGCAAGTGCTCGCAGGGAGCTGACATTAACAACTTACGAGAAAAATATTCATATTTGGAAAATGACGCTAATTCTAAATTCAGCTTAGTCTGGCATAAGGACACTAACCTTGGGGCCCAATGAAAATCGAACCAAAGACAACGGAAATGGTACATTAACCTAGATTGGTAACCATTGCTCCACAGAAAAGAACTGATATCTATTGAGCTTAGTTTTGTCTGGCTGAAGGTTATTAGTGAGAGGCACTTGTTGAGGCAATGCAATAGTGATGTACCAGCAAACTTCTTAACTGTAACTCCACGGCAAAGCAATCCTAAACTTAGTCTGACACAAGGCCATGAGTGATGGTTACCCACTGATGATCGAGCATATTACAATAAATGTTATGCGATGTCAGCTTGCTAAACACAATTGAACGGCACATATTGGCTTTATATATATATATAATATATATTTCGCATCAGTAACGTTGTTAGAAGATATTTTTTAAAATTTCAGTAATATATGAGGTCTTAGGTTGGTATGAGGATCTCTTGATACCCTGTGACGGCGTCGATAGTCGGTTCTCTCTTAGATTGTTCCAATTTTTTTGCTTCAATTTATTTTGGCTTATATCGCTCTTCTAATTCGTCTTCGGTACTAATTAACGCACACACATACACCTGCGTATTTTTCTGGCCTTTTCGGCATGGATCAAAGTGAAGTATCATTATTTATTTCCTGAATGGGTAGAAAAATTTTTTTTAAGTTTCCCTCCTGGGAACATAGGACACAAGGTCCGATAGGGAAGCGGGGAAGGTTTTTTGGTCATCATTATTTTAACTTTTAACTTAGCTAGTCTCATTTACTGACCCGTTCGTACCAACAGGTTTCCTTCCACCAAAACATCTTTTTGTTCAGAATAAAAAATCTTTCTTACTCCTATCACCAGATTTATCTGTTCCACGGCATAGACCAAGGCGCTGGTACTGACGCTGGCCTGCTAAATGGGCTGGAGATTGTGGTGAGTGTCGAAGACCGAGGGCACCGGTGCAATGCTTCAGCCAATGAGGTTATACTGAGGCTGTACATTGCTACGCGCATTGGGAGCCTTTGGATTCGTCCTTGGATCCTCCTATTACTTCTCGGCCTAGCTGCAGGGATCCGTTGCCCCGGGGCAGCACTGTCCCACTTAAAGGGATAGGTCGGGCTCGTCCTGACGCTTTCGTGACTGCAGTTGTTTTAGCAACCACGGTTGCTATTTTTGATGGGTGTCTCCTATATTCTCCACGTAAAGCCCTGACCTTGGGTCATATTTTGCTCTGGTGGGAGAGTAAATAAATAGCACGCATACTTATATAAGTACACAGCCATCTCACTCTGTCCAAAATCAGCTTTGTTTATTACATCTTTATCTTACGCTGCAAATGTATAATTTATTTTTGGTATAACCTGAGTTTGGTCAAAGATTTTTTTGTATAGACCAATTTGGTATAGAAAGTGCAGTCATATCAAAAAATTTCGAACGGACTTTCCCAGAGACTCTCTTAATGATTTCTTTGTTGGGGGGGGGGAATTTTGTGGTTTAACTTGGTCAATAATATTTTTTTTATCGAGCGGGGGATACAGGTCTTTGATTTGCCAACAAAGTTTTCAGATTTATTGTGATCTGTTCTCGCCTGCAGACTAATAACCGATGTATTTCATTTTTTTTTTGCGTGGGGTGGGGGCATTCATAGAAAATGATGATTCAAACAATTTGATTTACGTATTCAACACTCATGTTTTATTTTTTTTTATGTTTTAAAAAAGTAAAAGTTGTTTTTTTTATCAATTATTTTAAATATATCTTATTGAAATATTAAAAACTATTATTTCCTTGTCCATTTTGCAATATTGTTCAGAGACTAACACGGTCTCTCGGTGATTCGACTGTGAATCGGAAAAAGCAAACGCTAAAAGCATAAAATATTTCCTGCTTAAAAGTTGTGCGTTGTTCTTGTTTTTCTTTTGTTTTATTTTTCATAAAGTGCAGCGTAATTTGTGTGTGTGTGTGTGGAAAAATATGTATCAACAGGTAATTTGTTTATTGTGGTCTTTTGGAAATTTTGTCATCAAATATTTAATGACCTGACTACTGCGAAGATTATGAAATTTTTATCATCATAAGGAATGGTTTTCTACTTATCCATAAAATTTGGAGGGCTTCCTTTTTTTCTGGAGAATATTAGATATTTTTGTTTTAATTACAGACGTTATCATCATTTGTACACGTAACCGGTTACTGACTATCTTCCTTTATCTGAAAACTATTTTTATTTTTGACTTAGAGATGACCGCTGAAGTTCTGCTACGACCCCAATTAATTTTAATGTTGAACGGAGCATAAAAAAATTTTTAAATCTTTCTTAGTAAGTGAAAAAATACATGGGTATATACATGAGTTGAATTGTTTGAATGGTAATTTTATTCCTGTTGCCAAAAAATAAGATACACCAGTTATTAGCCGGCGGGCAAGTGTCCTTTGAGACAACAGATTTAACTAAGTCTAAAAATTTGGTCAGTAAATTGACTAATTGGAGTCAACCCCCCCCCCAAACAAAACAAAATAATTAAGAAGATCTCCAGAATATTAATTTAATATTTTATACTTAATGATTTATACCAAAAAGGGCTAGATCAAACTCAGTTTCATCATCAGTCTTTTAGCGTCCGTCGTTGGACATAGACCTTCCCCTGGATTCGCCACACTTCTCTATCATGGGCATCGTAGAGCCAGTACTTTCTGAATTTGTCTAGCTCGTCTCTCCATCTAATATTCTGCTAACCTCGGTTGCACATGTGATTTCGGGGTATCCATGACGTGAGTCGCAATGTCCATCGGTTATCCACCATTCTTGCAACATAGCTAGCCTACTTCCATTTGAGATTTTTAATAGATTCTATGATTTCCCTGACCCCTGTCTTTTCCCGGATGTACTGTGCTGTCTTGTGGTCTCTACATGTGAGACCTAGCATAATTCTTTCAAGTGCACGTTGCATGGTTCTCAATTTGCAGATCTGTCTCTTGGTTAGGTTCCATGTTTCAGCTCCATAAGTGACTACTGGGAGGATGCATCGGTTATACACACTTCCTTTTAGGATTAATGGGATCTTCTTATTTTTTAATGTTGAGCTTGCTCTGCCAAAGGCCTGTGATCCAAGTGTGATTCTTCTCTTGATTTTTTCTTCTTTCGAGGGTCTCATGGAGATTCGTTGTAATAAGTGAATGTAGTGATCTACTTTCTCCAGTTCTGTGTCTTCGATTTTGATCTCTGTTTTTATCTCCAAAGTGGTTGTTGCACATGATTTTCGTCTTGCTGAAATTTATGTGAAGGCCAACTTTCTTACTCTCTTCATTTAGTTCATCTTTCATTAGTTAGAGGTCGTGTAGGTTCTCTATGAAAAGGGCAAAGTCGTTTAACTCAGATTACACGAAAATAAATTGTAACATTAGACGAAAATGTGATTTTTGCCAGAGTGAGATAGACACATCTACCTAGACACACACACACACACACACACAAATATATATATATATATATATATATATATATATATATATATATATATATATATACATATAAATATATATATATATATATATATATATATATATATATATATATATACATATATATATACATATATATATATATATATATATATATATATATATATATATATATATATAAAAGAAAGGGTACAGTACATGTGATAAGTATTTGAATAAACAGGCTTTGTTCAAATACTCATGAGCACTACTCCCTTAAGAGTTCTTTTCATAAGTATATTCAACCAGCAAAAATCTTTCCTTTTTCTTTTGTTGCTCATGATAGCAGGAGCCATCATGCATTTTGAGTTGAGTTGGATCGAATTAACTTGATAGTTTAGGCAACCTGGTTGATTCTGAGCAAGATCTCATAATGATAGAAAAGATTCTTCCAATTTTTTTTTTCAAATTTTGCAGTTACCTGGCATCAGGAATGATAAAACATGACTAAATTCATGCAGCACAAAACATTTGATTGTGTAATGTTCCTGTTTTCAACTCCCAAACCCAAGCAATTATAAGCAAAATGTCCATTCAATTAACATACGTGTGTGTCTAGGATATTCTGGCATAAAGCCATATGTTGGATAGAAAATCGGAATATTTTTCATCTGGATTCGAATGTCAAAAAAAGGTGCTTTGAAAAGCCACAACTATCTTTGCAACCAAATCCTAATCAACAATATATTCACGACAGTTTATGTTTTGTTTTGTTTTCCAGTTAACTTATAGTTTTGTTGATTATTTGTCGCGTGAATCTTATCGTTTCTAGTATAAATAATTATTATTTTCCTAATCATAAACTAACGGTGAGATAATAACATTTTGTTAGTCGCAAAGTATTCCTTGATGAGACATTTGTATAAAAACAAAAGAAAACTTATGTCATTTTAAAAATTATGTTGTGATTGATTAAAAATGTCACAGAAAGGAAAAGATAAGTGTGTGAAAATAGGATGACATCAGCATTTTCTTATGGCATTGTGTATTTCCTGAGGTTCGGTGTTAAGCTAGGAGTTCAGTCGCCATTGTACGTTGGAATGTTGGTTACTCAGGAGAAGATAACGCTGCACAGAAAATGATTTTAAATCCAAGGTTCTCTCTTCTTTTTCTTTTCTTTTTTTCTTTTTTTTTAGTATGGCTTCCGTTGAGAAAAACTTTCCTCGTCTTTCCCGTTTTGTCCAGTATATAATGGCTTTCTTTTATTGTTTCTTCGAACTTCCGATACTATGACAATCATTTTGCGTACAGGAAGCTATTCATCTACTCGACAGGTGTGCTCATGTAAGAAGTGTTGAGAACTCAATTTCCCGTGCCAGTGTTCAAGATAAGGTAATAAGCCAATATTTCTAATGCTGATTTTCCAGGCAAAAATGCTTTACTCAGCTTGGAGGACTGTTGCAACATTAATTTCCAACACTTCTATTTCTGCTCACTTGGCACTGTGTCCGATAAAGGTAGGTTTAGTAAATACCTAATAATTCAAGGTGTATCCGGGATATATTTGATATTAACGTAAAAATATCCTGCTTAAGACAAAGACGCATTTGTCCAATTATAGTACTCCCTTCAGGACCTTACAGCATTGTCACAGAATCCCGTTTAATTTTGAAAACTGTATGCAAAGTCCTATTTCGGGATTGCCATTCGCTGCTTTATCGTGTTAACCTTAACTTAGTTCATCGTGTCTTTGTGATATTTACAGGAAGCCAAATCTGGACTGTTTGAAGGCTGTTAGTCCTGGGCAATACAATATTTTGCCCAAGAAAACTACACAGCGACTTGCTCGACCATCATGAATGTAACAGCCATACAGTATACATGCTCACCGAAGGATATCTCATTGTTGACTGAGAAACCCCAGGGTATACTGTTTGTTCATGCATGCACAGCAAGGTCCTCTCTGGTTGCCAAATTAAATTGAAGCCACGCAATGGATTTTCTGGATATTCAAAATGGCGGGGTACTTTCCAGACAGACATTGTATATACATACTTTTTATTTTCTTCTTAGCTATGTATTTAAATATTTAACAAGGCTTTTGCTGTTTATTGCATTTTCAATTCCAATTACACATACTTCTAAAGGCCAGAGTTTCTCAGCTAACTTTTAGTGCCTGTAAAGTTTGTAATCTAGGCGGTCGTTGTCAAAGAAGCCATAAGTTTTTCTCCCAGCTCCACCCAAATGCTATTCTTGCTTGACATCTATTTTACTCTCTTCTCGACAACTTGAAAGTTAAAGTATTATGGTTTAGTCGATAAGGCATCGATGGTCTTTGGACGTTGTTATTCCTATCTTCTTGCAGAAGGTCGTTAAATCTCCAACTTCATTTGTCTACAGTCCTTCCTTTTACAGAGATCCAGAATTTGAGAACAAGTTGAATTTAAAAGCTTTCGTTAAGTTAGTAATCGTAAACGTAAAATTCTGCTATCTATACCAAATAGAAACCCGGTCTCTCTCGATATTTCAGTATTATTCGACATTCTTGGACGAAGTGTTGGTATTATAAGGACGAGCATCTCAACCTCTGTTGTTTTGATCATCACATTTTGACCGGTATGCTCTCTGACTGTCGTGGGTTAGCCTGGGAATTTGAGAAAAAGAGTTGATTTTATTGGGACTAATATCTAGATGTAAGGTTGTTTCGATCATCACATTTCGGTTGGTGATTTTTCCGGTCTTCTTAGTTTTGTGGGAAAGTCCTAAAGTGAAATTTCCCCATTATTTGTCGATTTGATCAGACTAACACTCGTCGTTTCGATTGATACATTTTTTCTTCCTTGTGTTGTCTGAGTTTCTAGTATAAATTGTTGTCATGATTCGATAAATTAATCGAAGTTGCAACCTCACCATTCTTGTTTTGATGATAACATGTTGATGGTACTCTCTCGGTAAACGGTAAATGAGTTGTTCAATAAAGGTAGCTTCGAAAAACATTTGATTGTGTAATGTTCCTCTTTTCAACCCCCAAAATCAAGCGATTATAAGCGAAATGTCCATTCAGTTAATATATGCGTGTGTCTAGGATAGTCTGGCATAAGGCCATATGTTGGATAGTAGATAGGGATATTTTTTACCTGAATTTGAACGTCAAAAAAAGGTGCATTGAAAAGCAAATCCCCACCAACACTATATTAATGACAGTTTAAGTTCTTTGTTTTTCAGTTAACTTATAGTTTTGATGATCATTCATGGCGTGAATCTTATTTCCTGAATAAATAATTATTATTTACTAATCATAAACTAATAGTTAGATATCAACATTTTGTTTGTCGAGAAATAGTCCTTGATGAGACATTTGTATAAAAACAAAAGGAAACTCATGTCATTTTGGAAATTATGTTGTGATTGATTGAAAATGTCACTGAAAAGAAAAGATAAGTATATGAAAATAGGATGACATCAACATTTTCCTTAGGCCTTGTGTATTTCCTGAGAAAATATATCTTATCTTTTTTACTTTATAAAAAGAATGAACTTTTTATGTTACCCAGTATGTTTGGGTGCATTGTTCCCTGCTATCTGAAAGAACAATGAAAATTATAGTTGAAATGGTGTTTAGAAAAAAAGCAATTGCCATCAATCTAGATGTTGAAATCTCTCGATAAAATGACTCACTTAAATGATGCATTGGATCAAGAAAATAACTCTTTCTGGGCCAGGAAGTCGACCAGTGATTGAGTTGCATATAACACCAGTCCTCAATTTGCAAATGGGACTCAGAAACGGCTATATAGCTAGGGTACTAAGTTCTTTTACAAGAGGCGTATTTTCCCACGCGGTATAGTCGGGTCAGCTATTCCAAGATATACAAAAATTCCCCGACAAATTCCTCCAATCAAAACTAAAATCGTTATTTTAATGATGGAACACACGATTTATACATTAAAAAAATGGCATCAGATGATAAAAGGCCAGGTAAATACTTTGACGTATGAATAATGATACTGTGAATTTGTATGAATAAAAAGAAATGTTCGCAAGAGCTTGAAACTTTTGTATCAAATATTGTATTTTTCGGTTAAAAGTGCACTCCCCTTTTCTCTTCTTTAACTTTCCGTCTTCACTAGACCCTAAAAAATCGATGTTTCCTCTACACTTCAAGCCAATCACGCTCTGATAACTTTTTTCTCAGAGCGCATTAAACGTACACAATCACTGAACCCTGGCTGTGGAGTAGACTATTTTTACAATCACTTTCAACTTTCAACAACTTACTGACTGTCCCAAATGTCACGTAAAAACTTTAAAAGATTTTTTTCAATCTTTTTTGCTAAAGGCTGTTTTTATGTGAACTTTACTTAGCACATAGAATAAAATGCACCCGATATTGTAAATGTTATTTATAAAGTAAAATGGTTTACATGAATAGAGGTATTCACCGCTTTTCGGAAGTTCGCTACTCCGCTTTTACGAAAGACCAACATTAGTACGCTTCCTCTGCTATATGAAATGGCGTAAAGCGAAGAAACAATTACTAATCAATTTATATAGGAATATATTTTTTAGCTTTCCGATGCCCTAAATTAACTTTCATCTGTGTGTACCTGACTTGATATTAAAGGTTGAGGTTCGTCGTCTCTTTTGGTTAATCAGAAAGGCTTGAAATTACGACTGTAGGCTTGTTTGTTTATCCTCACGCATTTTGCTTTTTGTCTTGAAAAACCACCTGCAAAACTGCCCTAAATTTACTCACAGCTTTCAGATTAATATTATATTTCTTTGACATCATTGCAGTACTCCCAGTCGTAGAAATCTCACGCAATGCTATTTTTTGGATCTGCCAACTTGTTTCAATCGTTGATTATATTATTAACAACCCCCTCTCTACCTCTGCATTGTTACAATTTACTATTTTACTGTGTCCTCTCTAATACACCCTTGGTTGTATACCTCCCCATCAGTCCTGAAAAGAAGGGTATACAACCAATGCCATCTCCTGTTTGTCACCTTTAGCGCTGAAACCTGGAACCTCACCAAAAGATCGACCCCCAAATTGGGGACCATTCAACATATACAGGAAAAAGTCATAATCAAATCATATGGAAAGATCAAAAGACGTCACAGATTCCATTGGAAAACTTGAATGGCAATGGGCTGGTCATATTGCAAGGATGTCAGGCAACTGATGGACATCACGACTCCTGGAGTCGATTCCCAGATATCATATGTGAAACTGTCGCCGGCAAAAACCAAGATGGAGTAACGGACCTGAGGATTTCAGTAAGTATTGGCTCCAAGACGCCCAAATATCGTGGCAAATATTATCGAAGGTCTTTGTCCAATAATAGATGCTAAAATGATGATGATGATAATGATGATGATGATGATGGTGGTGGTGGTGGTGGCGATGGTCTGTTCTTATGAAATCGATTTCTTCTGCCATCAATCGGGATTCAATTTTTCTCTCCAGATGAACTCTTTGTGACTGAATCCATATTTTCTCGTCTGTTATTCTTCCATTCTTATTTTATCATTTTTGTCTTTCATTTCATTCCAGTTGTCATCACGGAATCAGATCGAATATTTCCAATGAAACAAGGATGGGGATTTCGGAAGCAATAATAGCAAATGCAACAAAGATCTGAAGTTTTCGCCTTTTGTTAAATTGAATTTTCAAGCCTTCTTAAAAAGGCATTTGTCAGAATTCTCAAAAGGATGATAATGAAAACTGAAACATCAAACGGAGGCCAAAATCTCGGTATCTTGCAATTCCTGACAAAATGGTATCGCTTTTACCAAAGCGGAAAATGAAATTCTATCGTCTGCCTTTATGAATCTTGACAATCGTACATCCGCAGACACTTCTGCAAGCAATTTGCAAAAGAACATTATTATTATTATTATCATTATTATCAATAGAAGTAGTAGTAGTAGTAGTAGTAGTAGTAGTATTTGCAATCTCACACCAGTTGCCTGGTCGTTACCGCTGGAGTTTGAGTGACAGCAAGTCTCCTCAAGTCTCCAGCCCTTCTCTCCTAGTTCTCATAGGCCACAGTAATACTGTAGTTTACAGTTTCACACCGGTTGCCCAGTGGTCATTGCTGAGGGCTGAGTGACAATAAGTTTCCTCAGGTCTTCGACCAACATTTCTTCTTTCGTTAGCCTATCATGCCAGTGCTGTGGTTCACATTCCCGCTTTCATTTCCCTTCCTCTGTTAGGTCACTGTTAACAATTACTGTTGCAGTCTTTATATTCCAAGCACTTTCCTATAATTATTATTATTATTATTATTATTATTATTATTATTATTATTATTTGGAATCTCACACCAGTTGCCTGGCGGTAACCGCTGGAGTTTGAGTGACAGCAAGTCGTCCGTGCAGTTCCCAGTAGCGCTGTGGTCTATACGGTCTCTATCCTCCCCCTAATCCCGATCTCCTCCAGTCTCTCCCTCAGCGTTTTGGGGACAGTTCCTAGTGCGCCCACTATGACCGGTACTACCCTAGTTTTCATGTTCCACATCTCCCTTAACTCCCTTGCTAGGTCCTGGTATTTTTCTCTTTTTTCACCCTCCTTCTTTTTTACTCTATGGTCTGCAGGCACAGCAACGTCTACTATTTGGCAGGCCTTCTTTTTTTTGTCTACTATTACTAAGTCCGGTCTTTTTGCCTGGATGAGGTGGTCAGTTTGGATGTCAAAGTCCCAGAGTAGTTCATGTTTGTCATTCTCCAAAACTGCCTCTGGCTTGTGCTGATACCACTTTTCCATATGGTTGAATCCCATTTGTTTGCTTAGTTCCCAGTGTATCATCGTTGCTACTCTATCGTGTCTATGCTTATACTCCTTCTGGGCGAGTTGACTACATTCACTAGTTATGTGGTTAACTGTCTCATCTCTTTCACCGCACATGCGGCATTCGCTGTTTGTCTGTGTTCTGTCGATTTTTGTTTTAATGTAGTTTGTCCTTATGCTTTTGTTTTGGGCTGCCATGATGAGCGATTCCGTTTCTCTCTTAAGGTTTCCCTTTCGTAACCACGTCCATGATTTCTCGTCTGCTACATCTTGTATCTCTCTTTTAAACTCGCCATACAATTTCTTCTCTTCCCATCTTTCTTTTCTTGTTTGCTGTACTGTTCCATTGTTTTCTACTTTATTGCTCGTCGCACTATCTCTCGTGCTCTTTATGATTTCTTCACAATTTGTTTGCACATACCTTTCTAGGACTACTTTAGCTCTCTGGACATAATCTTCTATGCTGATGAGCCCCCTGCCACCTTCTTTTCTCTTAACGTATAGTCTATCTGTATCATCTTTAGGGTGTAATGCTTTATGCATCGTCATAAGTTTCCTTGTTCGCCTATCCATTGATTGGAGCTCTTCCTTTGTCCACCCTAGGAATGGTCCTGTATACCTAACTACTGACACAGCCCAGGTGTTCATTCCTTTTATTAGATTTCTGCTGTTTAATTTGGTTTCTAATATTTTCCTTATCTTTCTGAGGTATTCTCTCTTTATTTTCTCCTTCATCTCTTCCCATTTTATCGTGTCACATTCAAGGACACCTAGGTACTTGTATCGGTCTTGTGCGGTCAATGCCCTAATCTTGCTGTTGTCCGGTAGTTCAATTCTTTCAGTCATTGAAAGCTTTCCTTTGTGCATCACCATGATAGCACATTTTTCTATTCAAAACTCCATTCCTATGTCCTCACTATATTCCCTTACTTCGTTGAACAGAGTCTCAAGCTCTTCCCTGTTTTTTTGCGAACAATTTTATATCGTCCATGTACATTAGGTGGTTGACCTTTCCTTTTGTTTTAGAGAAGTGGTATCCTTCGCTGTTTTTCAGGATTCTGTTAAGCGGTATCATTGTTAGAACAAATAATAGTGGGGACAACGAGTGCCCTTGGAAGATTCCCCTTTTTATCCCTACCTCGGCTAGTTTGTCCCCTGCGGCTGTCAAATCTACTTTCCAGTCTTCCATCGAATTACCAATGAATTTAACCACCGGTTCGCTAATTTTGAACATTCTAAGGCATTCGAGTATCCAGCTATGTGGAATCATATCGTATGCCTTTTTGTAATCTATCCATCCCATTGCGATATTCTTTCTCCTTTTCCTTACTTCTTTTAAGATCATCTGGTCTATGTAGAGTAAATCGTTTGCCCCTTTGGTTTCTATCTTACACCCTTTCTGTTCTTCTGGTAGTAGTCCCCTTCTATCCATTGACATGTATATTCTCTCTGCTATTTGCCCGGTCAGGATTTTCCACATAAGTGGTAAGCACGTGATTGGTCTATAGTTGCTTACTAAGTTCCCCTTTTCTGGGTCTTTTTGGATGAGGGTGGTTCTGCCTTTAGTCACCCATTCTGGTGCCTTACCTTCGTTTAGACAATTTTGGAGTAGGTGGGTGAGTCTGCCGTGTAACGTGGTGAAATTTTTGAACCAATACCCATGGATCCCATCGGGACCCGGTGCTTTCCAGTTGGCTACTTTCCTAAGAGTATGTTTCAATGTGGTTTCATTCAGTACTATTGGTTCTCCCTTGTCTATATCTTCTAGTTCTTTTCTCATGTTTCCTAACCATTGCAGTGTTACGTTGTGTCTTTTTGGGTGCCCCCATATGCTATTCCAATAGTTCTTGGCCTCTGTGGCATCTGGTTTCATGTCCTGCCTTCTTTCCCCATTTAAATCTTGGTAAAACTTCTTCTCATTGTTTTGGAATGTGCAGTTTTGTGTGTATTGGGCCGTTCTTAGTCTGTATCTTTTCAGTCTTGCCTCTTTGGCTAATCTTTTCTGGTGTAACTCTTCGACTACAGTTGCGATGCCTTTTTGCGTTACCTTGTATTTGTTCCACAGTCTTACTCGTGGTCTGTCCGTGTGTGGTGTATTTCTAAGCAGTACTTCATCTCTCTGTAGTTGGGAGATCTGCCTTTGTAATCTTCTCTCCCAGTTGGGTTTCTCTTCCCTATTATTGCTCGGGGTCCTATCTTGTGTTGTGAAGCTTTGTGCTACCATTTTTGCCCCAGCGTAAATTAGGTTGTTGAGTTCTAGGAAGGTGTTCGTTTCTATGTGCTGTAAGAGGCAGTTGACCTGTTCGGTCATTTCTCCGACTTTCTTTCTGTCTTTGTCTCTTAGGGAGGGGAGTGTTGTTTTCTCTCCTTGCATGATCTCTTTCAAAGCTTGTATTTTGGTTTTCTCTTCTTCCGTTGGTGCCTCGTCGTCACCCTCTGGTGCATAGTTTACTGTGGGGGTCTCATGGGGAATTCTTCCAGTTTTGTTGTTGGTACTAGTTGTGCTGAATGTGTCATCTGAATCTCTCTCTACATTAATGCGAATCTCTTGTAGTTCAGTCTCAGACAGCCATTTCTTCTTTTGGATTTGTTTTACTTGGTCAGCAAGGCGTTGGTTCGATACTTCCACAGCAGATTTTTTATTATTATTATTATTGTTGTTATTGTTGTGGTTGTTATTATTATTATTATCATTATTATTGTGCATTTCTACACCAGTTGCCTGGTTGTAGCCACTGGAGACTGAGCGACAACAAGTCTCCTCAGGTCTCCAGCTCTCCTCTTCACACTCAAAATCCACAGCAGTGTTGTGGTTGACAGTTCCACACCAGTTGCTCGGTGGTTGTCGCTGACAGTAAGTCTCCTCAGGTCTCAAGCCTCCTCTCATATCTCCCTCGCCTATCAAAGTAGCGCTATGGTTTGTACCACTCCACGATTTCTCCCTCTCTCCTCTTCCTCATGTTAGGCCAACTGGGAGTCGTGAATCTCATATTTCCAGAACTCTCCTCAGTATTTGTGTTGCCCCCAGGAGTACTGCGGTCTACACAGTCTCAATCATTCCCGTTATCTCCAGCTGCTCATTTTCAGTGTCTTTGGTACGATTTAGAGTACACCTACTATTTCTGGTACTAACCTGATTTTCATGTTCCGTACCTTCTTCAGTTCCCTGGCCGGATTTTCACACACTTCTGTATATACTCTGTGATCTGTGAGCACAGCCATGTCTATTATTTGGTAAGTTCCCCTCCCCTTATCAACGACTACCAGGTTTGGTCTTCACGCTTAGATTGGGTGGTCAGTTTGGATGTCAAAGTTCCAGAGTAATTTGTGACTTCTATTCTCTAGGGCTGTCTCCAGTTTATGCTGATACTACTTTTCCACATGGTTGAATCCGGTTTGTATGCTCAGTTCCCGATGTATTACTGTTGCTACTCTATCGTGTTTGTGTTTATACTCTGTCTGGTATAGTAGACTACATTCACGAGTTATGTGGTTCACAGCCTCATCCCTCTCCCTGATTTGGAGGAATTTTCTGTTTCTTTCGGTTCTATAGTTTTTCACCTAAATAAAATTTCCCTTGATGTATTTGTTTCGGGCAACCACTATGGGTGATGCTGTTTCTCTCAGGTTCCTTTTGAGTGGCTATGTTCATGATCTTTCATCTGTTTAACCCCCGTGTAGTTTTCTTTACATTTTTCTTCCCTTGTTTGCCGTGCTGCTCCTCCTTTTGCAACTTTTTCGTTGTCTGCTTCGGGCGCTTTTTATAATACCTTCGTTATTCGTTTGCTCATAATTTTCTAACATATGTCTTCTGGGCACAGTCATCTATACTGATGAGTCCTTTATCACCTTCTTGGCTCTTTACATACAGTCTATCTGAGTCATATCTGGATTGTAAAGCCTTGTGTATTGTCATAAGCTTCCTTGTTCACCTGTCCATGAACTGGAACTGTTTATTTGACCATCCAAAATATAAACCTGTGTATCTTACTACTGATACTGTCTTCAATACTTTTATCAAATTTCTGTTATTTAGCTTGATCTTTAATATTTCCTCATCCACCCAGGTATTATTCTTTTGTTTTCTTTTTCATTTCTCTTCGTTTTATCGCGTCAAATTCGAGAATTCCAAGCCATTCATACTGATCCAATGTGGACAATGCTCTGATTTTTTCTTGTCCAGTAATTCGATCCCTCAACTCGTGCATTACCATTAGTGCACACTTTCCCTCTTTCGAACTCCATCCCAGTGCCATCACTGAATCATTTCACCTTGTTGAACAACGTTTCGAGCTTTTAACCCTTCTTTGCGAATAGTTTTATGTGGTCCATGTACATGAAATAGTTAACTTTTCCCTTTGTTTTGGAGAATTGGTATTATCGTAACTACATAGAGTAGTATCGAAAGAGAGTCCCCCAGAAAATTTCCCTTTTTTTATCCTTACTTCTGCTAAGTTTTCTCCAATAGCTGTCAAGTCTACTTCCCAGTTTTTCAGAGAGTTGGCCATGAATCTCACCATTGGTTTCTTGATCACAAACATCCTTAGACATTCGAGTGAGATCATGCGAGATCATGTCATAAATTTTGTCATAGTTGATCCATCCCATTGCATCATTTTTCCCTCCTTCTCCTTACTTCTTTTAGAAGCATCTAATCAATGTAGAGCAAATCACTCGCCCCTTTGCTTCCTCTCCTACACCGTTTCTGCTTTTCTGGTAATAGTCCTCTTATCGTATATTCTCTCTGGTATCTGCTCGGTCAGGATTTTCCACATTAGAGGTAAGCACGCGATTGGTCAATAATTGCGTTCCTGGTTCCCCCATTTCAGTGTCTTTTTGGCCGAGGATCATTTTACCTTTGGTCATTCATTTTGGAACCTTGCCTCCATCTGTGCGACTTTGGAATTAGTGAAAGAGTGTTGTACAATGTGGTGAATTTCTCAAACCAATATTTGTTGATCCCATCAGGTCGTGGTGTTTTCCAGTAGGCTTTTTTTTTTGGAATGTGCTTTAATGTGGTTCCATTGAATACAATATGTTCTCTCTCATCTAGGTTTTGTCTATAATATCTCTTTTAATGTTATCTAGACATTCTGGGGCTTTGTTATGTCCTTTTGGATGTCCTCATGGGTCCTTATAGAAGTTCTCTACCTCTGTAGCATCCAGTTTTATGTTCAGTCTTCTTTCACTGATCAGGTCCTTGTAAAATTCCTTTCGTTGTTTTGGAAAGAACGGTCTTTCATTTATATCTCTCCGGTCTTGCTTTTCTGGCTAGTCTTCTTTGGTATATTTCTTCCCCTGCAGTGGGCACGCAATTATTATTATTATTATTATTATTATTATTATTATTATTATTATTATTATTGTTGTTGTTGTTGTTGTTGCTGTTGTTGTTGTTGTAGTTGTTGTTATATTTTCGCACAGTATGGTACTTCACTCTCTAAGCTGACTGTCAAGCGTCAACAAAAAGCTTCAGAGAGAGGCTACATTTTTTTGTAAAATTTGAGCTATTCCAAAGGGGCAGATTTTTTAAGAACTCGAATGTCTGTCTTGATGTCAAACTGTTCAATGTGGTATGATAACTCTTTGGGGATCGCACCAAATGATCCGATTACAACTGGCACGTCCTTAACCTCTGCTGCTGGGGCATCCCCACATTTTATAAATTTCCTTTTTCAAATTGGCACATTTTTCCATCTTCCCAACTTTTTTGTGTGCAATGTTTCTGTCTACAAGCATTGCAACATCAATTTTGAGGCACTCTATCTTTTTTGTATCATGTACAATGACGTCTGGCCTACAGTGTTCAGTTACCCTATTTATTATCACGTCTGTATGTCAAAGTCTCACAGGATCTTCAGTCCACCAGTTCCATTTGATACATTTTTCTGATATACGATTATACCACGCATCTGAAGTGTGATAGCCGTGTTCGTCACCGTGTGCCCAGTGCAAATTGAGACAGACCATATCATGTCTCCCCTTTTATTCTTTCTCAGTCGACATTTCACAACGTGCCACCATGTGATCAGTATTTCCCTCTTGTACGATAAACAAGCGGCTCTGTCGAAGATGTATGATGTATTTCTTCCTTTATTGTCTTAGTATTTAGTGACTGGTCTCGTGCAGCAACCAATAAACTCTCCGTTTTTTCTTTTTTTTTTCCGAGTCTCCATTCTGGAGCCACTCCCACGACGATTCATACTTCACTTCTTTGGTATCTCTGTGAAACTGTCCATGCAATTTTTTTCCCTTTTCTTCCTTCTCTTTAACGAGCTAATCAATTTTAGTATACATTCTTCTCTTCAAGGCCAGCGCAAGTAATTCTCAATTCTGCAACAGCATGTTTAAGAAGTTCTTATTTAATATTTCACTGATCTTTGCTCTCTATCTACACAGTCGGCGATGCTAATTAGACCCGTCCCTCTGACCTTCCATTCATGTATAGACGATTAGTATTTGTCTCAGGATGGATCACTCTATGCATCGTAAGGAGTTCTTGTCGTCCTGTCTAGCACATCTAATCCATCTTTTGTCTTATTTACTATTCCAGTGTGATAACGAGCTACTGCAACTTTCTAGGCGTTGATAACATTCATCAAATTTCCGGTTTGGACTTCAACAGAAGTTTTAGTCTTTTCAAGTATGTTGTTTTCACTGTCTTCTTCATCTTATGCATAATGTCATCAAGTTCCACAACACCTGGATACTTGTAACTACTATCATCTGGTTCCGAAATCCATTTTTTTTTTCAAGCAATAAAACTATACTCAAGACTTGGCTTTCTTCCCACTCTTCAACCCTGAACTCTATTCTAATATCCCTGCAACACACCTTCTCAGTTTGAACGAGTGAATTGTTCTCTATCCTAGACTTTCCACATACGTTTAAATCATCCATAAATAATAAATGATTAAGGGAGGGTACGATTTTACCGACTTCGTAGCGCATGTTGACTTTTCTAAGTGTTCTTGAGATCAGTGTTGGAGCAATGATCAATAACATTAAAGAGAAGTCACACTGGAACGTAGTCTCTCTTTGTAGCTACACTTCCCATCAATTTACGGTCAAACGTCGTTCGTTTTCCAGTTGGACTATTGCTGGCGAGGAAGTCGATGAGGTTTTCAGCTTACCCACACCATTCTAAATGACTCAACAATCCGGGGATGGGGCCTCATGTCACGGGCCTTTTTCGAAATCTACCCACGCCACACACAGATTGGTATGTCATCGTTTACAGTACTCCAGTATCATTTTGTCAACGATCAGTTGGTCTTTGGTACCTTTTGAGTCTTCCCTGCATCCCTTCTATCCCTTAAGTAGTAAGTCTTCATGTTGCAAATACTCGCATATCTTCTCGGCAAGAATCCAAGTTAGTACTTTCAATTACAGATTTAAGCAAAGTATATATATATATATATATATATATATATATATATATATAGAGAGAGAGAGAGAGAGAGAGAGAGAGAGAGAGAGAGAGGTAATACTCCTCTGCAATTTCTTTCGTTGGATTTTTCATAATCAGAGATGTGCGAACCTCAACCCTCCATTTCGGAACTTCTTGTATCACACATCCATATCCAATATTATAACAGACTGATTTCAGGCTTTCTATCCTGAATCTTTTGACTTCATCTGATCCTGATGCTTTTAGGTAGTTTTTTCATCTACAGAAGACGTTTTCCCTAATCATAGTGTATAGACGAGCAAGAATCAATCACTCATATCTGTCTTTATCACTTTGACCAATTCTACGCTTTCTAATATTTGATTTGGTTTCCACAAATCACTGTCCGATATTCAATTGTTTTTTCTACATTTGCTGATAACGTTTCCATTGCATCTCTACATATGCTTCGTTCGATGCCGAAACTCGGTTTTGCTCAAATTATGTTTTCCTCTCGGTGCAACGCCTTATCTTGGTTGATTTCGCAAGAACTCTTTGCTCAATTTACTTTATCACTAAGCTAAAACCCTTCTAATATATGCTGTATTTCTGTTCAAGATAAGTCTTGTCACCTTCTTTTCGTTAATTACTCGTTCCAGTTTCCGATCATTTTCAATATGTTCTTTTCTGCCAACGGTCCTGTTTCTTTCACTCTTCCTCGCGTATCTGATTGATATACCCAACCTTTCTCCAATAACAACCACGGCAGCACAAATAAGATTACGGATGTCAGTAATGTTCGTAGCCTCAGCTAAGATTTTCTTCCTGTTAATATACATCAAATGTAATGGCTCTGTATTTTCGGAATTATTTAGAATTTCTATTAATCGCATCGAAATATTCCGCCGTCCTCCCTTTAAACCTTCTGGTATTACAGATTCTCCACCTGACCATATCACCGGGACCTGTTTCCGTTACATCTGTAGTATCGTCAGTCCCATTTCTATGGTTTATATTATTTGTCTCCTCAAATCTACGTATCAATCTCAACGCCTTGCATACAGGTCTCTTCTCTCCCCCACCCCCTGGCCCTTCATCCCGGGCAATGTCTTCACTTGTCCTTTGATCATCTCTCATGGCTTTCTCAACGGTTCTCTATCCTTATATCTCTTGACCAACATCTCCTTTCGATCAAGCTAGCTTGATTCATCGGCTTATTTTATGTTACTTCTCACACGTCTTTATTGTCCCCGTGCTCGAGCGCCACTTCCACTGACACCTCGACCTCTTTTCACACTTGCCTCCGAAGCAGCGTTCCATCAACACGTTATTATCCTCCTTATCCTATCTTCTCCAACCATAAGTCTTCCTAAGAGCAATTGCTGGATGACGGCCAAGGGCTGCCTGTTTCAGTGCGGCACATATGCAAGACGCCAGAGATTCACCTGAGGTTCTGTTTGCAACCTTATCTGATTTATTATTATTAAGCTCCATTATTTGTCAATGGAGATAAGTGATAATAGGCGCCACAACCACATGGGTGTTCTTTCTCTTTTTCATCATCATCATCATCATCATCATCATCGTCATCATCATCATCAATTATTATCATTATCAGCGATTTCACACCAGTTGTCTGGTGGTTATCGTTGAATGCTAAGTGACAGTAAGTCTCCTCAGGTCATAAACCCTCTTCCCTTCTCATCTCTTCCTCACGTATCACAGCAGTGCTGTGGTTCGTACCTCTATTACCACTTGAGTGTTTGCTTTCTCCCTCCTCCTCAATTAGGCCACTATATAATAATAATGATAATAATAATAATAATAATGATGATGATGATGATGATGATAACAATAATGATGATGATGACGAAAATAATGATAATAATAATGATAATTATGATGATGATGATGATAACAATAATGATGATGATGATGATGATGAAAATAATGATAATAATAATAATGATGATGATGATGATGATGATGATGATGATGATGATGATGATGATAAAAAAAGTAATAATAACAATAACAATAATGATATTCTTTAAATAGTTGAGAAGGTACAAACCACAGTGCTGTTGTGATAAGTGACGGTAGTTTGAGAGGAGGGCTGGAAACCTGTGAAGGCTCACTATAACTCAGCCTTTGGCAGAGGCCACCTGGCAACTAGTGAGGAAATGCAGGAAAAAAAACATTGCAATCGAATGAATAGACTACAAAAACGATATGATTCAACGTGGGTGGATACTCGAATGCCTTAGAATGTTCAAGAACATCGAACCAGTGGTGAGACTCATCGAAAACTCAATGAAAAACTGGAAAGAAATCTTGACAACCTCAGGAGAAAATTCAACAGAGGTAAGTATAAAAGGGGTAATCTTCCAGGGAGACTCGCTGTCTTCACTAGTTTGTTCTAAGTATGATAACATTCAATAGAATCCTGAAAAACAGCAAAGGATACCAATTCTCCAAAACAAAAGGGAAAGTCAACCGCCTAATTTACATAAACGATATAGAATTATTCGCACAAAACAGGGGAGAGCTTGAGACGCTGTTCAATAAAGTAAAAGAATACAGTGATAACATTGGGATGGAATTTGGAATAGAAAAATTTACAATCATGGTAATTCACAAAAGAAGCCTCTCAATGGCAGAAGGAATCGAACTCCCGGACAACAGGAAGATTGGAGCACTGACTGCACGAGACCGATACAAATACCAGGGAGTTCTTGAATGTGACACGATAAAATGGGAAGAAATGAAGGAGAAAATAAAGAGAGGATGCCTTTGGAGAATAAGGGAAAATATTAGAGACCAAATTAAACAGGAATCTGATAAAAGGAATGGGCTGTATCGGTAGTAAGACACACAGGACCATTCTTACGATGGACAAAGGAAGAACTCCAATCAATGGACAGGCGAACAAGGGAAACTTATGAAAATGCATAAAGCCTTACACCCCAGAAATGACACGGATAGACTGTGCACAAAGAGAAAAGATGATGGCAGAGACAAGAGAGCTAAAGTAGATCTTGAAAAGTACGTGCAAGCAAACAGTGAAGACATTGTAAAGATTGCATGAAGCAGGGCAACGAACAACAAAAAAGTAGAAATCAATGGAACAGCACAGCAAACAAGGAAAGAAAAATGAGAAGAGAACAAATCATACAGATAATTTGAAAGACAGACACAAGATGTGTCAGACGAGAGATCATGGATATAGCTACGAAAAGGAAACCGGGGGAGAGAGACAGAATCGCTCATCAAGGCAGCTCAAAACAAATGCATCAGAACAAACTCGAAACAAAAATTGTCAGTCAAACTGCAAGTGCTGCCTATGTTGGAAAAGGGATGAGACCATAAACCACATAACTAGTGAATATAGTGAATTAGCTCAGAAGGAGTATAAACACAGGCACGATAGAGTAGCAACGATGATACACTGAGAACTGAGTAAACGAATGGGATTCAACCATGCGGAAAAGTGGTATCAGCACAAACCAGGGGCAGCCCTGGAGAATGGCAACCACAAATTACTCTGGGACTTTGACATCCAAACTGACCACCTCCTCCAAGCAAGAAGACCGGACATGGTAATCGTAGAAAAGAACAGGAAAACCTGCCAAATAATAGACGTGGCTGTACTTACAGACCATAGAGTACAGAGGAAGGAGAGTGAAAAACTGGGAAAATACCGAGATTTAGCAAGAGAACTGAAGATGTGAAACACGAAAGTCAGGGTAGTACCAGTAATAGTAAGTACACTAGGAACATTCCCAAAGACGCTGAGGGTGAGACTGGAAGAGCCCGGGATAAAAGAAAGGATTGAGACTGTGCAGACCACAGCACTGCTGGGGGCTGCACGGATACTGAGGGAAGTGCTCGAAATATAAAGGCTGCGACACTAAATGTCAGCAGCGGCCTAACAGAGGAGGAAGGAAAATGGAAGCGGAGATGTGAACCCCAGCATCGGCGCTGTAGGCAAGGGAGAGAAGAGATATGATCTGAAGACCTGTGGAAACTTACTGTTACTTGATCTCCAGCGGTAACCACCAGGCTGCTGGTGTGAAATTGCAATAATGACAATAGTAATGATAATGATTTCACGAAATTATAATTCGTTTTTTCTCTTCTTTCTTTTTCTTCTGCAAAGATAACAATTAGATTACTTTTCTCAAATATTTGTATAATTTTTAAGTTCGTAATTCCATACACAACCAAGACGATGAATATTTTTTCATTACTCAGCTATTCAGTTGCACAGCTTATATCAAACTTTGTGGATTAATCTTTCTTAATATGTTACTAAACAATCTGCTTCAAGTATGATTTTCACTGATTGTCCTGCTCCCAACTTTGTTTTCGTTTACCAGGCGTTGGGTATCTGGGTATTAATGATAGATTATATAAAGGTTTTACTCTAAGGTAAGTAGTAAGCTCACCAAATAGCAACGGGATGGCCTAATCATAAAAAGTCAAAATAGGTAGTTTGGTGTTGAAGAAAATATATCTATATAATCCGTAAACTGAACTTGGGGGCCGACGTATTCTTATTCAAAGTAACATGAAAAATTAATCTGACCCAAGTGTTCAACGACAGAACGTTGTTTTCTCTTTTCTTCTGCAAAGGTAACAACTACATCATTCTATTAAAATCTTTATATAAACCCTGAGTTGAGAATTCTGTACTGAACTGCAGCAATGAATATATTTTTCACAGTACTCAACTATCCGGTTACATGGTTTGAACTAGACTTGTGGATCAATCTTTCTTTTCAACTCTTTGGTTCAATTTCAGTTGATATCTGTAAATAGACGATGGCATCAATGAGAGAAATTAAAGAGAGGTAAGATGATTCAATCTAACAAACCCGATGAAAGAAACTCGTCTCATGGACTATACGTAAGTTTAAAATTTGAAAAAAAATGTTATTGCTCCCTAAACTTGTGGCATACCCTACGCACTATCGTGTTGATGTGCTGCTATGCTACACCCACGAACTGGCCCTTGTATATAGGCAAATACGGATTACATAGTGCCAATACGAATTACTAGATTTTCATACTGCATCGATCGTAGCGCAGGTCCACAAGGACTGCTATCCCCTGTGAGGAACCAGACTGGGATTAAAAAGTTTGCAATCGGAGGAAAAAAACTCTACGTAACAAATACCAGGGGAGCACCACGCTGAGGACACTCCTCACATTGGTCTCTATATAACAAAAAATCCCGTCAGAAGTAACAAGACAAGAATTATCATGGGTAGAGTATTGACAATAAAATCACAACACCCCTGTAGCACTCTCGGACAATAATTTGGAACTCGCTCTACAGGATACAATATGAAGTATTGAAGAAGAAGAAGAAGAAGAAGAAGAAGAAGAAGAAGAAGAAGAAGAAGAAGAAGAAGAAGAAGAAGAAGAAGAATGATAATGATGATGATAACACGCCATCATTGTCAATAAATTAACAACTGTAGCGTTAAAATAAAAAAATTCATCGATGGATAAATATAGTCAAAATAAATTCTATTTGCTATATCACTAATTCTTTCCATGAAAGTGAAAAACGCTTACAATCATCTAGATGCTCTATAATCTTGAGGTTACAGATGAATGGGTCAAAACACGACAAAAAAAAACAACTTTTTTTCAAAACATTGCAATCAAATGTTTTAAATGTGGTGCAGGGAATCACTTATTCTAATTTTCAAATCTGTAGACAAAACGGGGTGGAAAAGAGCGTTAAAACATACAAACAAATAAATCAACGAGAATAACTAGAACCCAAAGGTCAAAAATGCTTTTTTTCCCCCGAAAATCAAAATAGCATTTTTAAATTTGGTCTAGAAGAGTCCTTATGACAATTGGTATTTCTGTAGAAAAAATGGTATGACTAAAAGCACTTGAACAAACAAAAAAGCAAAAAAACAAACACATGCACGTAAGGAAAAGAATGAAACTCTTTGCCATCTTTGATAGGCACTGTTTTTCGATAATAATAATAATAATAATAATAATAATAATAATAATAATAATAATATTAATAAAAGTTTTACCAAGATTTAAATGGGGAAAGAAGGCAGGACATAAAACCAGATGCCACAGAGGCCAAGAACTATTGGAATAGCATATGGGGGCACCCAAAAAGACACAATGTAACACCGCAATGGTTAGGAAACATGAGAAAAGAACTAGAAGATATAGACAAGGGAGAACCAATAGTACTGAATGAAACCACATTGAAACATACTCTTAGGAAAGTAGCCAACTGGAAAGCACCGGGTCCTGACGGGATCCATGGGTATTGGTTCAAAAAGTTCACCACGTTACACGGCAGACTCACCCACCTACTCCAAAATTGTCTAAATGAAGGCAAAGCACCAGAATGGATGACTAAAGGCAGAACCACCCTCATCCAAAAAGACCTGGGGAAGGGGAACATAGCAAGCAACTATAGACCAATCACTTGCCTACCACTTATGTGGAAAATCCTGACCGGGCAAATAGCAGAGAGAATATACATGTCAATGGATAGAAGGGGGCTACTACCAGAAGAACAGAAAGGGTGTAGGATAGGAACCAAAGGGGCAAACGATTTACTCTACATAGACCAGATGATCTTAAAAGAAGTAAGGAAAAGGAGAAAGAATATCGCAATGGGATGGATAGATTACAAAAAAGCATACGATATGATTCCACATAGCTGGATACTCGAATGCCTTAGAATGTTCAAAATTAGTGAACCGGTGGTTAAATTCATTGGTAATTCAATGAAAGACTGGAAAGTAGATTTGACAGCCGCAGGGGACAAACTAGCCGAGGTAGGAATAAAAAGGGGAATCTTCTAAGGAGACTCGTTGTCCCCACTATTATTTGTTCTAACAATGATACCGCTTAACAGAATCCTGAAAAACAGCAAAGGATACCACTTCTCTAAAACAAAAGGAAAGGTCAACCACCTAATGTACATGGACGATATTAAATTGTTTGCAAAAAACAGGGGAGAGCTTGAGACTCTGTTCAACGAAGTGAGGGAATATAGTGAGGACATAGGAATGGAGTTTGGGATAGAAAAATGCGCAATCATGGTGATGCATAAACGAAGGCTTTCAATGACTGAGGGAATTGAACTTCCGGACAACAACAAGATTAGGGCATTGACTGCACAAAACCGATACAAGTACCTAGGTGTCCTTGAATGTGACACGATAAAACGGGAAGAGATGAAGGAGAAAATTAAGAGAGAATACCTCAGAAGGATAAGGAAAATATTAGAAACCAAATTAAATAGCAGAAATCTAATAAAAGGAATGAACACCTGGGCTGTGTCAGTAGTTAGGTATACAGGACCATTCCTAGGATGGACAAAGGAAGAGCTCCAATCAATGGATAGGCGAACAAGGAAACTTATGACCATGCATAAAGCATTACACCCTAGGGATGATACAGATAGGCTATACGTTAAGAGAAAAGAAGGTGGTAGGGGGCTCATCAGCATAGAAGATTGTGTCCAGAGAGCTAAAGTAGTCCTAGATAGATATGTGCAAACAAATAGTGAAGAAATCATAAAGAGCGCAAGGGATAGTGCAACAAACAATAAAGTAGAAAACAATGGAACAGTACAGCAAACTAGAAAAGAAAAGTGGGAAGAGAAAAAAATTGTACGGCGAGTTTAAAAGACAGATAAAAGATATAGCAGACGAGAAATCATGGACGTGGTTACGAAAGGGGAACCTTAAGAGAGAAACAGAATCGTTCATCATGGCAGCCCAAAACAAAAGCATAAGGACAAACTACATAAAAGCAAAAATCGACAGAACTCAGGCAAACAGCAAATGCCGCATGTGCGGTGAAAGAGATGAGACAGTAAACCACATAACTAGTGAATGTAGTCAGCTCGCCCAGAAGGAGTATAAGCACAGACACGATAGAGTAGCAACGATGATACACTGGGAACTAAGTAAACAAATGGGATTCAACAATGGGGAAAAGTGGTATCAGCACAAGCCAGAGGCAGTTTTGGAGAATGACAACCACAAACTACTGTGGGACTTTGACATCCAAACTGACCACCTCATCCAGGCAAGAAGGCCGGACTTAGTAATAGTAGACAAAAAAAGGAGGGCCTGCCAAATAGTAGACGTTGCTGTGCCTGCAGACCATAGAGTAAAAAAGAAGGAGGGTGAAAAAAGGGAAAAATACCAGGACCTAGCAAGGGAGTTAAGGAAAATGTGGAACATGAAAACCAGGGTAGTACCGGTCATAGTGGGAGCACTAGGAACTGTCCCCCAAACGCTGAGGGAGAGACTGGAGGAGATCGGGATTAGGGGGAGGATAGAGACCGTACAGACCACGGCGCTACTTGGAACTGCACGGATACTGAGGAAGGTGCTAGAGACTGCAACGAATAGTAGCTCTGTCATGATATGCGAAAGAGGGAGGAGACGTTAGCTGAGGACCTGAGGAGACTTATTGTCACTCAGCCTTCAGCGATAACCACTGGGCAACCGGTGTGAAACTGTAAATCGTAGAATTACTGCGACCTATGAGTACTAGGAGAGGAGGGCTGGAGACTTGAGGAGACTTGCTGTCACTCAAACTCCAGCGGTTACCACCAGGCAACTGGTGTGAGATTCCGGAATTAATAATAATAATAATGATAATAATAATGATGATGATGATAATTTAACCATGCAGAAAAGTGGTACCAACACAAACCGGAGACTGTCCTGGAGAATGAAAACCACAAATCACTTTCGGACTTTGATTTCCAAACGGACCACCTCATCCAAGCGAGAAGACCCGACATAGTAATCGTCGACAAAAAGAGGAAAGTCGTGGCCGTACCTGCAAACCTTAGAGGAAAGAGGGAAAAAAAATGGAAAACTGGAAAAATACCTGGCAAGAAAACTAAAGTGTGGAACTTGGAAGGCTGAAGACCTGAGAAGACTTACTGTCATTCAGCCTCTAACGAAAACCACCGGGCAAGACTGCAACACTAATTGTTAACAGTGACCAAACAAAGGAAGGGAAATGAAAGCGGAAATATGAACTACAGCACTGGCATGATAGGTTAACGAGAGAAGAAATGTTGACTGAAGGCCTGAGGAGACTTGCTGTCACTCAGCCTTCAGCAATGACCGCTGGGCAACCGGTGTGAAACTGTAAATCGCAGAATTACTGCGACCTATGAGTACTAGGAGAGGAGGGCTGGAGACTTGAGGAGACTTGCTGTCACTCAAACTCCAGCGGTTACTACCAGGCAACTGGTGTGAGATTCCAAATAATAATAATAATAATAATAATAATAATAATAATAATAATAATGATAATAATAATAATAATTTGGTATTGTTGAAGATGATTCAAAACGAGGTGGCCGGTAACCATAGAATAGAAGCCAATACAATGAAATCAATGAAAAGATCTGTTATGATTTTATGACAAATAAAAAAATAATGCGTATAATTCAAGACGCAAAATCCTAATTCGGTCAAGAAACAGGTAAAGATCGGCCCATTAAAAAAAAAACACGGAATTGTTCATTTCTCGATTTTTGCTTACCAAGAGGGTTTTGCCATTTCTTCCAACTAAAATCCGATATTGATTCTAGCAAGACATAAATCAAATAAAGATCAAAAGACAAATGAAAAGCTTGCAATCGTCAAATAGCGACGATTTACGCCGTTTTATGACCTCATTTTTTGGAAAAAAACTTTGAATTTTAACTGAGCTGAAACAGCAATTTTATCGATGAATTATAGAACCGATACATGAAATGACTATAAACCTATATCTGAACACAAATTAGTACGTAATAATCTTGCCTGGCGTCTGCCCTAGAGTGATTTTGTGGAGGTTGATATCACAGGGCATTGTTACTTCAATCATTAGTTCCTGCTTTGACTAAGCATATTATATTGATCTCATTTCTTCATATTTCATTTGTGGTTTTGTGGGTTTGTTTCCAAAATGGCAAATCATAGCATGATTTATGTTAGCACAACACCGTTAAAATGATTTAATTTGGAGAATAAAGCCATTTACATTCTAATCATGTTACCGAGTAACTAATTCCATGAAGTATAAATTGACAAAAAATTTCTGTCCAAGGGAGATAACTCAATATCTATCAACTGCTAATTGCAGTTCTTAAACATTAAAGCCCCATAGTAATGGCAATTGATAACAAACTGATCTTGCAGTATGTTGAGATTGTTGCTCACTAGGTGAATTTGTGAAATCATATTGCTTTTTACAATTTTGCTAGACAATATTCAATGACATCATTGCTCTTGGAAAGTGTTGTGTAGGATA
>OY735200.1:23184177-23199177 GCA_963457665.1 Thysanoteuthis rhombus
TCATCGAATAGGGATGGTCAAGGGTTAGATAGCTTCTCATGAAGTCTATATTATTACTCACGCGACAACACTCTATTTGGAGACATCATATTTAGCGATTAAAATGATTGCATCATACGTAGCCTCATTCGAGCATCCATTTATTTGCACAGTGTCAGCTATGTCATATTCCAATGTTATGAAACGTCTATGTAATGAAACCTGCTTCCAGGCTGAAGGGAATCACTTTCAGCATCCATCAAAAAGATTAAATGTACGTGTAATTATAAGATTTTTGAAAAATCTTTTTGTGGTTTATGTCTGTAAGAAAAGTTTTTAAATTTCAAATATTTTGAAATCCAACATTAGTATTGCGTCTTCCATTCCTTCCCTTTCCAGAACCGTGGAACTGTACACCGTCAGAAAATGTCCCCACGCCATTATCATATAATTCATATGCCCTGCTTTTCGGAATGGTGCTTTATGCCACTTAGCTTTTATGAAAGACCTACATTAGCGCAGGTTTCCCCAGGTAGTCAATATGGTATATAGCAGAGAAGCAAGTACCATTAATTCATCTAAGTGAAGTGTTTGAACATTTCGAAGCCAAAAATAACCTTCACCAATGTCAGCCTTTCTTGATGTTGAAGATCGAGGTTTGTTGCTGTCTGCAGTTGCTGATGTGGAACACTTGAAATACGACAGCATTTCCAATGTATAATGTTCGACCAATTCAAATTTGTATTAAGAGAATACACAAGGATGGGGATTATGGAGAAAAATAGTTTTTTGTTGAGTAAGACAAATGCTTTTTCAATCAGGCTACGGATTTATTGCTTTATACACACACGTGATGTCCATCGGTTATCTGTCATTCTTACAATTCTTACAGACTTGCAACATGGATCCCCAGAGATCACATGCAAAACTGTGGCCGGCAGAATACAAGAATCGCTGGACATCACGACTCACAACATGGATTCCCCGAGACCATATGCGCAACCGAGGCCGGCAAAATGTTAGATAGAGAGACGAGCTAGACAAGTTCAGGAAGTACTGGCTCCGTGACGCCCATGATAGAGAAGTGTTGCAAATCCTGGGGAAGGTCTATGTCCAACAACGGACGCTAAAAGACTGATGATGATGAGAAAATACTGTGCTCAGCGACGCCTAATATAGATGTCACCGATCCTGGGAAAGGTCTATGTCCAACAACGGACGTTAAAAGACTGATGATGATGATGATGATGATGATGAATAAGTTATGTTGATGAGGCTATCCCATCGGTGGCACTTTCGATTCCTGCAGCAGCTCCATTTTCTTTAATTATTTTTTCTTCTTACGTTGTCTTGGGCTAGGGATATATAATGACGGGTGTTCATTTCAAATAGGTTTCTATATGATATAAAGCAATATATATATATATATATATATATATATATATATATATATATATATATATATATATATGGATATCTCTCTCTCTCACTATATATATATATATATGTTGCGTTATATTATATAGAAACATATATATATATATATATATATGTATCTATCTATCTATCTATATATATATATATATATGTGTGTGTGTATCCATGTATATATATATATATATATATATATATATATATATATATATATATATATATATATATATATATATATATATATATATATATATATATATATATATATATATATATATGGTACTACATAGAGTGTAGTGGCAAATGTTCAAATTCACCGTCCTTTTGAGGTAGTACCTTTTATGTATTTAGGGGAGGTGAGCTCAAGACTAAAATCTTGGAAGGCATTTATTTTCAATTACCAATCAAAACGATTTATGTGTGTGCTTTTTTGAAATTTCCTCATTCGATTAAGATCAAACAAAATTTCATTTTTATCCATCAACAAACAGCATTGATGTATTTGAAATCACTCATATGCAATTACAGTTATTGTTGGAAAAAAGTTCTTTCTTCAGGCCTGTCTTATTGTATATACGTTGCCCAAACCTTTGATGATAGTAATTCTATTAAGCTCAGATTTTCATACGGGCAGATGCTAGACATAAAGAAAGTTCTTGAAGCACGATAGAAATCAAGCGCCTTCGGCAGATTTGCGCTGAAGACATAACAAGCGACGTACCAAAAGTAGTTATACTTCTTAAAATTAAAGAATCCTGTTCTCACTTTCCCTGTCTAAGTCTCTATCTCTATCTCTCTCTATATATATACTCTCATTTGGTGTAAAAACTATCCAATAAATTGAAATACACTAATACGGCTTCAAAACAAACATAATCGGACAGAGCATTGGTGTTAATATAAACATCAAACAAATATTGAAACAAGATCAAACATTGTGAAATAATGTTCGAGGAGTAACACGTATCTGATGCAGATACATGTACACACATATACATATACATGTTTATGAGTGTGCGTATATATATATATATATATATATTGAGAGAGAGAGAAAGATACATCGGTTGAATATGGAAATTCGGTCACTTTAGATAAGACCTTTGATGCAAGGTAAATAATTACAATTAACCCCAACCGTTGCATTTCTAATGGCAGTTAAAGTAATTCTCAACAGTGTATAAATAATCTGAAGGCCTACTTTCACTGCCTATTTGATGATTTGAAATTAGCGGAACGAAGGTCAACCATTGACAGAAACCAAATGTCCACATTTAATCGAAATATACCAGCCACGAGAATAAGCTGGCTTCAGAAAAGGCTACTCAACCATTAACCATCTCCATTCAGTAAACCAACTGAAAGAGAAAGCAGCAGAATATAGAATGCCACTAGCTGTAGCATTTGTTGATTAAAAAAAAGTCATTGATACAATTATACAACGACGCGTAGACCCTGTATATGTCAGAAAACTGCAACATATCGACTGACACAGCGGATACTACATAGAGACTCCTAGCCCTTTCAACTTCAAAAGGGAGTGAGACAAGGTGATACCAGTTAACCCAATATTTTCACTGTCTGCTTTGACGTGATTTTCCAAAACTTAGATAACTAACAGTCTGATGTTTGATAGAACACTATCGGAATGAAGATATTTTGGATTGATATATACGTAATTGGGTATATATATATATATATATATATATATATATATATATATATATATATATATATATATATATATATATATATATATGTTTGTTTGTATATTTCTCTGTGTCCATTTTCTGAAAAAAAACACAAGGTTTATCGACTTGATATTCTACATGTAGACTGAGAGTTCAAATTGGAACAAAGGCTATGTGAGGTTGATCTAGGAGTCCATTTGAGGTCACCAGAGCCCGTGTCTGGTCACTTTCAGCCAATTCACAAAATTATAGACGAAAACTTCGCGCAAAAGACATAGGACTCAACATATTAGTACATATTCTCAAAAGAAATGCAATTTACGTAACGTTGACTACTAAGGTCAATCAAGGTTTGGCAATAGGCAAATTTTTTTCTTTACAAAGGTCAAAGGCAATGCAAAATCGATCTCAGTATTCAGTCCATCCGAGATCATCTTTGATAGATTTTAGACTAATTTCCCTGACACAGTGGTGGATTTTTTTACTGTCAAAGTATTAGGAATGTAATTTTGACATCAGTAGTATTTGGGGTCACCGTATATCATTTCTGGTCATTTTTCGAAGTTGTTGGCCATAATACTGCGTGTAGGATGCAAAGATTTAGCATAGAGGTACATGTTTACATGACAAACATCATAGGCAATGTGCAGTCACGAGAGGTCGCCTGAAATCATTTCTGAAATCATCATAAGGCACAAGGTGGATCTCTCAAGATCTCTGGCCTTAACCCTACTTTGCCATGCTTTCGCCAGGGGGAGCTCTATATCGGTTATTCTTGAGCTAGATCCTGGCACCCAATCGAACGTGGCACCCAGTCGAACGTAGAACCCAATCGAACGTGGCACCCAGTCGAACGTGGCACCCAATGAAACGTGGAATTGAAGGAAGATTTTTGTAGGGTATCCACAATATGCCCCGTGAAAGTAAGCAACGACTTCATTCGCTTTTTTTTGTACATCAGGATATTTCTTCAGTTACAGCTACTTTTTTTCAAGCGCACATAGTGTAAATAACTCTTTTTTCATTGCTTGTGTTGTGCAAGTAAAAAAAATATCGAAGAACATGTTTGCCTATTTGGTTATATTCTAAGTCTTCCCCGTTCATCGCTGTGTATTATATATATATATATATATATATATATATATATATATATATATAAAGAGAGAGAGAGAGAGAAAGAGAGAGTGAGAAAATTTACACATCGCACCATGATAAGTTTGTCAAACAGAAAAAAAAATGACTAAGGAAATTACATAAATCACATTAACAGATATTGGGAAATAAGTGACTGGAGTAACAAAAAAGATTCTTGAAAAAGATTTTTGATGATTTTAGTATGTAAAGCTGTAAAGCTTTCTACACTACACGCACGCACACACACACACACACACACACACACACACACATATATATATATATATATATATATATATATATATATATATATAAGCGTTTACCATCTATGCCTTGAAAACCTTTCACTGCACCATAAATCACGCTGAGTACCGGCGGAAACAATGCAAAAGACAACATCATAAATGTGTACAAAAATCGAAACAGTAAATAAATGCAGATTACAATGTAATAACCGCTCACTAAGGACAAACCTAATGCGTACACATGATAATAACATCATACACAGGACAACGTTTTATGTACGACATATAATCTATTAAGCAGATTCACAAGGCAATTTAAAAATTGCATAATCAACACATAAGTATCCTCAAGGATGGAATAATCATGCGCTGAAGTTAAAATCTTACTTGAGAGAAAAGAAAAAGACTTTGCCAACACACTCTCAAGAATATGCATTGAAGTTAAACGTGCTTCCTCTAAGCTATTTAGTTCATTCTAATGGCAGAAAGTAGCTGTAATCAAGCATGTGTGGGAGGCAAACAAATGCTATTCTAACAGAACACATGCTTGCACTTACATGTTCAATGCATATTATTATTATTATTATTATTATTATCATTTTTATTATTATTATTATTATTGTTGTTGTTGTTGTTGTTGTTGTTGTGCACGTATCGTCGAAAATGACGACACATTTATGTTGCAATGGAAGCCCATTGTATGTTTTCAATCCATCAGTAATTTGCTCCACCAGGGCAACGTGACATGGAACAAAAGGTCACACTTCTATTTAGGGTTTTTAACCGAACCAAGGGATGACATAACACTGCTGGTGTATTATATACGATCTGAGTTAAAATGCATAGGATTCCTACGTTTGAAATGGCCTAGAAAATGCAATCGATGGATCTGTTATTCGAACGAATTAAAATTCAATAATTGCATATATTGTGTTTTTTGTCCGATTTATCATTATTATACACCGAAAAAAGAGTTTGCTTGTTTTTTTTTACCAATTTGAAGAAATTACTTTGTTGAAAAATGATTTTTTAACCTATATTTATTGGCTTGTCTCTGAATAGATTCATGATTATATACGACAAATATAACTAAGAAATTTACGTGTAATAAATTACTTGAATTTTTTAAAGTTTTACAACGTGACATTTTTTCAGTGTACACAGATCTACTCAGACTAGTATCCCCATCTTGGTTCTTTTAGTCATAACTTTTTAGCCTCTGTGTCCTTTTCAGTTGTCCACCGCAGTTGATAATCTCCTAGGAATTCCAAACCAAAAATTTTTTTGCATACTTTAAGGGTTGATTGTTCTCATTCCACGCTATGACAGAAGATATCTCGATCAGGTAATTCATAGTTAATTCGTTCTTACTACGCCGCTCGTTTGCCACTTGCACTGAATCTGGATACGTGACCTATTTTTTGGGCTACCAGACCCAGGGACCGAACTCGCAATCACCAGGTACGTTGATATATACGTTCAACTAACTCTGTCATCCTCGATATATCTGAGTGAATCAGTGCACAATAATTGTGTGAAAAGATCGATTTATTACCCGATAGCTCAACTGATTGGTAGTTAAGTAGATAATTAGTTTAACTTAATCTGCTACAAGGTAAATTTCTGTCTATCAATGTTCTTTTATCTTCTTTTAGGTGATGCTTGATTACCTCTGTCTATCCTAATATATATATATATATATATATATATATATATATATATATATATATAGGGAGAGAGAGAGAGAGAGAGAGAGAGAGAGAGAGATGGAGGGAGGGGAAGAGAGAGAACAGATAGATAAATATGAACAGATAGACAAGTTGATTGATTGATACGAGCAGTGGGATATGAGCAGATTCAGATGGATACATACACTGAAAAAGTGTTACGCAGACCAAATGAGGAAATATTCTGATTTGTGACACATTTATTAGTTTATCTCAAAGTAATATTTATCATACTTAATCAGAAATTCACTTCGAGACAAAACTAATGTATTTAGGTTATCCAATCAGCGTAATCTTGCTAATCTTTAAAGTTGGTCCAAAGAAACACTTTCTCCCGCGTAGACAGAGAAATACATGAATAGAAAATAGATAGATATATAAATCTGAACGTAGATAGATAGATAGATGGATAGATAGATAGATTTGAATGAGCATAAATGCCTGCAAGGGTTAGACTTCGGGTCTCCTTTGTCCATTTCGAAGTAAATTACCTGTCGTTATTATACTTGAAGTATGTTCCAATTCTCCGGTGCACCAAGCAAAAGAAATTTATGCAAAGTAGCAGAAGAATAAAAAAAAAAAAATATAACAGAAGAATTTAAAGACAATATCCAATAACATTGTTGCCGAATTCTGGGTCCCAGTTGCTGGAAGAATAAGGAATAGTAATTGGTTGAATGGACACCTGAATGAAATTGATTCCCCGCGGTTCGAAATGGTTGAAGAACTCAAAATCTAGGTTGGATTTCAACATAACATTAAGAGAGAAAAAAAAAAAAAACGTATTTCAGGCCATCGAGTTGAGCGACCTCGTTCTTTGTCTGTTTGTCTCTTGTTTTGTTATTTTTTGTTTTCTCATCCTCATTATTTTTAATCCTGGCTTTTAAACAGAAGAAGGAGCGGTAGCATAAACGTTGACAGTGAGTTGAGGGAGGGGGTCTAACTTTTTTTTCTTCAAAAATCCAATTATTTGGAACCCTGGCTGTAAAATAAGAAGAGGTGCGGCTGGTCTAACCGTTAAATGTACTAAAAATTGGATCGGTGAACGAGTTCAAAACTCAATCTGAGACAGTTTGCGTTTGCCTCGCACTGATGCCCTTGGGAAAGACACTAATCAACTACTATGGAAGAATAGTAGGCTAGTTGGAGCCTTATAGCCCTGTCAGGAAGTTCATCCTGATTGTTAGGCTACCACCTGTGAAAGCCCGACATTGCTCTAAACAATAATTGGGTCTCCATGGATTGTTTGGGAAATGCCAGTGAAATAAGGAGTCAGGTTTGGAATTGAATACCATAAGAATATGAGCTGAGCTTAATAAATATCATGCAGTAACTTGCAGCAGTGTCGTGGCCAACAAGCTAATCTTGCTGGCTACTACTAATATAGTGAGTTTTATCATTATTATGATTATTATTATTATCATTATTATTGCAATCTCACACCAGTTGCCTGGTGTTAACCGCTGCAGTTTGAGTGACAGCAAGTCTCCTCAAGTCTCCAGCCTTCCTCTCCTAGTATTCATAGGTCGCAGTAATATTGCGATTTACAGGTTCACACCTGTTGCCCAATGGTCATTGCTGAAGGCTGAGTGACAATAAGTCTCCTCAGATCTTCAGCCAACATCTCTTCTCTCTTTCGCCTATCATGCCAGTGCTACAATTTGAGTTTCCGCTTTCATTTCCCTTCCTCTGTTAGGTCACTGTTAACAATTACAGTTGCAGTCTTTATATTTCTAAAACTTTCCTCGGTATCTGCGCAGTTCCAAGCAGTGCAGTGGTCTGTAAAGTCACAATTATTCCTTTTATCCTAATATCATCAGTGTCTTTGGGACAGTTCCTAGTGCGCCTACTATGACTGGCACTACCCTGACTTTCGCGTTCCACATCTTCCTCGGTTCTCTCGCTAGATCCTAGTATTTTTCAAGTTTTCCATTATTATTATTATTATTATTATTGTTGTTATTATTATTATTATTATTATTATTATGTTGTTGTAACACACACATTTGGCCACTTTTGACTACACCTGCTATATTTAACAGTCCCTCTTCGTAGGTCCCACGTGAGCAGTAAAGTCTCAATAAATATTTCTACTACAGTCAATGAGAACCGTATCGAATGCTTCGTACTTCATACTCTGTCATACTTCCCTAAACTTTGGGAACGTCAGAGAGTGACTGTGGAGGAATGGTAAGCTATGTCATCTCACGAACTGTTCAACAGAAGTAGTGATTTTGCTCCTCAGTGGATGCCCCATTGTCATGGCATATTACCAGATGAAGCTTAGGAACTGCGGGTTTTCTCCAGCGATCTGAAAGTACAGCGTGGTGAAAGGTACAGAAAAGAGAGAGGGAGAGGGGGTGGGAGGAGTACACATGCTGCCTCTACAACGCCTCGCGGCAAAAGGAATACTGAGCGTTATTTCAGCTTTTCCCTTTTTTTTTTTTTTTTTTTTTGCAAGAGTGTAAAACTTGGCGTAATATGAACCTTTGAAAAGTGTGCGATTCCTGTAATGGAATTAACGGGAGTGTAAAGATGACTTCCACACTGTCTGGTTCAAATTGAGAAATTTGGAGAGGCGCGGATTTCAACACGTGTGTCGTGACGACGCCCCCCCCCCCCTGCAATGAAATTAGGAGAAAGTGTTTTCTGATATATTTTGCAGTTCGATGAAGCCGACTGGAAATAATCGATCCATCTGATCGGCAGAATCGATTACACTCAACTGAGAAACAGCATTTTTATAGATTATATAATGTGGAAACGTCGTCCAATCGTTCTTCTTTATCCAAATATCTTTCAGGCACACACACACACACACACACACACACACATACACACACACACACATACACACACACACACTGAGAAATTGGTTAACACAAACATAAATACACACACACACACGCACACAGCGTCTCGCAGATGCTCATTCATTGATAAACACACAGATACACATACACACAGGCACACTCACACTCCAATACATGAAATTTACACCCACAGATGAAGATCGATAGACACTCACAGACCCACAGATATATCTACGCTTACATTCACAGATATGCATTCATAGAGGGACTCACGCTTACATACACAGGAGGATAAATGCATACACTCTAAGACAAACACACAGACATACAAACACGTTCAGGCACATTCATTAATACATCAACACGCATATGCAAACTAACACACACATGTACACATAGATACACGCAAATGCAGTTTTCTCTACCCTGTGTTAGATATCGAACTAATGCCGCAATCGTTCAAATGAATGCCCGACCCGCTATTCAATCTTCAAGTCCTAAGAACATATTGAGGTTTGGCTCAATATTTTTGGAATGCACAATGACAAACAATGGTTACTTATCTCAGTCTGTTTATATTCACCTATCTATTTAACAAGGGAGTTTTCTGTCTATTCATTAACCTATCTATCTCTGCTCATATATCAATCGATCACTTGATATCGATCCATCGATCTTTCGGATCCCTTTTCATACCTATCCATCTCTGTTCACATCTATCTATCCATGCGAATAAGTATATCCCGCTCAATTCAAATCTATCTATCTAGCCATCCATTTAAGTTCATATATATCGGTTCATATCTTAATATCTATCTATGTATCTCTGTTTGTTAGCCAGTCTGTCTCACTTCATTCATATCTATCTATCTATCTATCGATCCATCCATCTATCAATCAATCTGTCTTGCTCAGTTCATCATATATCTATCTGTAAATATCAATTCCTCTCTCTCACTCTATCTATTCATTTATCACTGCTGATATCGATCATATATATATATATATATTTATATATATATATATATATATATATATACATATATATGTATATATACATATATATACATATATATATATATATATATATATATATATATATATATATATATATATATATATATATGTGTGTTAGTCTGTATGTTTCGCACCATTCATAATTAGCTATCAATCTTGCGATTTTGCTCTGTTCATATTTATCTTTCAATCTAACTGTCTGTTAAAGGCTCATTTCATATCTATATATTAACAGAGATAAATAGATAAATAGCAATAAGTGAGAAAACAAGCGAATGCAACGCAAACCTTGAGAAGGCAGAAAAACATAAGCAAAGCCTTAATCTACTCGTTTGAAAATTAGATTTGTCAATTTCTCAACAACAAAAAAAAACGTTTGAAGAGCAAATAGTGAAAACTAACGGAATACTGTGATCAAAGCTATATCAAGCCAAAGAATGTGTGCTATAGGGATCATGATGCTGACAGTACTTATTTGATATGTTTTTAATTTCTCATTCTATTCTATCCACCCACTACATCCTGTTTCACACACGTTATATATATATATATATATATATATATATATATATATATATATATATATATATATATATATATATATACTCCTATGCGTGTGTGTGTATTGCAAGGCAACGTTCTGCCAAGAAAGTGCATCTTTCGAATAAGGCAGTCAATACACCAGCTCACTTCATCGGGTCTTATTACCGACTGAGTAACCTTACGGCAGTGTATCTGCTCGCACAAGCGCAACAATGAATTATTACCCGATTACATCAAGGCTGTGCTACTGATTCTCGATACTTGCTGGATACTTTTCTGGCAGACCTCGTTTATGTAATCATTAGAATACATGTTTTAGCGTATATGTCTCCTATCACTGATTACATTTTTACGTAAGCTGTCATATATCACCACACTTATACATATATATATATATATATATATATATATATGTGTGTGTGTGTGTGTGTGTGTGTGTATGTGTGTGTGTACTTATCTCCATATATAATAAATTACAATTATATATATATATATATATATATATATATATATATATATATATATATATATATATATATATATATATATGTATATATATATATTCATTTTTATTTGGTGCTGGCAGTTATTTATGGGTGCTAGTTTTACAGGCGTCAATAGGAAAGGATTTTAATATGCTATCTTTTAGTCTATAGAGTATGTGAAGGGGAGAATTAATCTTGGACAGCTGCAAATATTTTCCTCTTTTCGAAACGCAAAGTACCTAGGGGCAAAGAACGAAAAATATCAATAAAGTCTTACCGAGGAGACAGAAACGATTTGTTTACTAAACTCTTGGATTTTTATCGTTTTTGACATATCCTCTCACTGTCATCCCTTCTTTCTCATCTTCACTCAATATATATATATATATTGAGAGAGAGAGAGAGAGAGAGGGAGAAAAAAAAGAGAGGGAGAGAGATTTGTCACTATATCTTGGAAGTACTGTCAGCAGGTTTTGCACCCTTGACAGAGAAATCTTTCATGGGATTAGAAAAAAAAAACAGGGATGTATTTGTGAGCAGGAATCATGCCTTAGGGGACAGCGTATCATATCACAAGGAACTAAGATAAGGTGCACAATGTTCGTGCACTGAACCCCTTGCATTATGAATGAAAGACATGAATTGCCTATCGTTTTCATACAAGACAGCTGGAGTGCTTTCATCGGATCTGCCTACGAAGATTCATAGGTGTGCACTGGGATATGCATATGAGTGATGTTGAGGTCCTTTAGAGATGCCACTCTGATAGTAATGAAGCCACTGTTTTGAAACATAGGCCACGACGGAGTGGTCATTTAGCAAGAATGAGTTTTTAAAGCCTCCCAAACGTCTTTGGTATAGAGAGCTTGCTAATGGAAAAATCATCTTCATAAGCCCTAGATGAGGTACAAGGATCACTCGAAGATGGGGTTCTAGGATTCTCCGAAGGTCTCACTGTAATCTGCAAATACAAATATAACATATCTACTGTTGTGCTATGGTTTCCCCTTTCTTAACAGACGTTTGGTGATCATCATTAAAAGCTGTGGCAGTAAGTCTCTTCGGGGCTCCAGCAGCGCTGCGGTTTGCACTAACACAATATTCTATCTCTCGTCTCGTTCCTTCTAGTTGTTAGACCATTGCTGACGACTGGGGGGGGGGGCGATGGTCCCATATTTCCAGTATCCTTTTCAGTATTTTTGCAAACCCCAAGGAGTACTATTGTCTGCATGGTCTCAATCCTTCCTCTTATTTCTAACTTCTCTCAACTTGACTCAGTCGTTTTTGGCTGTGTTCAAATAGCATTTACTATTATTGGCACCACCCTGACCTTTATGTTCTACACCTGTCTCAGCCCCCGGGTCAAGTCCAGACACTTTCCCAGTTTTTCATCTGTTTTTTGTATTCGCTCTGTGGTCAGCCGGTATTACTAAGATCTCTCTACGTTCTGCACTACTATCAAATTATGTCTTCTTGCTTGGCCTGGCAGGGTTGTTCGATTTGGAAGTCAAAGTCCAAGAGTAATTCATGGTGTCTCCTTTTCACGGACTGTCTCTGGTTAATGTTTGTACCATTTTTCTACAAGGCCGAATCCCAGCCGTTTGCATCGTTCTCAGTGTATAACTGTCGTTACTTTGTCGTACTCTTTCTGGAAAGTTTGCTACATCCATTGTTTCATCCCAATCTCCATATCGGCGGAATTTGATTTTTTCCAGGTTCTGTCGATCTTTGCCTAGGCGTAATTTGTCCTGATGCAATAGTTTTGAACTATCAAGAGTAGGGCATCTATTTCTCTTTACAGGCTTCCTTTGCGTAGCCATGTCAATGATCATTCGTATATTATATTTTCCATCGGTCTTTTAGGTTGTCCGTAGATTTTTATTCCTTTTTCGTTTCTTTTTTTTTTTCATTACTATCTCGTTTTCTGCCTATTTGTTGACTGTTGCACTACTTCGGGCATGTTTTTTATATATATTAACTGCATGCTTGCACATTCTTGACCCATTCCATAACAGCCATTTGAACTCATCCGTCTGTGTCATCTCTGGGGTGTAGGGCCTTGTGCATCGTCGTAAGTTCCCTAGTTTGCGGGTCCATTGATTGGAGTCCATCCCTTGCCCATCGAAAAAAGGGGTCCCATATGTCTCACTACTGATACTGCTCATTGGTTCATTCCTTCTATTACATTTCCAACTTTAGCATTGCTGTCGTCTAGATAGCCTCAGTTTTTCCCTGTTCCTTAGTTCTTCCAGCCTCTAGGTCATTTGGAACTATTTTCAGCGCTATTCTCAGCGCCTTCAATGTGTGCTACTGTCATCGTCATGTTCCACAGCTTCTCCGGACCTCTGGTCAATCTTTTCAATTTGTCCCATTCTTTTCTCTTTATTCACCAGCACAAGATTTAGTCTCCTGCTTTGAATTGGGTAATCTATCAGAATCTCAAAGTCCCGAAGAAATTTGTGTTCTCCAATATCTAAGTCTAGTTCAAATCTAAGCATGTAGCATTGATTCGTATAGTGGGAATTCAGATTATTGATATTAATGATTATAAATGAATTAACAAATCTGGTCATTGTAGGGTCAAAATCCAACCGACTTCGATTCAGGCTGAAGCCGATTACTGCAACTTTGTGTATATGATAAATGAGAAATATAAAAAAATCTATATTTTTGATATTTATGTATTTATTCTTCAGAATGGAATAAGCCTTTGCGTATTTCTACAACAAATTTTCGTGGATATCTAGGTGTTGTCAGTTTAGTTCAATTAGGAAGAGAGCCACCTGCCGATTACTTGGTCGTGATTTCAAAACACGATAAGGGTATTTTGATTTAATACATCGATTTGGTTTGAAGTTACGGGGTGGATAAACAGTAAAGAATGTACTACCCTAAATTAGGTGATGATTTGGAGTTCGGCTCATGTATTTGACTCGGAAAGGGGTTTATCGATAGATTTATATAACTACAACTGCAAAAGCGGTAACTGTGCCTCCAACCAAGCCTTCATAATACTATTGTTATGGCCTTATGGGGCAGATTTTTGGTGGAATATTTTGAACATTATTTTCAAAAGTATTGTACTTTATATCCATAATCGCTATTTTACTTCAAATCAACAAGAAATGTTAAGAATTATACGATTAGATTTTTTTATAAGCAGCTATTCCGCGCAAAAATCCTTTTCTTTCTTTTTTTAAATAAAAGAGAATTTGCCAGTTTCCCGAGGGATTAGAAGATTAAACACCAAATCCTTGAATTATCGTCTAGTGAGTGTTCAGTTGCCTCTAATGCAGTGATGCATTCAAGGTATTTGGAATCGATGCAGCTGACAACAGAGACAAAGTTCCGCCGTTGGCGCTGACATCGAATGCATTCAGTCAGGAGCGATTATTTTAATAATGCAGACACCACCACCTACGTGTTTTTATGCCAAAAAAAAACCAAAACAATTCAGTTTTTTGTCTACGCTTAGTCTAGGATTAAATCTTCTCTCTTTGATGTAGCTGGAACAACAACAGAATAAACGCCTTTTTTAATGCATTAAGAGCATTATGGCCGCATGAGCTTACTGCAGTAGTAGAAATTTGCCATTATTGGTACCGTTAAAATGCATAACTGGCTGTGGGCAAAGTGGGGGATTTATCTGAGGATTTAGCGAGTACTCGTGGTTATTGAACAAAATGCCAATATGCATTGAGGATGACAGTTTTACATCTTTTTTTGTGAGTGGATATTTTAATTAATATCGTACTTTTAGACAAATCAGACTTGGATTAAATTTAATTCGATTCTACGAGTTTTACAAAATTTTAGGCAACAATAAAAAGACAGAATACTCACACACACGTACACACAGACATAGACACTCAGATACACACAGTGTGGATTTTGCAGGGGAGATATCCGATCTTTCCCTTGGTATAATGATT
>OY735200.1:23204177-23241677 GCA_963457665.1 Thysanoteuthis rhombus
ATTTACGAATAGAAGAGGGTTTAATCGCCTAAATTAGCGTGGATTGTTCTTGTTCTTGGTTTTCCATATGTTACGAGGTGAAAATTAACTCAAACAGACCTGAATTCGATTTTTAAAAAATGCAAAGCCAATATTAGGAATCTGCAACAAGATATTTAGGAATGATTGCCTACCTGAATTAATTGCGAATAATCAAATGGAAATGGATAAATACATAGAGTACTATCAGAATTATTGGGTACTTGTTGCTTTTTTGAAATTGATTTATCTCGTTTTTAAAACCCAGCTTGAACTACAAGAATTCAAATTATAAACGTCGTTATGGATATTTTGCATTCTAGTATTCTATTCAAGGAGAATAATAAGTATGTCGGCCTCATCCTACCCCAAGATGGCAGCTGGTCTCTGCTGAACTAACATACCCTTTTAAAACTTCATTTTTTTTTTACCGTGTGTCCATTTAACCTCACTTAAAGTAACAGGTCTCGGAGCAAAATGTTTCTCTTGTAATTGGTAGTACCGTGCATGCCTGTCCACTATTGTCATCATGGGATCTGATGGAGATTTGAGCCCAAGGAAAACGGTCTAAGTGGATGTTTAGCGGAAAGATACGCTCTTCAGTCAAGATGAAATTGCAAAAAAAAAAAAGTGGGACTATCATTAAAAGGAAACTGAAAAATGAAGGAAAATGTTACCACAGTGTGTTTGGAAGTGTGGATGAGAGCGTGTTTTGATTCAAAGTCAAGACAGAATGTTGGTTACGAAAGAACAACGATCAGTATCAGTTAAGGACTTGGCAAATTTTCACAAATCCACAATGATTTTGACTGTACTGTAGACAGACTGATAGATATCAACGGTTTGTGATGGACTGAGATATATACACATAGATAGATAGATAGATAGATAGATAGATATTAGCTTGCCTATATACGTGGATTAATTATTGGGATAATATCCAGTCAATCCAAAGGTCGGCAATCTACTTCAATGAAAGCGAATAGCTGTTTGCAGGGCATATCCTTTGCACTTTATCGACCGACATGCAGTTACCTGTGCGGCAAGAAGCTCGTCGGCAACATAGCAAAAACAAAAAGTAAAGAGATTTGATGGGGAACGGGGAACAAATGCAATAGCCGATACTTGCACCGTCGACGAGGGGGATTTATTCCGAGCCACCGAACACCAAGGCCACCTCACCACGCACGCTCTACGTAAGTAAAAGGAATCAACACCAGTAGAATCGACATCTTTTTTTTTTCTTCTTTTTTCTTTGCTTCTGTTTTGCTTCTGTTTTTGCCAGTTGACTACTTTTTTACATGAAGAGGCGAGATGTTGGTATGTTGCTTGAAATGAAGTAAAAAGATAGAAAAAAAAACTACGTACAAGTACACGGCCTAGTGGTGAGAAAATCGTAGATAGTACATACAAGAGCATCACGGGAAAAAAAGAGAGGATTCAGTGTCCACTTACCTTTTTCTTTATTCTCACAGCCAAAGGAAACAGATATTGTCTAATGCAGGTGGGCAGAATGATGTTGGAAGAGCAGCAAAGGTCGACAGGGTGGAGCATTACGTATTATTGAATAATCTAGATTCTGATTGATAAAAAAAAAGTACGTACATAACTGCACTCGCCTTCTTATCCACGATTTCAACTACCCGCTGCCAACGCAAGAGATAAACGATTCCTACGTTTTAATCATTAATGGTTCCATAGCCCGAGATCTGTTATGCTGGTTATTCAGACATGCCAAAGAAAAGCTGTAAAGTACTTCCTTTTAAGTGGAAAAGTGAATGTTTTTGACTTGATTAAGGTAAAAAAATAAAAAAAATAATGATCCGAATTTGCTAAGATTCATGCTAAGAACAACTCCTCTATTCATTGCATGACTTTTTTTTCAGAAAATAAATCCTCAAAATCGTTCTATTCTTTATCGTTGTTAATCTGTTACTGGGCCTGTTTTCTTAATTCAACTTTGTCGTAAGTGTTTGTGTGTGCATAGGGGAAAAGGAGGTAAAGTGCTATCCGCGATTTTTGCATCCCATGGAAATCTTGGAAGTAGAGACTACTGTACTTATTTGGACACTCACAGTTTCGTGATGATTATCAAGCTAGTCTATCTGGCTATCAAGAATATAATGCATTAGGTCTTTACGAGGCATACCCACATCTGTGGCCTTTCACCAGACAAGGTAAGCTTAGTGAATAACCATACAAATATCAACATAAATACAGTGGTGTGAGATAGCTTTACGGTTAACTGACTCAACCAGCCTGTTTTCATTTTGCAAGAATGCCCTCGGGAAATGCATGAATCTACATCCCTGCCATCAATCCCATCGACTGAAGATTTGATAAAATATTTTCTCAATGTCATTGTCTCGCAGCGTTGGTTAACTGAAAGGAAAGTGTGTTATTGAACGTTTTGGTAAACCACCCTCTCATAACTACTTTACCATTCCGGTAGTCGTAACAGTAGGTAGCTGTTACTCCCACTAACAACCATGACATGTACCCATTATCATTAATATGGCATTTTTTGTTACCATCCAAAGTTAAGATCGGCAAATGTCAATGAAAATATCCCTGATCTTTCAGACTTCGTTAATACTATTTTTCGCTTTCACGAAAAAAGTGGAAAGCGAAAATAGCGTTAACCACGTATCTATTCATTCATTCATCTATCTATACGTATATGTCTCCTTCTCTCTCTTTCTCACTATATATATATATATATATATATATATATATATATATATATATATATATGCTTATATATATATATATATATATATATATATATATATCAAATCATTAAGTTAGAAACTTTTTTTCAAACTTCGATGCCACCAATATAATGTCAGTACACTAATTGGGAGAAAAATTAAATAGACGGAGTTAGTCTATTATTTTTTATCCATCTATCCGTCTACCTATCTATCTATTTATATATCTCTCTCTCTCTTTCTCCCCCTCTCTCTCTCTCTCTCTCTCTCTCTCTCTATATATATATATATATATATATATATATATATGCATGTGTGTGTGTGTATGTGTTTACTGTTTGAAAACATTGATATATTTTCAAATAAAAATGGCGGCCATTCCGAAGTAAACGAGCTTTTAACTGCCTCCCGAAATTCCCAAGAAGGTGGGGCCCTTTCACGGTGATTGAACCCACACACCTACACGGTCTGCCTCATTTTCCATCTCCTATTTCTTTGTATCACATAATCCTGTCTTCATTTTCCTACTCCTCCTCCTCCTCCTCCTCGCCCTCTTCTCCCCCTCCCACGTAACCCTTCGATTTCCTCTTGCACAGATTTATACGAACACAGCCAGGTTCCCCATTTTAACGAGTTTCACCACCTTTTTACTTTTCAAGAATTTTCTTCAAGGAAATTTGAATCGTAAAATCGTAGATAATATCTCAGATTCAGCCTGAATAAATATGCGGAAGTGCATAAAAAGGAATCTCATTTTGTCGTATCCATTTTAATGACACCTTTCCTTTTCTTTTTTTTTTCTTTCTTTCTTTCTTTTTTCTGTCTATTTATCTATCCAATTCGGACTGCTTATATCAGTGAATAGGTATGAATGTATCTCCTTATTTATTCATCAATTCATCTAACTCTGACTGATCATTACTATCTCAATCTGTTCATACTTTCTATTCCATTCTGAACATATCTATCTCTCTCTCACATTCTCTCTCTCTACACACACACACAAATATATATATATATATATATATATATATATATATATATATATATATAATAACGTTCAGTTCATCATAGAATAATTATGGCGTTTTATTCATCAAGTTCAACATTTCTATTTTTACTATCATACGAAGATAAATTATTCTTCTTTTTACTGCATCACTGTGTTGAAGATGTTACAGGTAACAGATGTACGAATAAATAAATACAAATCGCGTTTAATATTCTCTGGAGATAACCAATTCGCAGAACGATTTTGCGAGAAATGAGAACTGGAATTATATTGAAAATTCAAAATATCCATTCAGATGAAGGAATGAAAGTAGCTTTCCAAATATTGCCTGGGGTAGTGGTTCCAAAACTGGGGCCCACAATGGTATCACTGTGAGGGGGGAGGGTCTGTGAACAATATTGCCAACTCAAACAATATTTTCGCACTATTTTTACTGCCAAAAAAGCGACAAAGAATATTTTCCCAAAACGTCCAAATCACGCAAAAAATGATTGAGATGTTTAAGCACGCCCACGCTTATTTACCACTTTTGTGGACTACTAAAACAAAGGATGCGCTGTGTTTCGCGCAAAAAGCGCTTAATTGACAATACTGTCTGTGAGTTTGTTTAGTAAGCAGATCTTTCACTAACCTTGGGTCCGCGGGAAAATCCATTTTGATAGAATAAAAAGGGTCCCTTGTGATGGAACGCTTCGGAGCCAATGGCCAGGGAGGAACAATTAATTCTCATGAGGAAATTCAAGCAAAGCAAAAATGGCGACGATTAATATTCGGTAAATAACGTTGTCAAACGTGAGTAAAATTGATTCATTAAGAAGTACTCATCAAAATACAAAGTGCTAAGATAAGCCAGACTAAGCTGAGCATAGTAAACACTATTTTGATAAACTGTGTGAGTTAATAAACATGTCTTTGGCAAAACATGTACTATTCCGCCGTTGGTTGTATGTTCATTCTAATCTCTGTATGTATCGTGACTGAGTGCGAGACATTTTAATTTTAAGAATAGCACGTCTCTTTTTGGCAGCACAAATTTCGTGAGTAACACTGCACCAAAAAAAAAAAACTGAAAAAAAGCTTGATATTCTTAGAAAAAAACTGAAGAAAAAAAAAAAGAAAACAGCCCCAAAAAAAGAGAAAAAAGTTTAAACGGTTCCAATGCCAGCAATTTAGTTCGTCTGGCGAAATTTTCATTTCTCTGTCTTCGTTGAGAAACCGGAATCTTAATTCAATTATCTGCAACAACCAATTGTGATATTTTTTTTCATTGATGTTACTTTCTTTTGCTATATTCTTGGAACTTATGGAGAAGGCCGTTACTTGTAACCTTGATACTTGCTAACGTGTTTCAAATGATGATTATATTTGTCTCTCTTGCAATAAAAACAAGCATATCTCCACAAGAATACTAACGCTTCATAATTCAACATTCTTGTATAAATGATGAACATGTCATAAAAATGATAGTTTCATACCAGTTGTCTGGTTGTTATCGCTTAGGGCTGCGACAGTAAGTCTCCCCGGGTCTCCAACCCCCCTCTAATCGTCCTCACATGTTGTAGCAACGCTGTGGATTGTACCACCCCTTCCCTCCCCAGCTTTATTTACACGCACCCTTTTCATTCTAGTTGAAAGGTCATTGCTGACAAGAGTCCACCAGTTCCATTTTTCCAGTACTCTACTCAGTGTCAGTACAGACCCAAGTAGTGCTGTGGTCTGCATAGTCCAAATCCGTCCTCTTATTCCAAGCTCCTCCAACCTTCTTTTAAATGTCTTCGGTACAGTTTCAAATGTGTTTACGATTACTAGTACTACCTTGACATTCGTGTTCCACACTTTTTTCAGACCCTTTGCCAAGTATTTTGCTGCTTTTTACTCCATTTCACATTCACTCGGTCATCTGTATACTCAGATACGTTTATTATTTTTCTTGTTCTCTTTCCCTCATCCATAACTACTAGGTCCGGTCTTCTTGTTGTGATTTAGTGGTCGGTTTGAAAGTTGAAGTCCCAGAATAATTTGCGGCTACTACTTTCGAGGACTGTCCCTGGTTCGTGATGGAACCATTTGTTCACATGATGGAATCCTACTCATTTGCATATTTGTCAATGTGTGATAGCTGCTACCCTTTTGCTTCTGATCCTCTACTTCTTTCTGGCTAATTTATTCGATCTTCACCTTGACATTGTTAGTCCTGGTCATTTATTGGGAGGCTGTCATAATGAAGGATTCTGTTTCTCTCTTCAGGTTTCCTTTGTGTACCCATATCCATAAACGCTCGTCCACGATATTTTCTGTCTTTTAAATTCCTTTTGTAATTTTTTTTCTATTCCATTTTCGACTTCCTTGTTCTCCACCCCCTCGTTTTGTTTGTTTTTTTTTTGTGTGTGTGCTGTTAACTGTCGCACCACTTCAAGCGCTTTGCATAATATCTTCACTGCTTGTTTACGCATACTTTTCTATTCTCCTTTTGGACTTTTGAACACATTTTTGTTCTGTTGAGTCTTCCATCACATGGTTTCCTCTTTGCATACATTCTCTCCCAAATCTTGGCTGAAGAACCTTCTGCGTTGTCATAATTTTCCTAATTCGCCGGTCCATTGATTGGAGATCAAACTTCGTCCATCCAAGAAATAGACCTGTGTAGATTACTGCCAATACTGCCCATGTATCCGTTCCTTTTATCGAATTCCTGTCATTTACTTAGGTCTCTAATGTTTCTTATTCTCCATAGGTCTTCCTCTTTTATTTTCTATTCCATTATTATTACTATTGTTATTATCATTATTATTGTTATTATCATTATTATTGTTATTATCATTATTATTGTTGTTGTTGTTGTTGTTGTTGATGTTGTTGTTTGCTTTGGTTTCAGTTTATGAAAGTCACCAGCCGGGTCTCAACCAGAGACCTAAGGCTGGAAAATTTGCTATCTAAGTTATGGTAGTCCGAGCAAAAATTTAAAAAAAACAAACAAAGGGGATGGGACTTTTACATATACAGAATATACAACGCTTTCATGAACATGTTTATGCGTGTACATAATGATTTATGCTAGGTGTCGTACATTCATTCACATTGGCAAAATTTTCCTAATGATGTTTGCATGGGAGATAAGTGCTTCTTTCTGTATTTCAAATATGCTGGACTTTCCAGGTATGTCAATTTATTCACTAGTTTCTTATCTGAGTAACCAAAGGGCTCCTACAACAACAGGAATTATTTTGGTCCCGAGCTGCCACAATCTACTAATTTCTGTTTCAAGTTCTTTGTATTCTGCAAGTTTTTTGATAGCGATGTTTACATCAACTGGGACATTCATACCTATATTTTTTCTTTAAAGTCTTTCACTATAATGCCTGGCCTGTTCACTTTTATTGTTCTATAGATGTGTACAGTGAAGTTTCATTATATAGTTGCATCTTTCGCTTCTGTGACTGATTCAGGCCGATGTCTGTATCAGTTCTCGGCGTATAGGGTGTTGTTGTATTTACAGTTGACTTAGTGTAGAGACTGTCCAATTCTATCATATCTTATTTTGTATTACTTTGCTGCAAGAACTGAACATGTTGCTACTATGTAGTCAGTTGTTCCAATCTTATCATCTAAGTCTGTATTTAAGTGTCAGCGCCATTTCTTAGTTTGTTAGCCAAGTAGTTCCGTGTTTTTTGTTCTGGGCTGCCAAAACAAAATCCTCCTTTTTGGCATCCAATCTAAAGTTCCGCCACAACAGATGGGTCTTATTCTGATCTACATCAACACCCGTGGTTCAAAGTGGGTATTGATTGTGAACAGGTTTCTCTTGTCGTTACTCATGTATTGTTTTTATCTAATAGCGTTGGGCTTTGTTTTTACTCTGCTGGTTGCTTTAATTGGTAAGTCAGCCTCTGATCTGCCTTCATCCGCGAGGTTAAGTTTGTTTTGTTTTTTTGTCATTGTACTTATTTGCCTCAATCGATGGACATCGCAACTCACGACATGGATCCCCCGAGACCACATGCGCAACCGAGGCCGGCAAAATATTAGATGGAGAGACGAGCTAGACAGGTTCAGGAAGTACTGGCTCCGCGACGCCCATGATAGGGAAGTGTGGCAAATCCTGGGGAAGGTCTATGTTCAACGACGGACGCTAAAAGACTGATGATGATGAATAATGATGATGGCTTATTTGCCTCCTTCGTAATAGACTGCAGTTTCGTTTTGTTTTTGTTTGTTTTGTTTTTTTGCTACTGTCATCTTTTTCCACTTTCCATGCTTATTAGTCCGATGGTAGTTGTCATATATGAGAGTTCTATTTGAACGAGACCTCTACCATACTCCTTTCTTGGCTGGTTAAATGTATTTACATCTGCGTTTGGATGGTGCATTTCATCTGCTGCTGTCGATTTTCTAGTTTTGTGTTCATGGGTGTCCGGTAAATTCCTGTTGATGATATCAGAACTATATTGGACTACTTGAATAGCTAATACAATAATGGTAAGTATTCTATTTTTTGGATTAGGTTCTGTTTTCGGTATCTTATTTATATTATTAAATAGTATTTTTTCTCATCTCTTTCATGACATTATGCTGTAAATCTTTACCTTCATATATATCTACATATTAATAGGTTTTTCTCAATCTAATATCTTGATCTTAGCATTCACGTCTAAATCAGTGGATAATAATATGGTTTATTTTCCCCCTTTTAAAAGTAGGTTTCGCATATTTATTAAGTCCAAATTCCACTCCGATTTCTTCACCGAATCTGTTAACTGTCTTAAATAGACTTTCTACTCGTTCATCATTTTTTTTCTGTTGAGTTTCAAGTCATCCATATAAAAGAGGCGGGTAACAGTTTTATCATAGATTTTGTATCTGTTTGTGGAATCGTTGAGCTCATGTGAAATAGGTATCAGAGACAAGCAGAGGAGAGAGAGAAAGAGAGAGAGAGAGAGTCATCTTGGAAAATCCCTCAGTTTAGTTTATGTTTCCAGGCATACTTATACTATTCGAATGGGAGAGGAATGGCGTCATGCATCGTTGGTGAAAGTTCCTGATTGTAGGCGATATCTTGAGATCTAGAAAGATTGATATCTAGAGATTTCCTTCGTCAGGGATGAAGGACGCTATCAAATGCCTTGCGGTAGTATGACCAGACGGTGCTAAGGTTACGGTTTTTTGGGCTGCAATTCCCTGGGATCTTTCTACTTATAGGGAGTTGGTATCTGCGTCGTTTTTGCTAGCTAGAAGAAGAATGTTTTTTTTATCAAGAAAGGAGTAGATCTTCTGTGTTGAGATAGCTGTTTATATCTTATCTATCGTTGCTAAGCAAGTGATTGGCCTATAATCCTTGTTTTTGTTTCGTTTGTTTGGTATTCAGGTGTCACCCAAGGAGGTGTTTTCTCTGGATTTCGTATGATGTCTAATAGTGAATTTGCTACGTCTTGGTGCATTGCGCCCAGGGACTTGAGCCAGAACTTGTCTTTTACCGGACTTTCCCATTTATGGGATCTGTAGAATGTTTCTTTGAGCACCTCAATAATGATATCGTTTCATTTTCGTTCGAATTCGTTCATTCTATCTGGCACTCTTCTTATTGCATTTTTCATTATATTCTCTTTTCCCAGAAGCTTCCTAAATCCTTCAGTTCCTGTGGCTGTTTGATTTCTATTGGAGTTTCTATTCTATACTTTCTGGCAAGAGGTCTTTGTTCGTAACGCAACATTTTTGGGATGGTGGGAGTAGTATTCACGGCAGTAGGAACATAGACGATGATACTCACGCTGTGAATAACATTCCAACCAGGGCAATAGAGTGTCAAGTTGATGTGCGACACCTCCAATATATACCCAACTCTTTAAACCAGGGTTTTTCATCCGAGGCGCAGTGGTGAAGTGGTGCAAGTTTGTCAAGAATGTTCTTTTCCTGACCAATGCCTGAGCAAGCCATAGGGGTTCGTCACCCCTTTGCGGAACATTCTGACAGTAATGCTGACATACGGTTAAATCACAGGGCAGGGTGCATTATGATTATGTACTGTAATGGTTGGTTTGTGGTTCTATAAGGTTATAGCAGGTCCCGGTGGGTCAGTTAGAATAGATTTTAATCAGAATGACCTTGTAGCTCCACTCGTGATATCTAATCTTGATGAATTATTATTATTATTATTATTATTATTATTATTATTATTATTATTTGGAATCTCACACCAGTTGCCTGGTGGTAACCGCTGGAGTTTGAGTGACAGCAAGTCTCCTCAAGTCTCCAGCCCTCCTCTCCTAGTACTAGCAGGTCGCAGTAATTCTGCGATTTACAGTTTCACACCGGTTGCCCAGTGGTTATCGCTGAAGGCTGAGTGACAATAAGTCTCCTCAGGTCTTCAGCTAACGTCTCCTCTCTCTTTCGCATATCATGACAGAGCTACAATTCGTTGCAGTCCTTATATCTCTAGCACCTTCCTCAGTATCCGTGCAGTTCCCAGTAGTGCTGTGGTCTGTACGGTCTCTATCCTCCCCCCAATCCCGATCTCCTCCAGTCTCTCCCTCAACGTTTTGGGGACAGTTCCTAGTGCTCCCACTATGACCGGTACTACCCTGGTTTTCATGTTCCACATTTTCTTTAACTCCCTTGCTAGGTCCTGGTATTTTTCCCTTTTTTCACCCTCCTTCTTTTTTACTCTATGGTCTGCAGGTACAGCAACATCTACTATTTGGCAGGCCTTCCTTTTTTTGTCTACTATTACTAAGTCCGGCCTTCTTGCCTGGATGAGGTGGTCAGTTTGGATGTCAAAGTCCCACAGTAGTTTGTGGCTGTCACTCTCCAAAACTGCCTCTGGCTTGTGCTGATACCACTTTTCCCCATGGTTGAATCCCATTTGTTTACTTAGTTCCCAGTGTATCATCGTTGCTACTCTATCGTGTCTATGCTTATACTCCTTCTGGGCGAGTTGGCTACATTCACTAGTTATGTGGTTTACCGTCTCATCTCTTTCACCGCACGTGCGGCATTTGCTGTTTGTCTGTGTTCTGTCGATTTTTGCTTTTATGTAGTTTGTCCTTATGCTTTTGTTTTGGGCTGCCATGATGAGCGATTCTGTTTCTCTCTTAAGATTATTATTATTATTATTATTATTATTTGCAATCTCACACCAGTTGCCTGGTGGTAACTGCTGGAGTTTGAGTGACAGCAAGTCTTCTCAAGTCTCCAGCCCTCCTCTCCTAGTGCTCATAGGTCACAGTAATACTGCGGTTTACAGTTTCACACCGGTTACCCAGTGGTCATTGCTGAAGGCTGAGTGACAATAAGTCTCCTCAGGTCTTCAGCCAACATCTCTTCTCTCCTTCGCCCATCACGCCAGTGCTGTGGTTTACATTTACGCTTTCATTTCCCTTCCTCCGTTGGGTCACTATTAACATTTAACGTTGCAGTCTTTATATTTCTAGCACTTTCCTCAGTATCCACGCAGTTCCTAGTTGTCTGTACAGTCTCAATCCTTCCCCTTATCCCAATCTCCTCCAGTCTCACCCTATTATTATTATTATTATTATTATTATTATTATTATTATTATTATTATTATTATTATTATCAATAATAATAATAATAATAATAATAATTTATGCAGTTTTGACTTCTAACGCCCATCGAAGCGTCACCAGAAACCCGTCAGTTGTACATTTCGGGAACATATTCTCTGCTATGTCTGCTGGTAGGCTCTCACAATACTGGGTGAGGGATTAGATTTTCCTGTTTGGATTCGGATTAGTTCTTCTCCTAGACAGGAGAGCCTTATCTTCCTCTCAACTCTGTTTGCTGATTTCATTTTCCGTACTGTCAACTGTTAGGCCATCCACAACACTGCTCAGAAGATTAGGATTGTTATTGTTGTTGTTGTCATTTGATTCAGTTAATACATTAAGAGATGTATGCTACATTGCTGTTGTTTATTATCATCGTTATTATTATCATGATAACTATTATTACTATCATTACTACTACTATTATTATTACTATTATTAGTAGTAGTATTACTAGTATTACTATTACTATTATAATTATTATTACTATTACTACTACTGCTATTACATCATCATTATGTGGAAGTCCTATAGTCTATTATCTAATAGTCCTAAATTCTTCTTCTCTCTTTTTATTGTTCTTACTTGTTATAATTATGCTATTGTATGGGTAGTTTTCTTTTCTTCATCAGATTTTCAGTTCTTTCATTCTATCTGCAATTGTCCTTAGAACACATACAAGTGCCTCAATGGTGATGTATATTCGTTAAATGAAAAGTTTCCAGTTTAGTAAGTAAAACAAAGACATCTTTTATCTCATTTTCGACATTGCTGAACGACATATGTATATATATATATATATATATATATATATATATATATATATATATATATATATATATATATATATACTATTTTGTTCCTACATCTCCTTCCGATACCTTTCAGGCACATTCATAATTCCATCCTCGCAGAACAATTTATCTTTTTCAGCAAAGAACTGCTCGAGGTGCATTTTGCAGTCTTCCATGGAATGGAGACTTTTTCCATTCAGAAATTCCTGTAGAGATTGGAACTAAAGATAATCCGAAGATGCAATATGTGTTGAATGTATGGGATGAGTGGAAACTTCTCAGTAACAATCTTTACCTTGTAACCGCAACGACAGCATTATTCAGATGGAACATCTCGCCTTTTCTCTTTTTTTCTAATTCCGAAAGGTTTTTATTGTCAACAACTGATTTAATTGAGAGCAGCACTCGTTCGAATCAGTCGTTTGCTTTTCAAGGGGAAGGAAACCCTTTCAATCGCACCCAATACACAGCATGACCTTCTTTTGATGAAGAAAAATTCTTTGGAACAGTTAGTAGTCATTCATTTCGACTTACCCGACGATGTGTTGCGTTTTTTGTTGTGACAAATCCATTTTTACAATCCGAAAATTCAGCCCGGTAGTTTTTTCTCTAAAATAATGTGGAAGTTGCACATCAAAGTGACTAAGACAAGCTTTAGTAAATTATCTTGGAGTAGTATCCAGCGAGAAATCTCAAATACGAAACTTAGCAAACCGCTTTTGACACGTTCAATAATTTGCATGTCCTTATTCATATACAAATGGTGTGTGCTTTATTTACTACATGTATGGATAATTTATTTCAACTCTTCTTCTTCCTTGCTCTCTGTTTCTTTGTGTCTCCCTCTGTATATAGAGAGATCATCTATCTAACTAGAGAGAGAGAGAGTGAGTGAAAGTGAGAGAGAGATAATGAGTGCACTGAGATTGATGAGAATACACGGAGATACATAAATGGATAAATCCCAAGCTCAGCTTAGTTTTGGTCCTGGCTCACAATCGTGGTACACCAAGTGAGAATCGAACGCACAGCACTAGTAACAGATCACTCCCTGGCTTTTGATTTTCGAAAAAAAAAAAAAAAAAGGAAAGAAAACGAATCCTCGTTACCTAACAGGGAGAAGGGTGAACAGTACACCCTCATGTCTGCAGTTCAACCGATATGACCAGGAAATTTAAAGGTGAAACCCACATACAGACGAACTTGTCTACAGAATAAATAGATCCGTATGCAAACAATTTTTTTGCGAGACGAACTTGCGAATAATTATCTAAATCGGGCGCCAATAGATGTAAATATGTAAATAAAATGATACATGGTAATTCGATAATCTTAAAAAAAAAACGAAATTAGAAAATAAATATACCATATATAATCTTCTCTCGGAGCCAAATTAGAAAAAACAAAGATTGCTTTTGAAAAAGCAGACAACGGCAAAAAACGCACAGAAAAAGTTTCGCATTAACGAAGAAGTAAAGCTAGGAAAGCGAAACTGAAAGAAGGAGAGGAAGAAGAGCACAGATGCAGGGAAAGGTTGGGGTGGAGGGAAAAACAGGAAAAAGGGGAAGGAGGAGGCGATGAAGAGTTAGAGAGAAGAAGGAGAAGAAGGCGTTGTAGGAAGAGGATGGATATAGAAGGTTTCGATGAAGGCGGGGGAAAACAGATAAGAAGATGCAGACAGAAGAAGAAAAACAAGTGAAAGGAGAGAAAGAGAAAGTCGGTGAAGGTAAAGAGGGAGAGGAAGAAGGAGAAAACATGATGGAAGATTGAGTTAGAGAAAAATAAGGATGAAAGGTAGGAAGAAAAAAACATTGTGAAGAAGAAACATAGAGAAAGGAAATATCATGAATGATAGATGATTACAGAGACGGAGAAGAAAAGTAAAGAGAAAAAGGAAATAAGAGATGGCGAAGAAAGAAAGATAGGAAGGAAATTTCGAAGAAAAATAAAAGAGGAAAAGACAAAGATGAAGAATTTGAAGAATAACTAAAAAATGGTCGAGAGAAGAAGGAGAAGAAGTAGAAGAAGAATTCCAACCCCAACAAAAAAAAGAAAGGAAATATCTGGCGAAGAATTTCAAGGAATAATGAAAGAGCTACAAGTATGGGTGGCGCTGGTGATGGTTGAATCTTCCCCACCCCAATCTTCTTGTCACGGAAGTCGCTGTAAAGCATTCAAGCTGTTATTCGCGTGTCCCCCCACCCCAAATTGCACTTTTGGGATATTTTTTACTGGCTTCTCTCTTCGGACGAGAGAGTCGACAGAAACGAAATCCGTCACCTGATACTTCCTTATGTTAGCCATAAAAATTCTCGACCAACCGTTGTTAACCGTCATCGACTTTGTTACGCGCGGAAAAGAATGCCAGATGCAGAAAGATCTCTTTTGTTCCACTCTACAGGGAATGCAGAGGTAGCCGAGTGGTAACAGTACAAAGAATGGACCCAATGTTCATTCTGCACTAATGTTTTTGGGAAAGGCATGCATCCAACTTTCCCCTTGATTATTGGTAAAATATCCCACTCCAAGGGTCAATGTCTAATGATTGAATCACATAAGGGCCGACCAAGTATTGATGTGATATTTAGAGCCCAAGCAGTGACGGGTGACGTCATAGTCAGCGGAATGGCACTTTCTGTCCTACACTGCACGTTCTCGGATAATTTTCCGCTTAGATTATTCTGTTTGCGTCCTCGGATTTTGTCGTTTTTTTCTCCGATGGATATTGTCTTTTGCAATGATTTCTGTCATCGATTTTTTCAGTCAATCCACCCACGCTGGTCTGGTCAATCTATTCCTTGCAAGGTGTTCAAAGATATCTATCCATTTAAGTCAGTTCTAATGAATGTATCTGATGAAATCCATGTCAGTTTATCTAGCTGATCTGTTCAAAGCAATCTAAATAAGTCCACTCAAAATCTTCTGGTTAAATCTATCAACGTTTACACAAATCTATCTTATATATTATCGTGGGTTGTTCACATCTATCTATCCTTTCAAACTCAATACAAATCAATATATCAATTGAATTCTATTTAGCCTACGTATCGTTTTTTTCTTTTTCGAATCAATCTATTGAACTCTGTTCAAATCAGTCGAGCTATCGAAGTGTATTCATGTCAATTTATCAATACTGCTCAACTTTATCTACCGAAATCTATTTAGATCTACCTATCGCAGTTATTCATATCAATTCATCGAAGTCTCGGGAGAAAGGGGAGGGGGATGTAAAGGAGGCAGGGGAAGAGGAAGAGATGGAAGATAGGTATTAAGAGTTTTGATTAAGAGCTTAGATGAAGGGAGAGAAAGAGAAGAAGGTTGAGTAGAAGGATGGAGTGGAGGGAAGAGGGAAAACGTTCACAAGGAGGAGAAAGGAGAGATGGAGAAACAAAAAACAGAACTGGGGAAGGGAGGATAGAAAAAGGGAAGGGAGGACGAAAGATGAAAGAGGGAGAAAACCAGGAGGTTAGTGACCAATGGGGGAGGGATTTTGGAATAACACAGAAAGATGGAAAGTAGAACAGAAACACATATATGTATATATGAATCAATGGCTTCGCTTCGTATGTGAGCATTTCTTGGGAGGAATTTCGGCAGCAATAGACCATGGACGGGGCAAGTGTGCAGAATAACGTTTCTGACTGAGAAAGGGTGTTTTGAGGTAATGTCAGCTTGCTCGGGGCCAACCACACCCTTTAAAAATGGGTTTGCATCCGATGGTCAACCAAGGTAGCAGGAGCAGAACTCCAAGGTCGTAGGTTTGATAAGATTGACCCTCTTCTGAAAGATGCGAGCTAGCTACGGGAGTCTACAGTCCCTCTGTGGCAGTATTCCGACAGTAAGGCTAACCTGTGGTTAGCCCACATGACGTGAACAATTCGAGTCGGTGAAAGAGTTTGAAGGAGAATCAGAACAGCATGATTGTCTGCCAATTTAAAAACATAACCCCCGGATAGCATGGCTGTCTGCAAATTTAAGCAAAAATCCCAGACGCTCCAACAAAGCAGATGTGAGTAGATTACGAAGGTCTGCTCACCCCCAGATAAGTGACTCGACAGTGAAGCAACCAAGAACACTCGAACCACATCCCTGGAAAAAATCTAGGTACTCCTTATTGAGATTGCAATTAGTATAAGTCCCGACTTTCTCTCCATGTCCACTTTTTTTGAACCAATGATAGAACTTTTTCCTTTTTTACACTATTTTCATTCAGGAATCAGTGTAAGTAAAGTAATCTTTGAATTAGAACCCTGTCTGCGCGTTTCAGATTGTCAAAAATCAGAAATGAAAAGCAGATTGTATAGGCGACAGGCAACCTACTCTCCAATCTTCATCATTGCTGCAGGTATTTTCTGTACTAAACCTAATGGACCGGGCCTTTTTTGCTTCTGCTTTTGTTTTTTTTTTTATTGAGTTTGTAAAGTAAATAGGAAAGTCTCCTCTCTTAGTCTTGTGATCTTTGCTCTGGTGAAGACTACAATGCCTTCGACAATTTACTATATATATGACTGAGTGGATTATCGAGATGGATTCCCCAGTCCAATGTAGCTCATGTCTTCACTTTCTGGTGTTTTCATTTGGTGATTTGGATTTGGGTCGAAAACGCAGAGCTGAAGAAAGTATACCACTACATTTACCTCTGACAACGACTTCTCCATGAAATCCCCAATACAAGAAGAAATCAAGCGAAGAATCACACTAGATTGGCAAGTTTTCGGTAGAGCAAGCTCGACTTTTAAGAAAAAGAAAATCCCATTAGTCCTAAAAAAAAGTTATGCAACCAATGCATCTTCCTGATGGTCACCTATGAAGCTGAAACATGGAACCTAACCAAAAGTTTGACCCACTAACTGGGAACCATGCAACGTACAAATGATAGAATCATGTTCAACCTCACATGGAGATATCACAAGACAGCTCCGTTCTCTAGAAATATACAAGAGTACGACATATCATAGAGACAATTAGGAAACTCAAATGGCAATGGGCTGGACATGCTGCAAGAATGTCAGACAACTGCTGAACGTCACAGCTCACAACATAGATCCCCCAGAGAATATATGCAAAATCATGGTCGATAGAAAGAGAGAGGGGCATGACTAACTAGACAGACACGGGAAGTGATGGCTCTACGATGCCTATGATACATAGGTCAAGCGAATCCTGGGAAAGGTCTATATCCAACGACAGACGCTAGAATGATGATGATGATGATGATGATGATTTGGAATAAGAATAAATAGCCATGACAAGTGACTACAAGGAAAAATAAATTGTGGAAATAAAATGAGGCTGAAAACAAAAGTCATAAAATAAAACATGAGGAAAATACGCTTATCTCAGTCCCATGGTCTTTGCTCTCAAGATGACGACGATATCTTTTAAGAATTTACTCGTATGTATACGACTGAGAAGATTAACATTTGTGTGATGCTGTGTGTTGGTGATTCATGTGTTTTATTTGTGGATTTCTTGTGGGTGTGTACTGACGGGGGAGTATGTGTCTGAATTGGTATTTTCACAATTGAATATGTGTGTGGGTAATCCATGATTTTAGAAATGTGTAAGTAGTATATCTATATATGTAGTATATTTTTTCTCAGAGTTTTTTTTTAAATTTTTGAACCAATTTGTTCAGGTGGAGATTATGTCTATATTGTTATTCTGTCGCGTGAGTTTTTTAATGTGGGTAATTCAAGATTTTATGAGTGTGTAGGTATGATATTTTAATCTTGGAGTGTGTCAAGTATATATTTTTTGATTTTGTACTAACCTAAGTCAAAAGAAGGACGTGCACATTTGTTGCTCCATGAGGTAAGTTTGTCTTGTATCGATATTACTTTACGATCTGTTCAGATATTCTGTAAAAACCTGGACGTTGTTTTATAGAACTGTTTGTGGTAACAAGTGCCGCTTCTATGATCTGGTGTGTCACTTCTTGATGGTCGAGGTTCACAATCCTGTTCTATGGGAGATCAAAAGTGTAATCTGTTTCGTGACGATGTTATACCAAGGTGATTCATGGTCGTCTTTCATAAGAGTACGCCGGTGCTCATATTTTCTTCACTCGATCCTTCTCAATTTTTTCCTGATAAAAATTTGTGCGCAACGTTTACACTGTATTTCGTATATGCTCTTACCATTCTTTACCGATCCAAATCTTGTTTTCGCGTATTTCATTATTTTTCTCATTTAACGTTTGAAAACAGGAGAAACCGGTTCCTGAATCATGTTACTGAAATAAATAAAATCAATTTTCTCTATTTTCGAGTTTCAATATTGTCAATTAAATTCACCATTATCTTGGATAAACCCCCCTCCCTTTCTCACTATATATATATATATATATATATATATATATATATATATATATATATATATATATTTATATATATATACATATATATATATATCTATATATATATATATATATATATATATATATATATATATATATATATATATATATATATATATATATATATATAGTGCCAGTCATAAGTATATGAACAAACAGCCATTTTACTCCCGATTACTGGGATTTGACAGTTGAGAACAGGAGCATTACGCAAGAATAACCAAATGTTTTGCAATCAATATAATGAGGCATACATTAAATCATGTTTTGGGTTCTAAATGCTAAATTTCTAGAAAACACCCTTTTTGATATACTTAAATTACCTCTGAAAATTAGGAGATAATACGAAATAGGACTAAAATTGCGATATAGAAATAAACAACGGATTTTACAAGGAAATGAAAACAGATTTTGCACCTGTTCAAATGCCTAATAAATAATACTTTTTTATAAATGAATTATCATTGACAGAAAAAGTATTGCTCATAAGTATTTGATCGAGCTCAAAATACTTTTTCATTTCCTAAGATTACAAGGGCCTTTATAGATTTTGAGCAAGGGAGATCAAAAATTATCTGCTAAGTTGGCAATCCTTTTATATAGCAATGTTAGTGAGAAGCATACGCAGAGGAAACTAATTTTTTTCTATTATTCAATTAAAATCATTTCCCAGAAATTTAACATTCGGAACCATCAGACATGAATGAATATATTACATTGATAGCAAAAAAATTTGGTTGTTCTTGCCTAATGTTCCTGATCGAACTTATACGATCAGAAACTAACTGGAAGTTTGTTCCAACCTCAACTTTAACTAAATGGTAACCTTGACTGATTTGTACTTTGATATATATATATATATATATTTATATATATATATAATTATATATATATATATATATATATATATATATATATATATATATATATATATATATATATATATATATATATATATATATTGGAAGTAAGGGTCCAGTTTTGCATTAAAATTACATTATGAATAAAGCCTCCGCTCTAAAACGTATTGAAATTTCACTTCAAGATATTTTGATTTAGGAAAAAGCGTCCTTCACCATTAACCCCTTAAACGTAGGATTTCCTTCCATGTTGATCCCTTAAAAAAACAAATATAAACAAATAAGAAGGTATCCATATATGAGTCAATTAGGTCCCAACTTGGCATTATAGTTCCATTTTGAATAGATTCACCTCCTAAAACCCTTTTGAAATATTTCCCCAAAACTTTTCGTTTCAAAGCCTCCATCCCCAAGTCAATTGGATATGGATGCTAAATTATGTTAGGCTACACTCATATACTTTTTTTATAGCGTGACGGACAAACACCTCTCGCATATTACCACCTCTGTTGGTTTTGAACTTGAGTGTTTTTTCTAGCAGCAATTTATCTACTCTTCTTCAACTCTCATTTTTACTCTAATCCAGCTTTTATGCCGGGTTGAACTAAGCTCAGTAAATATTTTCAAGGCGTAATTTTCTGTCTTAATTCATTGTTGCACTTGTCTTGTTTCTGCAGGTCTTCATAAGCCGTGGAGGGGAAAGCAAGTGTACATGAACAGATGTGCTGTTCTTCTACCCTATCGGGTATCCGGGTGGCCTCTTCAAGATTCACAATATTTCATTAGTTGCAAAGATGCGCCCGGGGTATGGTTGTTTATGCTGACAATAATCTGTATTTCTCTCAGTTGAGGGGAAGAAAGGCCATTGGGAAGACGAGAAATCGTAGGAAAGGGGAGGAAAGAAAGAGAAATATCATAAGAAGAAGAAGAAGAAGAAGAAGAAGAAGAAGAAGAAGAAGAAGAAGAAGAAGAAGAAGAAGAAGAAAGATAACAATAAAGGGGGAAATGGGCGAATGAGGAACAAAAAGTGAAGAAGGGAGTTAATGAAGAAGATAGCAAAAGCAGATGAAGAAAAAGAAAATAAATGAAATAAAGATACTAGTCCTGTTAATTTTAAGTAGGAGAAGTGGATTCTTCCATTTTGAGTAAATAATTTTGCTGATGAAAATATTTCGTACTGATCATTTGAAACAATGAATTCAGTAATTTCTGTTCTACAAAAATCATCTCGTAGAAATTCAAATATATCTGTGATATTGCACGGATGAACTGGTACTCATAATATGATCAGTGTGATTTTCTCGATTCTCTCTCCGTAATCATAGAATTTTCTACTTGAAGGTAACAATTTCGCTGATTAAAATATATCTTCTACCCACCGATTGAAACAATGTACATTTCTAGTGTAATGTGTGTAAGAAATTTATCTAATGGGATTCAAATACAAGTGTACCCGCTTTTCCAAAATTAGCTTTACGCCACATTTTCGTTTTCTTAAACAAGTAGTTTTCAGATTTTGCTTTGAGGCCAGCCATTATAGAGGTAGCGCATACCTCTTCTTCCTCTTCGAAATTCCAGATTACCCACAGCAATCTCCAACGACTCAGCTTTTTGAGAACTCTCAAAAACGTTCCCCAATATAAATTAAGGATAATTGCTTCTTCGCTTGAGAGCATTTCAGCTTACAAAAGGCTTATTTAGGATAGCGGGGAAATTGCACATAACTGATATATATATATATATATATATATATATATATATATATATATATATATATATATTGTGTAACACTTTGTAATGACTTTACAGATACTACACAATGATCCTTTGCAGAAGTGCTTTGATCCAAAGTCAGGGACTGAGGAGCAACATTAGGCAGACAGCACAGGTACTACACTCTGATCCTAAGCAAAAGGCTAGGGAGCAACACAGAAGCCGGGCAGACAGGTTCTCTGATTCTAGACAGGATTACCGATCAATATGTAAAAATCTGTAACGAGTACTATTCTAGTAGATTAATAAATAACGTCATTTTTTTTACATGATTTTTTTTATATATTCATAAAATCCAACGGAAGCCTGTGCAGAGTGCACTGAATGATCGAAACGCTCAGATCGAAGGAGAGATAGGATGTTAGTCCTTTTTTTTTTCATCCGCTGAATAATCTTTCTTTCTCGTGTTGCGTGGCACGGCCTGATGATATCCTTTTCATCAGTTTAATTCTCCAGCGGATTCCCAAAGTTGTTTGTAATTTAAGATCCGGCTTGTTTATCATCGGAAGAACGCTGGTGTCTATTTTCCGATTCCTAGCTTCTCATTAGGATTGGATAGAACACATTGTCTCCACGCACGGCGAATTACAATTGGAAATTCTTTTCCTTCCTTCCTGTTCTTTTATGGTTTAGCAACCGTTTACGAGTGTCTGTAACGTGTTTTCTTGGTGCCGTGTCAAAGAGGAGATAGTAATCGACCCCGACTCTAGCATTGTGTTCGAAAACTAAAGTAACTTTTGTAGCAGCACTTTTCGCAAGAACGTTATGATGATTTATGTTCATGATAAAATCGACATGAGCCTCGAAAGTAGCGATTCAACTCTGTTATCGAAGTTAGGATAGGAGAGATATATAGGTTCACTCGTGCCCGTCTGTCTGTTTGTCCACACAATATCCCCAAAAGTTCTCTGAATTCTGATGATGTTTCGAGGGAAGTTAAACCAGGACTAAACGAATATTGATTAAATTTTGGGGCGGATCAAGAAATATTTTAAGATTATTCCCCCACCCCCTGTATTGTAGCTATACGTCAACAAATATCCCCAAAAGATCCCTATGAAATTTCCTGACAGGGAAAGGCAGTTGGGATCTATGAGGCTTGGCGAGGGATCAGTTTTCTGAGCAGGATCCGGGAATTTTTATTGCTACTTTTACTTCATGATTTTCATTCAGTTCTTAGTGTCAATGGCGTTAGTAGAATTATGCGCTCTCTGAGTGCCTTCTAGTTTTGTTGCTGTTGTTATTTTGTTATCTTGAGTGGATGGAACAAGTGCATCTGCCAACCGGCAACATCAGGAAATGAGAAATCCTTTTAAACTGGACGAGGATTCTTGAGACAACTTTCATCTTTCCGCTTCTTGATTCACGCCATTTCTTTATTGCCTGTTTATCCCGGACAACCAGCCCTAAAATCATTTTCTTCTTCTTCTTCTTCTTCTTCTTCTTCTTCTTCTTCTTCTTCTTCTTCTTCTTCTTCTTCTTCTTCTTCTTCTTCGCTCTTGTCTTTTACGATCTTCTTCTGAACTGTTTGATTGTTTCTCATTCCTTTAGCCGTTTCTCCCCCCCTCTCTTTCTGTTTAAAATCTTTTCATTCTTTTAACCGATTCTGTTCAAATTCCTTCTTCTTCTTTCAACCGTTCTTTCCTCCTCAGTTTTTTCTTCCTTTCCTTTTTTAAGAGTTCTTTACATCTTCACTTTTAGCCGCTCCTTAATCTCTTCCCTTTGGATAACATTTTTCTTGCTTTGAACCGCTTATTCATTTTCTTCTTCCGTTGTTCTTGCTTCTGTTCAGCCTTTCTTCTTTTAATCGTATCTTTTTTTCTTCTTTTTTCAAACGCTTTTTTTCCTCTTCTTATTGTTCTTCCCCTTCACCCTCTTCGTGCTCCCTAGATTTCTATCTTTCTTTCTTTCTTCTTCTTCTTCTTCTTCTTCTTCTTCTTCTTCTTCTTCTTCTTCTTCTTCTTCTTCTTCTTCTTCTTCTTCTTCTTCCAATCTTTGAATTCCTTCTGCGTTGCCTTTTATTTTTTTTTATTATTCCTCTGTCTCTCTTTCAGTTCTTCTCTATTTCAACTTTCCGAAATTGACGCCCTTCAAACATATCCTGTCCTACCTTCCATTGCACAATGGTAGATATTCATACAAGATACGCAGTTGTGAATATATGTGCATAAAACCTTGTGTAAGCATGCATAATCTGAACAATTTGTATATCATTTGGGAAAAGGGCCAAGATACCGGTTGAGTTGGGATAGGTTCGTACATACCGAAACAGAATTCACTGCTGTTTTCTGTTGCGGAGGGCGGAGAGGAACGAACTGTAGGGATAGGTGGCCGAACTAATTCCGCCCAGGAATATGGTAGATTGTTTCTGGGTTTTGTGTTTCGTCCTAAAAGAGATTGGAAATCAGGAACGGCAAGGTCATAACGCGATAAAGCCATAAAAGGAGAAACGTTAATGTAAGCTTGTTTAGAGGTATATAAAAGATAGCCTTTCATCAGATTGCCAAGAAAGGGAATCTTCTACGTTCATAAGTACGAGAATGATACCCACTCCTTATAGTACTGTAGTATCTGGAAAAAGAAAACGCATAGGAGTTGTCTTAAGAAACCATCCCAGCACCTGATCAAATATCCCACTGACAGACAATCAAATGTGAGTTCGATTTACCTCATTTTACTTGCCTGAGTTCAGCCATTCTCCTTTAGCAAATATCTGGATTTTTCACCTCCCGCTCTTTTGAGTACTCACAACCTGCTTCTCTCTTCCTCTCCCAGCCCTCTTCAAGATCTCAAGTATAGAACACTTTTCGGGGATTGAACTCGCTACGGCACAACTAGCCTACCTATCATTTCTCCTCGGCAAAGTGCTGAAATTTATATTAACAAGGTTTAGTTTAGGTCACAAGTGCATGGCACACTGTGAGAAACGAATTCGCCTCGATAGTTAATGGTACACGAAAGTTGTTTGCTAACCAACGATGTATAACGAGTCGTCTTTAATATTTATCAAGCTTAGCATAGTTAGGCATACGATCGTAAATGTTGGGCAACTGGTGAGATTCGAACTCACTATTATAGTAATTGGTCTGCAAGTCAAACTAGCTAATCATTGGTCTACGGCGAAGTAACCTTGATATTTATCAAACTTAATTTAGTCAGACGTACGGTCATAAGTGTATGATAGTCAATCAGGATCGAACCCACTGAGGATCTATGAGGCTAGCTTACTAACTTCTACCCCACGGCGTGTCGCCCGTTCCTTTCTCTTTCCCTACGTAAAAGTAATTCCACTTATAACTGAGATTGATGTCCCTATATGATCTTGTATGGCAGTAATAATCCCTGACCCCATAAGCGTGCTGAACACTTCAGTTATGTAAACAAAAAACAATCAAGCCGAAAGTCAATAAAATCTCCCGGGGTTACTCTCCCAGGATTATTTTTCTGTCTACTGTCTCATCTAATCAATAATAACTGGATAAGTGACCGAGTCTTTTATGGACACGTCAATATGAATATCGCTTCCAAGATGAAAATATCCCCAAAGACAAACATGGAAAGCAATAATTTGGAAGAATAGGAGGAGAAAAAATAATTTAGAAAAAAAAAAAAAAAAAGTAATTCTAAAGAAAAAGAAGAAATATTTTTTTTTATGAAGGAGAAGGCATCCTATCTCAATAGACAATAGAACGACACTGAAGTGACCCTTCAAGAACGCAAGCCTGGGCGAAGCATATGAAGATGCAGGGACCCCTCCCCCCTCTCGGCTTCGTTGATGTAGTCAGGTGGAAAACAGAGCTTGATACATTTGGCTTCAGCTTCGCTACAAGATGGCACCCTTAATGCCTGAAGAGTGTGGAGTGTTCGGAGAGGATCAAACTCAATAGTCTGCGAGATTAGCTTACTAACAACTACTCCACGATATAGCGACTCCTGTTCATACTGTTCTTACTTTAGTCAGATACAAAGAGAAGATTGAATTCACATCAGCCATCTGCGTTCCTAGCTTTACAAATTTACTCAGCTTAGTTTAGTCTGCCGTCTCATCTGATCAAAAGGAATTTCGTAAATGTCTGAGTCTTTTTGTGGCAACTGTCTTTGAAAACAAACACGGGACATAGTGAATTTAAAATTTTATGAGCAAGAACAAGACTATCACATTTGTCTTCAAAAGAAGGGTATACAACTAACGCCCCCTCCCGATAATTACCTATGGGGCTGAAACATGGAACCTAACCGAAAGTTGGACCCTCACATAGAGAACTACAGGAGAGAATCTTGACCAACGACATATCGAGAGTATACTAGATAGCACAGTATAATTGAGGTGTTAGAAGTATAGAATAATTAGAAAACTCAAAGGGCAATGGGCTAGTCATGTTGCAAGAATCGCAGACAATTGCTGAACATCACAGCCCACGACATTAATCCATAGAGATCACCAGAAAAACTGTTGCCAGTAGAAAATAAGATGGCGTGAGAAACTGAAAAAATTCAGAAAATACTGGCGACGCCCATGATAGAGAGATTTAGCAAATATTGGGAAGGTTTGTGCGAAACGACGGACTTCAAGAAGAGATGATGAGAATATATGTTAGTATGCGGATTAAATGTTTTATTCGGTGACTACCAACAAGGTTTTGTCGAATTATTTAATTTTTTTTCTTTTGTTGTGGTGCATAAGCCGAATTTATTTCTTAGTGTGCCGTCATTAGATTTTAGGACCACTACCTATCTATTGTAATGATATTCTCAGTCTCTTACCACTCAGGGGTTTTCGGTGAATATTCTTTTTCTTTTTATCTCATTACTCTACGGCGAGACAACCTACGTTTTTACTAATCATGGCATAGCCGGCCAGCCAATTTGGATCGAATCTACTTAAGTAGAAATGGTCTATGTCAATAATGTTAGGAATTTATAAATCTTAACTCGATCAGGTGAGAGCCATAAGTGTGTGCCAGCCACTGGGGTCGAACTATGAGACTAGCTTACTATCCATTGTTCCAGGGCGAGGAAAACTGGATATCTATTAGGACAAAGTACGAGGTCGTTTTTTTGGCACCTGGTGAGAATTGAACTAATTCTAGTAAAGATTTCTTTCGTTAATCTTTTCTACAAATTTTTCTACATTCTCTCTTAACGAATGGCCATCCTATTGAAAAATAAACTCTCTTTTACTTCTTCTGTCCCCCCCTCTCTCTCTCTCTCTCTCTTTCTCCCTCCCACTTCCACTCTCACCCTCTATCTCTATTCCTCTACCCCTCTTTTTCTATCTCTTTCTCTCCTCTCTTTTCTTCTCTATACCCCCCCTCTCTCTCTCTCTCTCTCTCTCTCTCTCTCTCTCTCTCTCTCTCTCTCTCTCTCTCTCTCACAGACAGTAATTTAATGCTTCGTGCAAAATTTCCCAGCTCCATCTCTAAAAAGTTTTCTTTGAGGAGTTAAAATCATCTTTGAAGCAGAAATGTGTTTTCATAACTAGGTATACAGTGGAGCTGTGGTTTTTAGAATTAGGTATACGGCAATATCTTAACTCATAATCAGTAGCGGCCTCGTTGGATATAGACCTTCCCAAGATTCAAGTCCTCTCGGAGCCAATACTTCCCGGACTTGTCTGGTTCGTCATACTATTTTACATCATGTCCGTTTTATGTGACCGCTTTGGATCCATGTTTTGAGTCCAGCGGTTGTTGGCCATTCTTGCAACAAGACCAGCCCATTGCTATTTGAGTTTTCTAACGGATTCTAAGACACCTGTTTATCCTCTACTATATTGTGCTGTCTTATTATTTTTCCATGTTATGTTCAGCATGATTTTCTCCTTCGAACGTTGCATGGTTTTCAATTTGAGGGTAACAGGCATAAAAAAAAAAAAACCCTGGAAATTGAGAAGCCCCTCATACACTTCATTTCCATCATTTCTTCGCAGTTTACCCATCTCTCTGTTCCCTGCAAAGTCAATCAACTATAATAAGCCATTTACAATATCTAGGATAACTCCTGAAGATTGGAAAATGGGTTCCACATAAACTTATTGTATCGAACATAGGTCCAGGGGTGTGGCAAGAGAGGCGAGAGGGTGGAATCGCCCCAAAGCACAGATATACAACATTGCAAAATTTATCAATTAATGATTATGCTTACCCCTAGAACATAGCAAAACTGTACCCCACTGAACACTCTCTCTCTGTCCCTAGCACTGAGAACGCTCGCTAAGCCAATGCATCGGTCAGACTCCTCTTTTCTTAGTTGACACGTGAAATTTTACTTTTGTTACAAGATAGACACTTGCAATGAGGTATAGATATATAATAAACATCCAAAAACTGAGAAAAGCGTGTTTACACCCAAGAAAACCTCCAACATTTGACCATAAATGAAATCTACAGAAGGAACAAAGTCGGTTGCACTTGGGTTAAATTCTCGCACTTCATTAAAATCTAAAAGGTGAATTAAACAGGATTCGCTTCTCCATACAATTTTATCTCAAAACAACGTATCTGATTTCAACTCCTTTGTCAGTTGTTCCTGTGATAAAGCAATCGAACTGAGTTGAAAGAGTGGGTTTATCTTATTCGTTCCATTATGACGTCACTGGTTCCTGGTGAGGACATTGTAATTGTATTGAAAAACAAAAATACAGTCAAAACTCAAGCAGTTTTAACAATAATATTCTTCATAACAAAAATGGAATTTTTACAAAAAAATACTAAAAATTGACGCGACATGACGTCATTCACTCCGTCTCTCTGTCTCTGTCTGTCTGTCTGTCTCTCTCTCTCTCTCTCTTTCTCTCTCTCTTGTCTTAAATTCAAAAGTCTTAAATTCCAATACCTGAAGAATTCACAGTTATAAAGTCGACTTCAAGAGTTCTTCCCTGTGTTTAGTATGATTCGAAGGATTTTCTACTGTGAATCAATGGAGACTAAACAAAATATAACCCAGCATCATTCCAGTGAGTGATTGGCTCGTTTGAATGACGGATTGAAAGAGATGAGACTTTTTCCAAGACTCAGAATCAGAGCCATGAATGTGCTGCAACACAACGCTTGTCTTTGTGTTCCAAATTTTTACTTAGCAAACATTCATGAAGCTGAGATAGGAAGTTCTACCTCATGTGATGCATTATGTGGATCTGTCACCTTCGGACAAACACTGATCCCGTGTTATTCAATACTGTATGTCAGGTCATGCTTCCAAAAGTTTCGAGATTTCGAGATTTTTTTTCGATAACTGAATGATGGTGTTATGAATTTATATGGAAGAGAGATTTTATCAGAATATAACGTGATACTTTCGTTCAATCTCGCAGTTCCTGTTATATTTTGTCAGGTTCTCGCAGCTATTCATTCTCCATACATTCATACATTCATGAAAACAAACTGAGATAGATAGATAGATAGATAGTTTCTATATGAATGAAATGATATTTCCGACTATAAGGATATCCCATTAGCCTTAAAGTGTAAACAACCAATGCAACCTCCCTTCGCATAGTCACCTATGGAGCTGAAATCTGACCAGAAAATTGTCCCTCAAACTGACAACCAAGCAATGTTCACAAGAGAGATCATGTTGAACATCACACGGAGAGACTACACGACAATGCAGTATATAAGAGGAAGATCAGGAGTTCGAGACAATACAGAATCTATTTAAAAATCCAAATGGCAATGGGCAGGTCATGTTGCAAGAATGTCAGAAAAACGGTGGACATCACAACTCTCAACGTGGATCCTCAGAGATCACATGCTAAACCGTGGCAACAGAGAATGAGATGGCATGACGAACTAGACAATGCCTGAAAGTACAGGCACCGTGACGCCCACGATAGAGATGCCTGGTGAATCTTGTGGATGGTCTATATCCAATTATGGATGCTAAAAGGATGATCATGATGATGATGAAATAATGAATTTAGTGAAAATGCTGCCGGTCAGCGAAACACGTAATCGGAAATCATTATATTTTTTCCAGATTGTCAAATCATTGAATTAGGTTGATTGATAGAGAGATAGATAGATGAGAACAAGCTAAAATTGACTAACATATAGACGGTTAAGAAGAATTATCGTTAGATGTTTGAATTGATGAATATGGTTCCTGTCTATCCAACAATAGCATGTTCCCTTACGCCATTTTAAAAAGTGAATGTATGGCAATAGCTGACATTTGTTCCATGTACCATGCAATTACCCGCCAAAGAAGAATGAGAAAGTTTTCACCTGTCCACTGGGAAGAATTTCAAATAATGGAACGCGTCTGCCGAGCTCCTTATCGTAAAGCGGAAATTCTCGAAGAAAATGAAAAGGAAAAAAGTCTTAGACATGAACCTTTGTTACCGGGATTTCTTAGCAGCGAAAGCGAAGATACTTTCGTGCTGAAGAAATGGAGTATCGAAAATTGTTATTGCCATAGTATTGATACGAGAGTGAAGCCAAACAGTAGAATTTGAACCGGGAGAAAAGGACGCTGTGAGAAATGGAGTAAAATGATAATTAAAAGTACTTACGTATATACATGCGTGAATACATAGATGTAGGTATATAATTGTTAATAAATTTATCATGTGGGTATCACACTACAGCTGGCCATTGTTTTAAATGCCAATAGCGTATTTTCAAGTGTAATTTATGTGAAGATATAGATAGATAGATAGATATAGATAGATATAAATAGGTGACATGAACATAAAACTCATATGCACACACATACATAGATAGGTAGATAGATAGATAGATAACTTTTAATGATTTTATTTGATGGTTACTGCAACACAACTGGCTCGTTGTTTCAACGCCGATAGCACATTTTCGAGTGTTTTATATATGGAATATATATATATATATATATATATATATATGTATATAGATATAGATATATATGCATAAATATATACATACACACACACACACACATATATATATATATATATATATATATATATATATATATATATATATATATCGGGAGGTTTTCATTGGATACTATATATATATATATATATATATATAAATATATATATGCATAAATAGATACATATATATATATGTAACATTAATATATACACACACACATATATAGAGAGAGGGAGAGAGAAAGAGGGAGAGACAGAAGACATGACAGATATGAATAAATTTAAAAACAAGAGCAATAGTCGTTAAAAAAGATAAATATTATGCAAATAGAGAAGTCGTTACCATTGGCATATTTTAAAGATTTCATATTTCGATGTACCCTTGTGCACGTTTCTGCATAATTGACATTTTCATAAAATAGAAAATGATGTTGGATATAGAAGATAGAAGTGGGTTAATCTTAAATATACATATATATATATATATATATATATATATATATATATATATATATATATATATATATATATATATATATATATATATATTGGTTTATTCCCTGCTTCGTAATTCTTCTTCTTTTTTTTTTTTGCTTTTTTCTATTAGTTCTTCTAAAGTCAGAAATAAGTAGTACATCTTACATTGCGTACAGGTAAAATACCTGGTTAGGATGTATGCCCAACTTTGCTATCGAATATCTCGTCTTATTTCCGCACGAAATCTACACGAGCACGGTCGAAATGGTGGAACTAATCTGTTGGGCGTTAAATCTTCTGTATTCAATGAAAACCTCCCGATAATTTTCCTGATGTATGAAAGCTTGGCATTTCTATATATTGATATAAAACCCACACGTATGTTGATATTTAATGAGCCTAACCAGATCTGGCACAAGACCGTAGAAATTTGAGTTTTAGGTCGTTGCACATGAAATGTGTTCTTTCACTTCATTGAGAATAATGCTTGGATATTTACTCACGTAATTGTATTTCATCAGATTCAATGTAAGTAAAGATTAATTTGTTATATATTGAGTTTTTTTTATTCTTTTACAACAATGGTGATTACCCTACAATAGTTTTCATGGACGATTTCGAATTAGAACATAATGTTGCCCGAACCACCGATAACGTCAACAAAGTATGTTGAGTTGACGATAATTCATAGTGAACTGTTGAGTGTTGGTTCAATAGGTTAAAATATTGAAGTATGGATACTGCAAAGTTCAGACATTTTCTCAATAATAATGAATAATTATAGACGATGACCCACAAACAAGTTTAAGCACTTTCTGGAGACTGAGGACAGCAACCATATCACGTCAATCCCTGACAATACAAAAGGTTAGCGAGTTGGATTGTGCGAGACAATATTGGGATCATCTGTGCACACAAAATAAAAGCTTAAACTGTAACAACCCACGGGCCTGCAAACACACCAAAAAATAATAAACCGGAACAGGAAAGCAAATTATATACCTTTTTAAAGATTTCATAAAATTGATTTGAGGAGTGAGCTTAACTCTCATCACCCGTTAACCGTCGGGCTTGTGCACCCACAAGCAAATTTTATATATATTTTTTAAGATTTCAAAAAAATTACCAATCGCACGACAAAATCGGTTGAAAAAAATACTTGTTTCCCAAATATTTGAAAATACCAGAAAAAATTACGTGTCTCCCTTAAATTTGAAAATGCCAAAATTGCCCTGACCCTCAAACGATCTGTAGAGGTCACTGGCAATCAGCACCACCTATCCTATGTTCATCCACAGCTCAATTTATCTTTGTACAAACATTCTTAGCCCGTAACGTGCCGCCGTTTGGAATTCTATAAAACATAAAGTTGGAGAGTAATAAAAACCCAATGGTCCATGGATTCCGAACGAACATTTTCAGTGCAGGCAGATCATTAGCATCAGGATGATTGGCGCTACACAAACTTCATTGTCCTAATAATTTCGGCCTTGTCCTGATCTTGGCAAATACACTAGACTCCAGTTACACTGGACTCCCTTTATTACGGCACATTCAGGATTTAAAAGTTTCGTTATAATGGATTTGCCTTCGAAACTTGTTGACCCTATGCGAAACGTATCGATAATGAGAATCCATAAAGTATGGAAAAATATTTTTTGTGACCCTTTTACGGTCGAATGTTACTTTAGGCAGAATTTTTGTTTAAGTTTTATTATTTTTAGTTTTTTAAAATAACGAACTGAAATATCTTTTTGCTGTTGCTGCAAACAGTAGTCTTGCGAGAACAGGGAAACGTACTTGCTTTTAGGACGTATGTGTCATTGAATCTTACCGTTAGAACGAGTGCCTTTACAACGAAAGTTTACTGTAACATAAGTTTTATATTTCTGAACTCACGAATGCGTTATGTCATAATTTCTATGCGTGTTTGCAAAATGAACCAGTCCGTGTATCTGACAGTTATATGCCTTCAGACAGGCGTTGCATTTTCTAAAGCCACAATCATTTCACGTCTGATTGTGTCCAAAACCCGTCAGAGCTCAATGAACAAATTTCCGTTTCGTACGTAACAATGTGTTTGAGACGGGATCCTCGTGTCAGCTAATAAAGTAACGCACGCTTTTTAATCTCGTTCCTTGATCCGATGGGCGAAAAGCCGAACACGGAAGCCGGTCACTCAAGCCACGTCATGTGATGTCCGAGTATTTAATATCGTAGTAGAGAACGCCATGTTTCCAATTTTCAGAGCCACTTACTTGGACTTTCGCTACGCGTTCGTCGCCTGTGGTCAGTTAATAAAAATTTGCAATATCCAAGACACTCTTTCTTCGACGGTTCGTCTATCGAATGCACATGCGAAAAACTTATACATCTAGAGAGCACTCGGAGAACGTATACCTCTGCCTCAGTGTGTGTATGCGTGTGTGCACCGTGATTACTCGACAGCAAACTATTGTATGAAATTGACATTCACCACATATATTAGTTCGCACGTGAGGCAGAATAGAGTGGCGTTTGAAGCTGTTTGGATCAGTGGTTCTCGAGAAATGTAATAAATTCAAGAAAAAAAAAAGGAATAATACAGATATTCCTTCATAAGTTTCAATAAATTGTAGCCTTATGGTTGCCCTGGAAGCCAGGAACCTCAATGACAAAGCTGTCCCAAGCTTCTTTTTTTTCTCCTTGGGAGGGACATTCTTTAGGATTTCCGTCCACTCTTTATTTTACAGAAAGCAGACGATAGATAATAGAAAGAAATGAGTAGGACATTCGCTTTGAAATGATTAATTATTTTTAAATATGCAACAGTATTTATCCTGTTTGAAATCGACACATTATACGGAATTTCTTTTGGAAAACTTATTCAATTATTTTTGTGAAATCTAATTAATTAGCAATCTTATTCATTTTTCAAATATTCAATCACTGTTCATTCCATGTTACTACAACATAGTTTTTATTTACCTTGACGCTTTCCTCTCCTGATTTTGAAGCAACAGAATTGTGAAAACTCTTCAAGAGAGTCAGATCAGACAAAAGACAACAGAATGAGTTAACGTTCAATCAATTCTTCAAATTAGAAATCGAAAAAATACGTATTTGCCGAAAGTCTTTTTTGATCACCAAGATGAATCAATGAAATATTTTTTTTAAATATGGTAAAATATGTTAGACCCCTTCCAACCATGCGCCTTTGGAACCGATACTGCTCTAATACAGAATAGTACAAGATGTGGAAGATAGAGAACTGAAATTGCTTCTTTTTCTTTTTTTTTTTTTTTTCGCAGATGCGCTGTATCCAGCATATCTTAAGTGAGGTGTGCCGTTTCTCCAGGCCACAATCATTCCATGTACGTTACGGCTGAATGGTGTCAGACAAAGGTTCTCGTACACCCACTGGAGTTGAACAACGTCAAGTCTGGTCAGACCCTTAATGGTTAACTGTCTGAGAATACCAGGTGCCGTGAGCAGTAAGGGGGTCAACTTTGACAGAGAATAAGGAGAGGAAAATTCAATATACGTACAATTTAAGTCATTATCTTTAATCGAGGAATTTAAACGAAAAAAAAAGGAGGAGTATAAAACCAATGTATCCTCGCGATAGTCACTTATGGATCTGAAACATGGAACCTATCTGAAAGACTGCCCCACAAACTGAGTACCATGCAACGTGCGCATTAAAGAATCATGCTCAACCTCACATGGGATGACCACAAGATAGTAGATTATTTAAGAAAAAATTAATCTTGAGTCAGCGAACCATAGAATCCATTAGAAAATTCAAATGTCAGTAGTCATGTTGTATGAATGGAAGACAACCCATGAACATCATAACTCACGAAATTGATCCCTAGGATTCCCATGCGAAAACGAAGCTAGTAGAATACATGACAGAGAGACGAACTGGACATGTTCAGAAAGTATTAGCTCTGTGACGCCCATGATAGAGAGGCCTGGTGAATTCTGCGAAGGCATATGATCAACGATGGACGATGGAAGACAGATGATGATGATGATTAATACGATAGTGATGAACAAGTGCAGATGAATTATTCTTTATAAGATATGAATATTTCCGAAAAATTCCTTGGTTCTATGGCAAATTCCCGGAGCAAATTCTCTGAATCGATCATTATTTGTTGTCCGATGGAAATGCGGACCAGTAAAGACAACTGTTCGAATTCTCATCAAGAAGCTTCTCCCTTTTGCAACCACGGTTGCAGGGATATTTGTTTCACCAGGCACAATCGCTCAAACCTGAGGCTCATTAAATTTTGTTCATACTTGGGCAATGCCCGCTGTATATCTGAAAAAGGCTCGGACTTTATGGCATGCAGAGCAACCAGCAATAATTGTAATGTAAAATAATTTCCGTCCGTCGTACAAAACTATAACTTTGAAGTATTTCGGTTACTTCTTTTCAGTATAGCTAATCTATATCTAAATTTGGATAATTTCAAAGTGCAGAAGTAAAGAGTGACAATCTAAACAAAAACTCAGTAGAAAAAACTAATTTCTGTATTTTTAAATCAATTCTATTAGATTTCTCAAGAACCGCTGGCCTGGACAACTTCAAGCTCGACACTGCGCTCCCTTATGTGCTGACTAAAATATCAGGCGAATGTCATCTTCGTACAATGGCCGGTTGTCGGGTAACCGTGATGCATACGCACACACAGGGATACACAGAGAGATTTATTCAGTCCTAGTTAGATTGTAATTAGATACATGATACTTTAGATTAATGGCCCTTAACCTCTTTTGTTCCAGGCCCTACCCAACAACTCAAAAATTGTATGTCCCCCATTCCATAAGATTTCAATTATATACCACAAGGTAGGGATAACCACATCTTATCCTAAATAATGATGGATTCTACTTTTGGGATATATTTATTTTTGGGCACTAACTGAATTTTTTGGAATTGTTTTATTCTGTGAAATTAAGTAGCAACATCGCGATTACCTAATCGCTTTGTATCTCATAAAGTTAATGATTTGAGACTTAGGGACTGTTGGGTCTATAGCAATATTCGTAATAAATAATAATGTGTAATTAGGATTTGATGATATTGTATGATTTTGAATTGATCATTAAATCCTTAGCCCGACGCAGTTTTCAGCCACGTAGTACTTTCTGTTCTTCATGCCCAAATCACTAATTACACCCCTGATTATTCTAATTAATTCCCTTGGGGCATGCGCATAACATTCAGTAAAATGCAAATGATGTTTTTCCGGTTTAAATTTTGGTATTATTCGAACGAACACTATTAGATAAACAAAATATTGTTTAAAACAAGAACTAAGACGATGTTTGTTCCTTTTTAGTGAGAGTCATTTACTAATTGCTTATGTGTAAAAAAAAAAGAAAATATGTCAATTATTTCCTCCAAATTTTGCTTTTTGTGACCAGGACAGCGATTTTTTTTATGTACCTATTTGTGATTGTAAATGGGTGAATTCTCAATTCACATATTTGTTTAATTCACGTATTGATTTAAATCAACATGATATCAAACAAAGGAGATCATCGGGGTCCAGTATTTTCTTGTTGAATTGCTTGCATTTCTCTCCTGAATTTTCTCCCAATGGTTTCCTAATCAAGATGAGAGTAGGATTCACAGCCTGCATCCCATTTTACCGTAGTTCTTCACCATAATCTCGAACATTTCCTCATAGTTCTCGGCCTCGTGGAAGCCCTGGAAGCCCTGAATCTCTATAACAAGGTTGTTCCAAGCTTTTCCTCCTTGTGAGTGACTCTTTTGTATAATTCCTTGCTCTCCAGGGTATTTTTTTCTTCTTCTGTGATTCGACCAAGACACCGGCTTCGGCGTTTGCCTCAAACAGTTTTCTATTAAGATGTTCAAGAGCTATAACGCATATTCAAGTATGCTAATCGGAGATGAAGACAAATTCTAGAACACTTCAATCCACCTGCCATACAACAGCGTCAAGTGAAGTATGGTAGGTATGGTTGGGGGTTTTCGGAGACTTCAAAATGGTGGAATTCCTGATATGTCTCTAAGTTTGCCTGCTATGAGACAGTAGGTACCACTTTTGGTCCAACTAAAATCGGGACTGGCCATATCCAATCAATTTCTCTAGGGATGAATAATATCACGTGGGAGCCACCAGTTGACTTCGGGAAGGTGTTGCTCCTATGACTGCATATATAACTACACCTTATGAAACAGTTTTCTGCACCTTGACATAAGGTGTTTACAGCTTTCAAGTACTAAGGCAAAATAGGTAAATTACAAAATATCACTGTTTTTTTATTGTAGCCATTTTCAATACCTTTTAAACCTAATGAATCAGGGAATAACACTTATTACTAAAAAATATAAGTAAAAGTATGGAAAAAGGTGCAAAGAGTAATTTCATGTATAAATAAGCATGTTCCTCCGAAAGTTCGGAACCATTCGGCAATGTTCGTAATACATCTGTCATTTTCGTCAGAAATTCAGATGTACTTCGTTTTTCGAAAGTTCACTTCATGCTACCTTTTTTACTAAAAAAGCGAAAAGTGGAAAAGACATTCAGCGTTTCTTTTGCAGCGTGCAGCGCGTACGTCTTCTTCTTTCTTCGACACCCCACTCTCTTGTACATCCTGACACCCTTAACCACTAATGATCAAGCCCAAAATAATATCACCCACATTCTAAGTGTCTGTAAATGCTGAAGAAAAAATCTCCAAATAAATTAATGGTAATTGCTAATTTGCTTCACACTATTTTAGCTTATGAAAGGTTTGTTTTCAGATGGCTGGTAATGGACTTATTTTATCCAAATTACTCTTTCATATTGTTTGCCAAAAATGTTTGAAATGAAGTATGATAACTAAAATTGAGAACCATACATGCTTAAGAGAGGACCATCTTTAACACCACAAGAAAGAACATTTATATCTGAGAACAAACAGGGATCAAGGATATTAAACCCATTAGAAAGCTCAAATGGCAATGCGCTGATCATTCTGCAAGAATATCAGACAATTGCATTGGACATCATGACTCATAACTCTGATCGCTAGTGATCATGTGCAAATTTGTGGCTAGCAGATATCAAGTGACAGATG
>OY735200.1:23246677-23269177 GCA_963457665.1 Thysanoteuthis rhombus
TTCAGAGGATTTTATTGCCATTTTTCTCGGCAAGCATATCATTTTCGTTTCAGGAATCATTTTATGGAAGTCCCAGAAAAAAATTACATGGATAACGTCTTAATCAGTCTGGCCATCGAAGCGTTGTGATAAGAAGTTTTAACTCTATTTTGAATTTCATGCCGCCTACTAAAACGGTCGGAGATTATTCGACCTATTGAGATAAGGAGCAACAACAAGATTTTTTTTAAACAAACTTGTAAAGACCTACGATTGAATAACTTACTCTCAGAATTCAAGTAACACAATACTGTGACTACTTCTATGACTAAGTAGTAAACATACAACACGGGGTAAAGAACCAGAAATGAGAAATTGCAGTATAGTTGTGAACCTTGTCTAAATATACTGGAATCGTGGCCTATTTAGTTATGGCGTGGTTGACATTGGCTAATTGTCAGGATATTGGATGTGAGTTCGAATCTCATCAGAAGTTACATTGTGATGAAATTCGATGATAATTTGAAGAAAAAGAATGACCGAAGACTGATGAAACGAATTTGCTTAACTTGAATGATCGAAAAAGCTGATTCCATTTTTTAATTAATACTTTATGCACCTTTACGAAGTCTGTCTGGAATTTTTTTTATCAGTAAAAAAAAAAATAACGTACTTGAGGCTCGTTGCATTCTCCCTAATCTTGTCTACGGTCGGAAATCCCCATCCCTTTCAGTGGTGTAAAGCTTGAAGTCACAGAAAGATAAATCTGAACTTTAGCGGGGCTGAATAACTGGGATGATTCGATCTTTTCCAAAAAGCACGAGACGTGAATAATGACAAACCAACTCAATGCCATCTTCCTACCGACTGCATAGCCCCACAGAAGAGTGTCTGTTCACACAAGAGTAGTAAGACCTTCTTTGATGGGTTGCAACCGATTCTCGAGATATTCAAAATGGCTATTTGGACCTTATGTATGTCTGAACAAGTTAGAATTGAAATTTATCAGTATCTTACGGAAAAATCGAAACAGTTTGTTTTGTTTTTTTTACTTTTCGATTTTAAACAGCTTAATTTTTTTCGAGACTTTTAGTGGCGATAGAGAGCGTTACAAGATCAGTTACGTGTGCCTCTCAGGTTAACAGAATGTCTCATGTCTGCGCCATCTCTGACATCTCTGTGTAAAAACAATTCCAACATAGAGCTGATCGGAGATAAAAACGACTAAAAACATGTCTGCAAGTGGATCGGTCTGTTGAGCGATGAATCAGTTGACTGAAAAGTCTACTTTCATATTCTCAGTCTCACAAAATCAACAATTTCACCGACACCAACAACGAAAATTATAATAATGCCACGTGACACATGAGGCAATGATTGTGTTTCCATTCATAGAACGATCTATGGAGACCCATTCACTTTGTCTTTAACAATTTTGGATTTTTACCGGGTTTGGGTTCTAACCCGACTCTCAAGATCGTCTGCCTCACAGGGTTTAAGGACTATTACTCATAGCTCGAGGGAGAATCGATTTCATGCCTTCTCTACATGCATTAGTTCCAAGTGAAGATCCAATCATTGTTTGTACCGATTGGCTTTTCACAGAGTTGGGATTCTAGTCCAACCCTCTATATGCCCTGGCTTACAGGGCTAAGAGGCTTCACGCATAGCTGGAGAGAAGAATGGATTCATGTCGTTTCAAAGGGAATTAATACGAAGTGAACATTAACTGTTTAGTTCAAACTCGGTCCGCCGACTCAATTCCCCGTGAGGTCTCCTGCACTCCACTCGGAAAAGCGTCAAATTACACATAACTCATAGTGTCTCATACTTTCTGTGTACCCAGTATAAGGTATAAGGTATTATTTTCTTTACACATTTGTTTTGTAAAACGAAGGAGAAATTCTAACCTTAAACCTAATCCATTGCTATATTTTCTCTTCAAAAACCTGAACTTGCTTGCACGCTTATAAGCCGTCATATCAGTTTACTAAGATAAGGAAATTTAGTTTGTTAAAGCTTATTAAAATATCGTATTCTAAAAAAAAAGAAAGAAAACCTTGCACTGGGTTTATTAAACTTCTGTAATTTAATAATGGAAGAAAAATCAATTTTCTGGAGGACTGCAGAAGGAAACCTTAGCAGTTCTTCGCTGAGAAAGATAAAAAGTTCTATGAGGATTAAATTATGAAGTTGACTGGAAGATGACAGAAGATAGAGGGGGGAACACGGTTGATACGTTGTTCAATAAAGTTGATGCCGAAAAAATCGTCTTTTATTTTCACTTAATAAACCAATTGAACATTTTGTGTGAAACTGCACTAGCATAAGCTGCTTATATCACCTGGTGATTCTTAACAATCATCCATCTAAGTACTGACCCTTACAGTGGCCCCCCCCCAAAAAAAAAAACTTACCATCTCACTTTGTTTAGGAAGTCTAACAAAAGTAGTCATTCTATTCATATCTAATAACATATTCAAATATTTTGAGATTACTCAATTTTAAGAGTATTCTGACGGCTCTATATGATAACGCCCACACGTGGACTGGGATTACAACATCCACTCATGTTCATTATATTTTCTGGTTTAATTTAATATTTTTTGCTTCCAAGTATGCGTGTTCTAGTTATTCAACATGAATAAAGATAGTGTTAATAGTTTGGGATGAGGTTCGATGCCACTCAAAGAGCCAAAATATATACCAATATAAGCCTCAAAGTGTATTTTATCTGCTTTGATAGCTTAGATTATGACAAATTTGTCTTGAATACATTGTTAAATGGTTAGAACCGAACGCTTCAAACAGTTTAGAGAATTATCCGATAGTTTTAAATTGTCGTAAGTGTTTATTACGAATCAATTTAAGAACATTATAAAAGTAGTTATAATTCATATTGTTGATGTAAAAGTTACAATTTCTAAAATAAAAAACTTCCATACCTTTTTATGAATACATACTCCCAGTAGAAGGTGGAGTAGAACTGATACACAACCCAAAACAACAGAAGGTATTAAGAAAATATTTAAGGTGTTGGTAGATCAATACTTGAACTAACAGAAGCATAAGGAAAGAAAAGGCAAAGCAAAATATAATAGTCAAGTTTATTGATGGACTTCAGGATACACTGTTGGTTGTTGACAAGAAAACAGCAGAGCAGCTGAAAGCTTTTACAGACACTAAAAAGATAGAAGATTGGAACTATCTGTGCAGTTCAAAGGAAGGGTTGAAGAGACAGTTGGACTGACGAGACAATGGAAAGTTGAAAAGAGAGAAAAGAAAGGGAGTTAAATAGGAAGAGCGAATGAAGAAATCACAGAAGTTTAACTCTAATCTGAAGCAATGTCTTCACAATCTACAGAAGAGGTCAAAGAAGAAATTGATGAAACACAGGACTCTGAATACAAGATGAAGGCTCCAACCAAATCTCAACAGAAGAAAAGGGGAAGGATTATATCTCCGAAGGTGTGCATTGTGGCAGCAAAGTATTCTCTATCAAACAGAGGAGTATTCGAGCTTTTAGGTGCCTCGACATCAGAAAGTTACCCTGACGACAAAATCTTCAGAGAATAGTATAGTTTACGCTGTAAACCCAAACTGCTGATAAGATAGTGTCTGATGAGTTGGCTGCTCAAACTGATTATTGTACAATCCATTGGGGTGGAAAGATTTTACAAGCATTGACCCATGAAAGGGTTGATATCTGATGGAATGGAATTTGGCTTGATATCATTATCAACAGCAGCTGTCTTTTTCCGTCCATCGTTGGACATGGACCTTCTCCAAGATTTGCCAGCCCTCTCTATCAAGGGCATCGCAGCGACAGTATTTTCTGAATTCATCTAGCTCATTGTATCATCTTGCTTTCTGTCGGCTACAATGTCGCATATGTTCTCCGGGGATGCATGTTGTGAGTCGCGATGTCCAGCGATCGTCCAGCATTCTTATAACACGACTAACCCATTGCCATTTGAATTTTTCAATGGTTTCTAAGATACCAAAGATTTGTATTTTTTTTTCAAATATACAATGTTGTCTTATTATCTCTTCCTGTGGCGTTGAGCATGATTCTCTCGTGTGTTCGTTGCACACTTCTCAGTTTGAAGGTCAGTTTCTTGGTAAGGTCCCATGTTTCAGCTCCGTAGGTGAGTATCGGCAGGATATATTTGTTGTATACCTTTCTTCTTGGAACTGGTGGGATTTTCTTGTTCACGAAGGCTAATTATACTCTACGAAAAGCTTGACAACTTGATGTGATTCTTTGCTTTATTTCTTCTTCTTTTAGGCATTTCATGGACGTCCATTGTCCTGGGTAGATGTAACAGTCTACCTGCTTCAGCTTCGTGTTTTTCATTTTGATTGTTGTGTCTTTGTCCTCAACGTGTTTGTTGTAAATGTCATTTATTGTGCTGATCTTCATATGAAGACTGACTTTTTTGCTTCCTTTATTTAGTATATCTAGCATTATTTGGAGATTGAAGGTTGTAAATGGGACATCAGCCGTAGAACATCGAGTGATACTCTCTTTACTATTCGACCAAAGCATCCCTAAAAAAGATGTCTATTTGATATTACAGCTACTGTATATATTGGGGGAGCAAGTGTGATTATTCTTGGAAAATTAGAGCGAGGAAAATGAAGGAAAACAAAAACAGAATCTGATGAGCCTCTCTTTAAGAAGTTCTATAACTTGTGGAAATATGTCAACGTGGAAAATCTTAATTCTCTGAAAATAAAAGGTAATTGCACTCTACTGCGAGATATTGATATGACAAAGAGTCTTTCTTCTGATTGACTGGAAAATGAGAAAACAAAGAGGAGATTACTTAGAAATGGCAAATCTCTGCCTTGTTTATCTTGGCTGAGTTCTATCATAGAAATTTCTTGAGCTAGAGCAGCGGCCTTCATCTGCCTATCACCATAGTCAGTGGATTTTAAAAGTGCTGTGTGTTGAAGATATCTGTGCTTAAGCTTCATTTCATTCAGGATATTGATAAAAGTTTCGCCTTCTTCAATTTTGTGGGTTTTTTTTTTTCATTTCAAAACGTGGATAACAAAATTGTTAGAAAATGTATGCAGTGCTAAAAGGACATGGTTAGTTGAATTTCAACAAATAACCAACGCTAAGCCACACGTTGTACTCTGATGAAAGGTTGGTAGGTCTTGCAATCTTCAATACAAGAGTTGAAGATATGAAGAAATAGGACCATGCGCAGCAAAATCTTAAAATACAGGGCAGGACCCTAAAGAAATGAGCAACTTAGACCAGCAAGCTCCTCTTACACACTTCGTTTGTCCTGACATTTATCGTTGGCTTAACCTTCTCAATATAGACAGAGTTATTGAAGAAACCTGTTTCTATATGGCAGTCTTCTGATGAATACCATCATGCTGTGAACTCTATTAGAGGGTTATTGGCGATCAACAATGCAGCTGAAAGCACTGCATGGACAAAGAAGGCCACGATGAGAGGACCATCTCCTGGCAACATTTTAAGTTGTAGATGCCATGAGAAAGTTCCAAAGATCATTAGCTACTCCATCAGAAGTGGAAGCTGACTTTGATTTTCACGGATCGCACTGACAATAGAAATAACATAAAACTAGTTCAAGGGATACGTAGACAGTCAAACTAATTTTTTGTATATTAACATAAGAAATACCACCGTTTTGACGTGATTGTTGAAATATGTTTGTTTTTTGTAAAATGTATCAGATGTTTGCCCACAGCACCTGGGACCCTCCCCCATATACAAAAAAAAATCACAAGGTGTTTAATCATGATTGTGTTACCTGCAACTTGAATATCGGTAGGCAAAAATATTATGATAACACAGAAATCAAAAATTAATGCGGGAGGAAGTGCTATTTCTAGCTTGGGCGTGGGTGATGCTATGGCCGCTGGGAGAGCGATAGAAATTGAGGAATCTCAAAGGTTTTCACGTTGCCGTTGAGCGTTGGTAAAATGGCAATTCTTGGGTGACTTTTCAAACAATATGAGAGAGTAATTTTTTTTTGCCCATCCGACTAACCATGTTTGACGATGCTACGCGTTACTGATTAGACAGACACCATTGTATTGAATGTGATTCGACCATTAGCAGGGGGGGGGCACTGGAAGCAATTAGGAACAGGGGGAGGGGGCTTTCCAGAAAGAGCATTTAGGACATGTATTTTTATCATGTGACAGCAAAGTTATGGTGAAGGTGCATGGAGTGGTTCTCAACCAGGGGCCGCGCATCCCAGAGTGTCCATGAAGGCATTACAGCCATAATAATGTTTATGATTGAAAAGAGAAAATATTTCTGTTTCTTTGACTCAATAAGAACAGATAGTATTCTTTGATCTTAGAGTAAAATCAGCAAAAGGCTGGACTATGAAAATAAGACGATGTCTCAAAATTGAACTTTCATAAAAGATATGTAACTATTGCGACGCACTTTAAAAGACTGCTCAAATAGTGTGTGGTAGATGCTACGATATAGAAATGGATAAAATGAGAAAAGAGATTTCTTACCTTTTGTAGTTGCTTTTGATCAGAGTAACTCTTCCTATCAACTTAAATGGCAGTTTCTTCTTCATCTATAGCAAAGAATAGCGGCCTAGATTTGTCAATGAAATAATGATTTGAGCAGAACTTGACACCAGTACTCAAGATTATTTCTGAAAACCGCAAAATTTTCACTGGACTATTTCCGAAATTTCCTCCTGGTCATATGTGATGCACGAGGAAAAAATCTATTGCTGAAACTGTCCTTGAAAATGACTAAAATTAGCTATGGTTTTACATTTCCAGCTAACTGTATTGCTAAAAAAAATTATATAGATATTATATTTTTATTTAAAGTCCACTCATCTAATTGAAAAACCAAGATTCCAGAACAAATTAATTATGAGAATAAAAAGTTTACTTTCATAAACTTATTAATATTTTTTTGATTTTCGGTTATTGTAGAGTTGTGTCCGATAAATTGGATAAAAATTCAGTCGGATATAATCGAAAAAGAGTTCAATTGGCAACACCAGGTTGTCTACGAAATAACAGGAGACTTTTCGATGGAGTTTACGCCGGAATGTTTTTCCGTACTCCAAGGCCTCAGTTGGAAATTAAGAGATGATGATGACATCTTGTTTGTATCATTATCTTGGAGGAAAGAAGTTGACAAAAAAGCAAGACACCCACGCAACGGATTGTAGATGTTTTCCTGTTTTGTTTTCTTTTTCAATCTTCCTCCTGCGAAGTATAGAGAACCTAAATAATTCAGAGATTTTATTTTATAGTGGAAATGTTTTTGCAGTTATGACATAAATGTTATTTAGTTGGTGATTAGATATAGATATCTATTTCAGCCTCACGCTTTCCTTTTTTTCTTGAAGGTTCCGACGCCCCTGACCATAAGCCACTCCGCTTATCTCTTTAAAATAACATTATCTATAAAAGATCTATTTTTTCGGAATCTGTACAGCGGGTCGTTCATAAATCAAACTGCGAATGTTGAGACATGATTGGCTATATTTTCTGTCTGTAGCGTTTGTCATTTGTTAATAGGAAATAACTATTTAATGATGATTAAGGAGTAATACTCAGTAATTATTAATTTATTTTTATGATTATTTTTACTTTCGGGAAATGCATGAATGCTGGGTTCATTCTGTTTGAATAAGAAAATGTTGAGTACTATGATTTTTTAAGTAAAGTGCTACTGTCAAATTATTTGAATACTTGTATCCTACCGATAGTCACCTATGGAGTTGAAACATGGAAACTAACCAAATAATTGACCCTCAAACTAAGAACCACGCAACGTGCAAATGAGAGAATCATGCTCAACTTCACATGAAGAGATCATATGACAGAACAGTATATTAGAGAAATGACAGGAGTCAGAGATATCATAGAAACAGTGGCAAATGGCAATGGGCTGGACATGTTGCAAGAATATCAAACAATCGATGGACATCACGACTCACCACCTGGATCCCAAGTGATCAGAAAGTATTGGCTTCGCAATGCCCATAATGGAGACGTCTAGCAGATCTGGGGGAAGGTCTATGTCAAACTATGGACGCTAAAAGGCTATTGATGCTGCTAATAATGATCATTTTTCGACAGAGTGAATAAATCAGTCCATTCATATTTATCAAAATTGGAGCCAAGCAAAAATGGTGGATATTAAGTTGGGAAGATTTGTAGCGCTAATTTCTCAAGTAAGGAATGCCCATTAATTTAAAAAATTGAGATGAATATTATCAAACAACAATTATAACCTCTGATTGCTTACCCAGAGACATCCAGGCTGCACAACCAGTTCTTAAGATATTTAAGATGATTTCATATTTTTGAGAGAAACTTTGTATATTATATTTCTTGAGCAATTGGATCTTTCTGACATGGACGTTCTAATTACGGATTTGACCATCGAAGCTTAACGTCTATCCCGTAAAGGTTGAAATAAATGAAAGAGAAACAGGGCAGGAGAGAGACTACTGGTGAAGTCTACCCAAATCTCGTTCAATTCTCGTTAATGTGACTTCCGGTTATTGCATCGTCATCTGTAAAGGAACGGAAGTACGCTTAAGCAAAAACTGGAAGAGGAGTAAAAGAAAGGGAAATAAAAACATTTCTTCTTCATCACTGCTCGCGCCTCAACAGCTTAAAGGCATCATAATTTTCGTATTTGGACTTAAGACCCTAGAATCCAACTCTTAAGAAGGAAATGAGATATTAATACCTAAATCTACTGGGAAATTGAATGACTGTTTAGAGAGATGTATTTAAACGGCATGAAACAAATATAATAGACTGTTTGGTTATGATGGGCGTTTGATAATATTTACACTGTCTTTAAAGAGCGTCATCTTTTTTTCATTTGGTCGTGATGGGATGAAGTAATTGTCATGCCTTATTAACACAGTAAATTTCGATCAGTTAATCTCAAACGGGAGACGCTTAGCTCAGAGACGAGGAAATTTCGAATGAGGAGGAAATTTAGCCAGGCCAGAGATCGGTGTGTGTGGGGGGGGGGGTCAGTCTGACGGGGAGGGAACGTATAATGGAAAGTATTATGTGAAAATTTACTTGATTTACTGACTCAGAATGGAGGAGGAAGTGTGGAACCTGGAATCGCCTGGAATGTGACCTGGGATTCTGTGAACCACTGATTTAGATCATTTCTTGGGGAAATTGATTCAGATTACCAAACCACTATACAGACAATTACTAGTACAGAGTTGGCTTCTCGTTGGATTTCGCGTATTCTTTTTTCTTTTTTTTTTTTCTTGCTTTCTGCTAAACTATTCTAAGCTTAGTAAGCAACATTGGACTCTTAAAATATCTATTGACAATCACACGTCGGTCTGGCTGGTTCACTAATACTGATAGTTCTATCCCTAAAGGCTTTTCAACTACTATGGCATTGTGCCAGATTAAACTAGATTATCTAAAAAGTCTGTCCGGAGAGTACCCAGCCATTTAATATTATCCAAAAGAAATAGCCTAACTAGGGTGATACCGCCTCTGTTCATGTTGAAGTTCTTATCTTAGGAACTCCGAACGCATTCATCTCGACGCCCCTTCCACAAAACAGTCTGCAAATTCCTCTTTTGATATCAACTTCCACGGCGTGTTGTCCCTAATATTGTCATATGTCCGTTTGTAATGATTTAAGAATACAACTAACGACAGCAAGGTATGTGTAGGGAATGAATGCATGACTCTTTCGACTGTGATAAGATGTTGACTGTTAATCTGTTGTTTTGTAGCAGCGTTGTGGATGTTACTAACAGTTATCGACTGCTGCTGGTTAATTACCGGTCGATTGTCGATTTATTGCAGATGTTTGTTTGAGAATATTCCAATTTACGAAAAACGCAAAATGAACTGAGAACACTTTTATTTGTAAAAGATGTTTTTATACAGGTATAGAACAGTGTGATGTTTGTATGTCGATTACAACGGAGGGTAAGAGAAGGATATATATATATATATATATATATATATATATATATATATATATATATATATATATATATATAAAGACAGAAAGAGAAAGAGAGAGAAAGAGGTACATGGAATGAAAAACTCTCACAGTGTAAGTCTCATCTTAGTGACACTTTCCAGGTTGGGTGTCCGTGGTTCTCCGGCCACGCTGCAGCCTCTTAACTTTGTCCGAGCGGTCTTCAAGCGACTCCCGGTAGTTTCCCCTCGCAGTCTCCCACAACTTTCAATTTGTCGTTCGTATTTACTCTGTTTTAGTGTACGTGAGAGTGTCTGTTCTAACATGCATAGTAAGTTCACCTCTGTTTCTTAAGTTACATCGTGCAACCGGTTCTCAAGATATTCAAAATAGCCGGATACTTTTTCAACCGACCTCGAATAATTTATGGGCGCTAATCGAAACACATTGACCAGAAAGCTTGTCTCGTAAGCCAGTGCTTTTTGCTAGACTGGGTTTAGCTTGGTAAATAGTTTAGAGCCCTTCCCATCGTCCCATCAGGAATAAAATCGTCTCGAAGACCAATTTCTGATGGAGCTTTATTCACTGCTTTCTGGGTTCCCAAATCCCATGGGTTTGTGCTAAAACTAAAAATCCATCTATTTAAAATGTTGATGTTACTTTGCATGACAGGAGCAACTGTTTAATTGACCAAACATGTTTTATTTCCGTTGAATTTTTGAAATTTACTATCAATTTGTGTGTATGTATGTGTGTGTGTGTGTGTCTGTGCATGAGTGCACCCCTACTTCACCAACGGATCTGCATCAATAACAACTGTAGTCTCAAAACCTGTCATAAGAACTGTTTTCCTTATTGTATGGTCTTGGGTCATCTACCCCTGCCATGACTGCCAACGCCTCAAGAGCTTCCGTCTGTGCTGATACCGGGCCAGCTCCTGTGTGCACTGGACCGATTTCATTCTAAATTTTGAATTTTTCAAAGGCTACGAACAACCAGGCCACGCCCCACGAGATACCGTTGTTTAGGACAGGATACGCACAGTCCAACATATATATATATATAAAACTCAAAACTCAAAACACTTTATCCTGGTGGATTAAACACTAAACACAACAACCCTCATCACAGAGAACTGTAATTCACAAAACTCCTACCAATAATATCCTCACACCCACATCTAAGATACATTCAATAATGGGAGCTTCAAAGTCACCTAGACCCATAAGAAAAAATCACCTTAGCCAGTTATACCTCTTGTCCAAATCATTGCCAACACATTTTTGATAACTTGTAAGGTTGATACCTATGCAGCTCCTTGACTTCACTACCCTTCCATTTACACTATCCCTAACATACCAGAAAAATCTAACTCCACATCATTTCCCTCCTACCCTGACACACTCTGCTCTCTCCAAGACCAACTGCTGCTGCTTAACCAAAGACTTGACACCTAACTGGAAATCTGTGATGGTATGATTGGATATTCTCTTGGGAGTAGTAGTAGCAGCAGTTATGGGTATTTTATTGGTTGTGTTGGTCAGAGACAGTGGACATTTTTGAGCATCAGTTGTCATGGATACTTGGGAGCTTGATAGTAGTTTAGTGTAAGACCATTGGGTACTTGTCGAGTTGGGGATTAGGCTATCCCTAGTGTTAATCAATAATAGTGGGGTGAGAAGGCCCTTGTTATGAATGATTGAATATCCGTTGGGGAATGTATTCACTGTATCTTTAGTGGTCATCGTGGATATTCTGAAAAGTTTGCTGGCTTTGAGTTGTAGTGAAATACCATAAATAGGTTTCTAAGGATCTGTGTGACATTGTTGGATGTATAATAAAGGGGATTGAGTGTTCATAGCGTAAGGTAAGTTTGTGTCATTAATTATTCGTGGGAATCCAAGTTTTAAATGTGGGTTTGTTGTGGGACATGAGAGTATATGGATATGAGGGGCTGTTTGGGTCAAGGTAGAATTATAGTCTAAAAAGTATTGAGTTGATGAGTGTAAAACAATTAGAAGTGACAAGGTTATGGTGTTAGAGGTGTGTGGTTATGGTTTTTAGAATTAGTGTTGAGTCTGTTAGGGGAGATAAGTGATCCTCAGATCTTCATGTAGTTCTAGAAATTTAATCGTGTCAGGAAGGGTATTTTCTTTTTTTTTTTTCAATGATTGTGAATCTAGCGTCTGTGCTAAAGTTTTGACCAGGTGCAGAACTATACTTATACTGGGTTTAGGTTCGGATAATTGGGTCATTTAGTTCTGTGCCTATAGTTATTAAGTATAATGTTAAATTGCCACTCAGACTTGCCTGCATATCGCAGTTTGCATTTTTTACATCGTAAGAGGAAGATGATATTTTTGCTCCCACAGTTCCAATAATTGTAAATGTAGAGAGTCTTGATAGTGGTAGAGCTCGTGAACGTGTTGATATGCTCAAGATAGTTACAGCATAAACTCTTTTGTTCCTGGGTTTGAAGTATTCAACAGTTTCAGGGAAGATCTTATGTGAGACTTTGTTGTTTATTATAGTGTTACTGCTAATCATGTCTGTTTCTGGGTCTGAGTTAAGTGATGGAACATAGTTCTGGGAATAGTTCTTTGAGTTTTATATCAAGTGTTAGTATATTCCATCTGTTAATAATAATATGTGACAGAGGTGGCGGTTGGAAGGTTGTTATGAGTGGTATATGGTTAGGTTTATTTTTGTTATTCTCGTTTCTTCTCGTTGTAGGGACCTTTTTTATTTGGTTATTTATAATCCCCAATGAATATCCTCGTTTTGAGAAAAGTTATAGTCGTGTTTGTCAAGTTCACTATCTATAGTACAATTTCTTTCAATTCAAAGTGCTCGTGAAAATGGTTGATTTTTTTCATGTCTTAGGGGTGGGCCGATTTAGAGTAAAGGTAGCTCTGAGTGCCTGTTGGCTTCGTATAGATGGTTGTCTAAAGGTTCTTATCTATGCATATGCAGGTGTCTAGGAAGGCTATCGAGTCAGTGTAATTCTAATGGTCAAATGATCGTGAGTAGAGTTTATGTATGCTGGGAATTTCTCTAGTTTGGCTTTAACTCCTGTATATGCAAAAGGAATATCATCTATATAACTGACAATGAAGATAAAGTGTTTGTCTATCTCTGGGTGAATCTGTTGAGTGTGAGAATGTATGGCATAAGGATAGTTAACGTTTCTGTTTGGGGTTTTATATATATATATATATATATATATATATATATATATATATATATATGTATGTATAGTCTAAAAAGCTTTATTACTTTAGGTACTAAACATTGAAAGAAAATTCCGAAATAGTTCTTGTGTCACTTCAGTCACTTATTTCCCAATAACTGTTGATATAATTTATGTAATTTTTGTTAGTTTTATCTCCGTTTTACACATATATATTTATTATGGTACAATGAGTATTTTTTCTCTTGTTGGGATCATCAGTTTTTTACGTAAGAGTTTTGGGGATTTTTAAAACAGAACATTCATATTAGCATTGCACACCAGCAGTGTTATTAAAAAAAACTCCTTACATATATATATATATATATATATATATATATATATATATATGTATATATATATATATATACATATATATATATATATATATATATATATATATGTATATATATATATACATATATACATATATATATAAATATATATATATATATGTATATATATAGATATACATATATATACATATATATATATACATATATATATATACATATATATATATATATATATATATATATATATATATATATATATATATATATATATATATATATATTTATGCGTGTGTGTTTGTAAATAGAGACTGTAGATAAGTATGGTTGCTACTTTCTTATCGATTATTCTTCTAAAATTGTCTTTATGCTTTAAAAATCCATTATTCTTAATCAAATATTATTTTCTCTGTAAATAACTATCTACTCATACTAGGGTGGCCAGGAAGAGAGATAAAGTAACGAAACGTGTCTACTGGAATCTTCAAAGTCTTCATTGCTTAGAAATACAATTACCACCTGCAAGTGGGGGGTATTATTTGCTTTCAACAGTTGTGCGGCGAGATGAAATCTAGACTTAACCAAGTCGAAACAAGTACTAAGTAGACAGGATTTTCTCTTGAAAACACTGAGCTGTTCGAGCAGGCTGTCATATAATTGTTTACAGTGTACAACTACAATATTGTTCCATTTTTCTCTGACTGCTTACCACAGTTTGTTAGTGTTCCCAAATTATCTCCCAACCATTTAAGTCTTAATATGCGCCCATATGTTATCTATGGCAGTAATTTTGAAATCGAGGTCTGTGAAATGATATTTGGGATACAAAGCAGTGTTCTCTCTGACATAGCAAAAATTGAGACAGAGAAACAATATGATCCAACGCACAGCAATACTAAAAAAACAACAACTTATGATTGTACACATACAATATATTGGACTCCAAATGAATCTGTTCCTTTTTTAATAAATATGATTTTAAAAGGAAACAATTGTTTTTTATTGTAATGTATGGATTAGTTGAGAAACTAAATGATGAAAATAGTGATCCTTGATTTCTCAATGTTTAAAAACCACTGCTCTCTGTTGTGGATATCTTTTATACAATGGAAAGTGTTTTGCTCCCTTTTCTTCCTTGAGTGTACGTGAGCACTAGGCGTTTGTATACATAGAAATTGTTTTAGGATAATTTCTCTCATGGCTGATAAAACTTTATTGTGATGTTTTCGTACAATATAAGTAGGATTGCATTCCATGAAGTAACGTTTTTAGTTAAGAGTTTATTCCATAGTTTGAACTACTTTTTTCAGTCTGCTGTTCCATCAAAGTGAACATCAATTAGTTTTTTATCATGTGATGCAATGTTTAAATGAGTTAATAACAACAATACCCATCAATCCACTTATAAATGTTTTCATTAAATTTGCTGTAAATGATTTAATCAAAACTCATTCAGTTACATAACTTTATTATTTTAGGTAACGAACCTTTTGTTCACACATAAGTTCCTTTTCAACACTGGTTGCAAAACGTGTGTGTGTGTGTGTGTGTGCACGCGCGCGTACACGTACACATCTTAGAGGAAACTATGGTCTGGAATAATCCGATTTCACGTTGGAATCGCCGATTCGCGTTTTCAAAACAATCTTTCTGTAATAAGAGACGCAATTTCTTGACTTCCGACTGACTGCATTTTGATTTATTTGTGTTTTCAAAATGGTTGGCTGGAATCATTTCGTCAACTGCAGGCATCGCACGACTGGGAAGGTAACAGCGCATGCTCGGTCACTCCAGGACCGGAAATACAGGGTTCCACTCCTTGCTATAAAAACACGACAGCTGGAAACATTGGCGTTGAAGATAATACCACCACCACCCAAAAATGAATCTGTGTTGTTGGACAGGATAGCCTTCCTTGACAGGTTAACGTGCATCCGGGTTTTAAGATACGGAGATAGTTTGGCATGTAAACAAAAAAGAAGTAGAAAGTACTCAGGGAGAGTATACATGTGTCACTAGAAACTAAACGAAAATCAGTTCACATTCAGCTGAGATGAAGGGAAGGAAACTATAAAAATAAATCCTGAATCCGCTGTTGAATTTGATCAGTTTTTCCTCATCGGATAGCTTACCCTTCGGCGAAATATCATTGAAATCTATCAAGATCTTTTGGAGATATGGTGTGGATGAACATGGGTAAATGCATAGTTGTATGAAATAAAAGGAAAATATCAAACAATCGAAAATAAAACCTTGATCGGTGCCCAAATGATTTATCCTTTCAGAAAATGTAATTATAATTCATTGGGAAATTTGGGAGATATTCTATGGGCATATAGCTACGGTGCATGAAAGGAAACTGAAAACTTTGTAAATTCCCAGGATCTCTCCCCAAATCTATTAAATTATAAGCACATGGTCTACCCTTCTGCGGAATGTCATTGAAATTCATAGATAACTTTTGGAGATATTGTATGAACTAACAGACAGACAGACACGATGTTGGCAGTTGTAAACGAGAAAAGATAATGAGTTAATCACGTTAAGATTAATATAATTTGGAAAGAATAAGAGATAAGGAAGCAAAGGAAGAATGAATGAATGAATGAATGAAATCAGCTATTTGTTTCTTTTCTCTCTTCTCTCGTTCTTTTGTTGTTTTGGATCTGTTTTTCATTCTACTCTGCATTCTCTTTCTTTTTTTTAATTGCTTTTTCTTTTTTCTGCTTGGTTAACACCTTTTAGGATTTCTTCTTCTTCTTCTTCTTTTTCTTCTTCTTCTTCTTCTTCTTCTTCTTCTTCTTCTTCTTCTTCTTCTTCTTCTTCTTTTTCTTCTTCTTCTTCTTCTTCTTCTTCTTTCCTTCAAGTTAAGCGACAGAAAGTTCATTTTTTTTAGTACAATTATTACCACACCTAACCGTATCCATCAGACGAAAGCAATGAAAAATATTATTGCAGGCAATTAATGTTTGATTATTAAACGAAACTTCTGTATAGGGTCTATTTCTGTTGTGTTCAGAATGATTAGTTATTCAATCAATTTTTATTAACGTGGAGTCGAATAAATTGCAATGATGTTTAGTGTCTTTTTTACTCATGAGATGTCAGTCCCAACTATCCGTGTGTATGTGTGTGTCCCCCAAAACTGTTTTATATAGGTTGTACGAGATCTCCATACTGAAGCAATATCCCATCAGGACACAAGTTGGTTAGGAAATATATTTCAGATTGGACTGTCCGACTGAAGAGCTGGTATGCAAGATTTTTTCGGGTTAGTTCTAGGGATATTTTTCTCCACTCCCATGTTGAAGTCGATCTGTTTTGTAAAGTATGATTCAAGGTTGCATTTGACGCCAAAGAGATTATTCCCAGGTTAGAATATTCCTCCAAGAATAGCAGATCAACCTCTGAGTTAAGATACCAAATTATTCTGTTCTTGAAGCAGACGACTCAAACCAAAGAGACAAGGTGGACAGAATTTCAATGCAAGATGGTTATTTTGCGTGACAATCTTTACGATGTTTTCTTGTTGAATGATAATAATGATCAATACTGTTCTGAGAGTCTGGAATTCATGAATGAACCAAAATTATCTTAGTATTCGTCGGAGCCCAACTTGTTGAAATATATTGGACAACGTCGCTCTTGGGGGTCGACGAATGCACAGATACGAATGTGAATCTGATATTTATGAATGATTCAAAATCATATCAGTATTAGTAGAACTTCATCTTGCTGGAATATATAACTCAACATTGCTTCCGATGGTCGATGATAATATTTGAAATTGAAATTTATGAATGAACTTAAATCATAATAGCATTTGTAGAAGCCTATTTTATTGATATAGCACTAGTGGAAAATATGATTCCAAACACTAAAAGATAGGATTCATTTAACATATTTTCATCCAAAAAATGAAGTTAAAAAAAAAATCGACATTTTGTGTATAAAGGGCGTATACTTTTAGGAATATGTTTGGGGTTTTTTTGCAAAGTACATGTGCGTACTTGTATTTGTGTTCATGCTCTTAACTTTGTGTTTATTCCCCAGTGTAAAATCCCCAATTCTCGCCTCTACCTGGATCCAATGGTACCAATTGGCAGAAAGGAACAAACAGTGAATATGGTTCCGGCAAAACGCGAGACACATGCAAGTATGGATGTTTGTATAGTAAAGTCTAAGTCTTCTGGTTCATGTCCGTACGTGAATCCATTTATGTTATAATAAGTAGCATGTCTGCACACCTCCTTTTGTCGCGCTTCTATCTGACACACTCTGGAAATTGAAATAAGAATCGTTGGGTATTGAGGAAAAGTTCTCACAGCGGGATGGAAATACGAAAATCGCATAAAAGACGAGTAGTCGGAGATAGAAATAGGGTAGAGGCACGCAAAAGGCTTGGGATGAAACACAAAGATATCCTCTAAAGGAGAATGGGTGAGCTCAGAGATAGAAAAAAAAAGAAAGGCAAGAAAGTAAAATGAGGTGGAACTGAACTAGCTTTCGAGTATTTGTGAGTATCTTCCTAGGATAACAAATCTCCATGAAATCCTCAAAAGAAGGAAAAATCAGGGAAAGGATCACTCTAGGATGGCAAACCGTCGGCAGAGCAAGCCCAACCTTCAAAAACAGAAAATCTAGAAAAAAAAGATAATCCTATCAGTCCTAAAAAGAAGAGTTATAAAAACAATGTATCCTCTCAATAATTACCTACGGAGCTGAAATATGGAACCTAACCAAGAGACTGATCTTCAAACAGAGAACCATGCAACGTGCAAGAATCTCTTCACTTAAAAGAATCATGCTGAACATCGAACGGAGAGATCAAGAAACAGCGCAAGACAGAGATGTCTGGCGAATCGTGGAGAAGGGGTATGTCCAAGAACAGACGACGGAAGGCTGATGATGACAGCGCTATAATAATATACTTATATATACTTATATATTTATATACATATATATTAATGATGATGATAGCACTATAGGTTTCAACTCCTCTGAACAACGTTACCAAAACAACGGGTATCTTACTAGTTGCTACTAATTATGGCCGTGACTTGTTGATAATCCGGGCATTTGTATGTGAGAAGCGGATGGCAAATGGAGAGCTGACCTCGAGTAATTGGGATCATAGATGAACAGGTCAGTTGTTGGGATTTCAGCGTAGGATCGGGGGGGGGCTAGAATTGGGGGGATGGGACAGTGAAAGTGATGTGACAGGTGACACTAGGGGCAGCTTTGTTGAATCAGAAATGTTGGCAGCTATGGATTGCTTTGATCCCTCCTCCGTCTCAACTGTGAAGAAGAAGAAGAAGAAGAAGAAGAAGAAGAAGAAGAAGAAGAACAACAACAACAACAACAACAACAACAACAACAACAACAACAACAACAACAACAACAACAACAACAAGTACCACCAGCACGACCAATGGAGAGTCGACCTCGGGTAATTGATCCCTGTTACATCATAAAAAACGAGGAGAAAAACAAAAAAGATGACAGATGAAGAAAAACAAAAGATAAGAGGAAGAAGAAATCGGCAGAAAAGAAAATGTGACGAAGATGGAAGTATAAGGAGAGTGTACAAAAAACAAATGCAGGAAAGAAGAAGAAGAAGAAGAAGAAGAAGAAGAAGAAGAAGAAGAAGAAGAAGAAGAAGAAGAAGAAGAAGAAGAAGAAGAAGAAGAAGAAGAAGAAGAAGAAGAAGAAGAAGAAGAAGAAGAAGAAGAAGAGGGCCATGGATACGGACATTATTTCCAATCCATACAGATTATTAACGATCGCATAATGACCAACTGGTAGCTACAATTAAAAGCAACTGAAATTAAGATAAAAAAAATGCTTGTCAACAATTATTGGTAACTACAAAACTTCTTCCCAGAAAATTCGTGGACTATCAGACCAAACATTATAATTGTAAATGATAAACAGGTATCATAGTGGTAAAGTACCAATCGGTGAAGTAAGGAATACAGCTATGTGGCTTATTTGATCGACGCTTCCTGGTGGAGGCCCTGTAGTAAAACCGGTGGGGAGACTGTCACGAAAGGACAATCCCTAGGGGATAAGGAGTATGAATTCAAATCCCATCAGAGACTTATTTTTTTTATTTCTAATTTAGGCTGCTTATCTTATGATTGAAGAATAACGATCTGTGCGTTTTTATGAAAAAGAATCAACAGAAATAAAGATGATACTTGTGAACACCCAAGTATGATAGAAAAAATGCTTGACTTTTTTTTCACGACGTATCTCCCTGACAAGAGCCTTTTACCCCAGAGTAAATGCTGAAGGCTTTAGATATTTCACCACAAGGTTCTGAGATTTTCGGAGCACAAAAACGTATTCTAATGGGTCAACAGAAATCAACGTTCCGAATTTCTAAGTACGGAAGCTAAAAACGACTACCGTATTTTTTCAAGTCTATATAACTAGAACTAAGCAAGTTGAAATTATTCTTTATTTTCTATTTACATTCACTGTTTTTATTTCGATTGGGGTTCCATTTTTTTCTCGTGTCTACATAATATTACTTATTCGGTAGATTCTGGGAAAACTGCAATATATGTGAACAAAACCAAATCTTGATCAAAATCCATTGTATTCATTCAAACTAATATTTCCTCCCTTAGAGCGAATAAAATTATTCATTTCCCATTCAAATATAAGGATGCCTGTCAGTAAAGAATGAGCAGACACAAAAATAAGTTGAGCCGAATCTCAATTGATACATTCCTAAAGAAGAAAGGCGACATTTGATTCGCCAGATGTTTGTACCTATAGTGGTGAAACATTTAAACTTTTTTTCAACTCGAGGCTTTACGATCGTAAAATCCATGTTTTAAGACTGTATGCTCCATATCTTTAGGGATGGGTGATTACTCAGAAGGCGAGTATTTTTAGTTAGTTTATGATAATCGACAATGCTCGATCTGAAATACTCTTGTAACGAGGTTTAATAGCAAAAAAAAGATGAAAGAGATACTAGTAAAAAATCCACACATATGATAATTACCAACGTGAAGACGTTTTCTGTCACGAATAGGAACGCAACTGACGTATTAAAATATAATTTAATTCGTGTAACTGTCACTGTATAATAGAATCCCAATCAAGTTCTGATATTACAAAAAAAAAGTTCAAAGAATCATTGATGTATAAAAAGTAATTTTTCAAAAATTAAAAAAAAATGCTTCTCCAAGCTCACCACGATTCAAATCACTATTATCCGAGTGAAAAAATGCAATGTGTGTATCCATATATTTCATATGCCATCATTTTATACGGTACGTTTAAACTAGTTAATTATAATTGACAATACCCTATCCAAGAATAATTTGCATATCTTTTTTGTTTGAATTGTATTTTTTTTAAAAGTTTCCTAATTGAATTTTACTGAATCCCGGGCGCCTGGGTTCTACTACTATACACCCGGCGCACGTGCCTCAGGTTTAAATGTGTGATCTTTTTCAAGCTTGGTGTTTTTGATATTTTCTTCAAAATGGAAATAGATCCTCGGTTATAATTCCATTTTTGAATATTTATAATTTATCAATTCTTTGGTATAAATTTTCTATCATTCCCATTAATCTTTACGACCTTTTCAAAGAAATACAAAACGCATTTCAAATCACGATTTTTACGTTCCATGCATGATATTGGGTTCAAGCTCGGCCATAATGGTGATGAAACTGCAAGGAACATCAATCCCCCATGAATAAACCTGTACGCGATCAAACAGTAAGAGTTTGTTTTCAAAGTGAAGGTTTCAGTTTAGACAACCAGAAATTAAATCAGCCCGACCCATCAATAACTTTACAAAGATAGAAAGATTTCCAGTAACAGGAAAGAAGAAGAAGAAGAAGAAGAAGAAGAAGAAGAAGAAGAAGAAGAAGAAGAAGAAGAAGAAGAAGAAGACGAAAGAGGAGGAGGAGGAGAAGAAGAAGGAGGAAGAGAAGAAGACGAAGAAGAAGAAGAAGAAGAAGAAGAAGAAGAAGAAGAAGAAGAAGAATTCAGATTTAGACAGTTTTCGCTCACTTTGCACTGATGCCTTTGTGAAACACATGATTCAATCACCCCTTCTGCCAAGATTTCATGGGCTAGCGTGACAGGCCAACGCCCATCATCCACCCCAATATCTTACACCTATCATGGAATGAGAGGTCTCTGTACAAAAACAAACCTAAGAAGCTGATGAAGCAGAGAGGTTTTGAACTCCCAATTTTCGAATTTTTCACTGGTTTGAATTCTAGCTGGGGCATAGCAGAGGTTAAGCAGCAAGAAATACAAATTCTACATCAAGATACGATGCTTTGGGTGAACAAAAGACAACATGACTCGTATTTTGTTTGGATAAGTCATATTAATCTGTGGATATTTTCCCATTTATTTTGTCGATATAACTCTCCTGGTGGGTTATTCGCTATATTCTAGGTCAGGCATAGATTTGAAATACAGCGACGTGGCTGAAGAGGTGAAGAGGACCAATCTAAAAACGCTGCTCCCATTGGATGGAACCCCCAAAAGCTTTAGAAATGGTAGTTCACCCACTTTCTACTGACAAATCTTAGTAAATGTTGAAGGTGTTTTTGAGGAACAAAACTCGTCACAGAATTAAATTATTATCATATTCTGTCATTTTCCTCTAACAAATAACGAAATAATCTTCGAAGGGGGTTATCTTTACATAAGATATAATAGGAATTGTTCTTGCCAGACATAACATAAATATTTTCAATTGACTTGGAGTATTACTGTACCATATATACAGTCTGTAAGATTTAACTCGACCACTCGAGTCAATAGAGTCAACTCTCCATCTGGCTTTACGTTTTCTTTACGTAATTGTTTTCTTTATTCACCTGACCTTAAAAGATCTTCATTCTGCGTGGACGAACATGAATGGTAGAGCAATGAGATCAGAATCATCTTTGCTCATCACACTTTATATGAAAGCATGACGCAGCATTCTTTGCATAAGTATCTCAGGCTCTAAATTAGACTTGAGAAATTATGAAAATGTCAGAGTGAATTTGAAA
>OY735200.1:23271677-23291677 GCA_963457665.1 Thysanoteuthis rhombus
GTTGTTGTCCTCCCCTGTTAACATTTTACAGGTCATTTTCGCATTCATGTAACATATGAACGGAAAGGAAGGATGTCGGAAATGGCCAGCTTCCTCCCTAATGTTGAATATAAATATATACCTATACTAGTAGGTATGTGTACGCTTTTAAAACTACACTGAAAACTCAAACAGTCAGTGATGAATGTTTCCATTCGATGTATGATTACGAAATCAATACTAAAGCTTTTGTTGAAACATATGATATACTATTAACCAATCGTCGATTAATCTGGCACATGTCCACGAATGCTGGTTTCCCTATAAGGATCGCACTCTTGAGGTCAACCAACCAACTCTGGGTGGACTGCAGACGCCTCATCACAAGCAGGGCCTAGCTTAACCAGATATCCTATTTTATATCCACTCATCACACAAAAAAAAAACACTTATCATTTTATCATCGTCCTTTTTACTGAGAATCTTCATGAGCTCTAGATGATGCTGGACAGACTGAAGGGAGAAAGCAAGAAAATTGACGTCCCCATAGATTTTAGTAAAACAAATGTCATGTAAATGAATATGTTAAAGATAAAGTTTAAAAAATCAAGACCAAATACGCACAACTGGAGATATTAGACCACTACATCTATTTAGGACAACGAATCTCCAATAAATCAACAAAAGAAGAAGAAATCAAGTGAAAAATCACTAGGATGGCAATCTTTCGGCAGAGCAAGCTCATCCTTCAAAATAAGAAAATTCTGTTGGTGCTAAAAAGAAGTGAATTCAACAAATGCATCCTCCTAATACTCGCTTACGGTACTGAAACATAGAACCTAACCAAGAGACAGGCGTGCAAACTCAAAATCTTGCAACCTGTACAAAAAAGAATCATGCTCCACCTCACATGGAGAGATCACAAGACCACATAATTTTGCGAATGCCACCCGAAGTCATCATAATCATCATCATCATTCGGGTGGCATTCGCAAAATATATATATATATATATATATATATATATATATATATATATATATATATATATATATATATATATATATATATATATCCACTCAGATACTTGCCACTTGATCAACCAATGCAGGATGCAGAAGGAAGTATGCAAAATATTCAATGTAAGTTATTTCATCCATGTTACACATAGTGCAATGTAAACAAGTAATCTTCATAGATCTATCTTCATTCCTAATTCTTGGAATAAGACAGCATCATAAGCTTCTTTAGACTGCCTCCAGACGTGAACTCGATCAGAACATAGAATTAATGTGAAGGAAGGTCCGTCTGAGTATATAAAATTCTTTCATCGGACCATTGTCAAATTCTTATGATTATTACACCACTTTTTTGGACGTTCCATGATGATTTGCGAGAACAAAAGTTTAGCTATTTCAGCCCTTCCATAGTATACATTTCCATGAAGCACAATGATCTAACAATGGGGTTGTGGAATTACATGACATGTAAAGATTTTAAAAAGATTTTTTGTCATTCTCTGTAATAATAATGTTGTTCAGAAAGAGAAATCAACAGGTGTTTCCATCATTTCATCAAACCCACATATATATATCGCAAGACTCTGCTGACCCGTTCAAAATGAATAAGTGAATTAATATTTGCAATATGAAAATATCTAATAATTGTATTATTGCCTTTTTCCAATTTTTTTTAAAAACTTATGAAAGCATTGCTTTAATTGAAGTCTTGGTGTGGTTGTATACCTGTATGCATATATGTGTGCATACAACCTGTAAGAATTCGAAAAGGTAAGCAGGCTGATCAGAGGGAAAGTTTACTAGCCCAAAAATAATTTGTCTCGACTGAAATACTTATGCAAAGAAGGATGACTCATGCCTGAATGAAAATAATCATAAGAAGTGTAATGAACTATGCAGAGTTTGCTCTCATTGTTTTACCTTTCTTGTTCCTTGGTGAACGAGTTTCACAAAGGATAAATACTTACGTAGAGGGGAAATCGATCGGAATGTTTATTTCTGCTCAGTCAAACCCTGATAACGATTCAGTTGAATATTTTTTTTTCAAATTAAATAAATACGATAATGTGGTGAAAGATCTTATTTTTTCTTCAACTCGGCCAGTAACCGAGAAAGCTGATAAACTTACATCCCGAGAGAATTGACACGACCGATTTGTATGGTCAAGATAGATCTTACAGGCTGAATGTATGTATCGTATTGATAAGAAAATAATATATTACCTTATGTTTTGCATTATTTCAACCATGCAAGATGAATATGCTAGTACTATGCATTTCTACTATATATATCAAACATGTAAACAGCCTAACTTTTCTGTGAATTTCTGTTTAAAAAAAACAATTCTCTGGAAAAAATGGTTGGCTCCCGTCAAAATGCATCGAAACATGCCCACGATTTTTTTCTCATCAATAATCTGTCTGATCACTTCACATTCACATTACAAATATATACATATGTTGATGGAAATGACCACTGAGAGAGTAAACAATTATGGAAAAGGCCGGTGTAATATCTAAAAGAATATTTTCACATGGGTATGTTTCGCCGCATTTTGATGGTTGCCAGCCATCTTTTTCAGATAAACTTGCAGTGGCACAGAGAAAAGTGTATGCTGTTTACATGCTTATGATTGCAGAGGGGAAATGGGGATATTTTTACGTTGTGCATTGTTTAGTAGAAGTAAGGAGAGGTGTTTGCATCTGTGTAGATGAGAGTTTGGTCTAAAGTAAGAAGGGTCTATGAGAGGAGGGGTCTAAGGGTGTTTGAATCTGTGTCTGTGAGTATCAAACTTGTCTAAGTTAAGAAAGGACAGTGAGAGTAGGGGTTCGGATGAAAATGGTCAGTTCCCAAGAAAATATTGCTTGGCAGTGGGTTTTTTAGAATGAGGCTGGGTCTAGTATCTAATGGGTAGGTGTTGACATATATCGAGTGGGTGGAAGTAAAGTGTGTTCTTGTTGACCTTTTTAGTGGGTGGTAGGTGAGACTTCTTTTTATTTTTTTTTTTAAGGGATGGTATGTGTACTTACACCATTTCTCAAATGGTCTGTTGGCTGTTAGCCGATTCCTTGTATGTTGATGTTGTTGCGTGTTGTTTTTATGGGATTCTGTTCCAAGATCAATGCATTTAAATGGTTTGCAATCTGGAGGTGTCCATACCTTAATGTTTTCGGACTGCATTGGGATATGAGGGCTTCTTCGATATATCTGCATGTCAAGGTGTCATATATTTTTGATGAGATTGGCTTTGTGAAACTTGAAATTGTGGTTGTATGTGTTTTTATGTTCAATCAGAACGTTTGACTTTTCATCCAATTTTAGAGCACTCTTATGTTCATATATTATTTTCTAGTGATGCCTCGGCGTCTCTCCGATGTATATTTGTCGCAGTTTCAGGTGTATGGGGGTTGTGTGGTAGTTTGTTTATCAAATCTCAATTATTGTTGAGGTGTTGGTGGCATTGTATATTTCCAGCTTGTTCAGGTTGATGAGGTTGGTGGTGGTTGTATTAGTGGGTAATGTGATGCCTCAAATGGAGGTGGTTTTATTCTTTTTGTCTTCTTCGGTGTTATGTGGTTCTTATATACTTTCCACCTTGTGTTGTGTATGAAGTGTTGTAAGTATTGGAGTGAACATAAATATTGTATTCTCTTTCGTCATTTAGGTTTTCAGGTCTATGTATTCTTAGAGCCCTTAGGTAAAAGCCTATGATTAATCCTGATCTTATTTTTGAATCGTGGTGGGGTTAAGAGAGTAGATGGTCGTTCCTGTTAGTGGCTCAGTAGAAGTTTCGTTTCAGTGTGTTGTTGGATCTGACTTGTTGGGTGTCAAGGACAGGTAGTGTGTTTCTTGATTATTTTCTTTGTGTAAACTTTACACAGGGTTCCACTGTGTTTAGTTTAGTTAGTAGGTTATCAAAATCTTTGTGTTCGGGTATAGGATCAGGGCATTGTCGATGAGCGAAAATAGGAAGCTGTTTTAGGTATGATATGTGTGGAGAGACCTGATTCAAGACAAGCTAAAAATCCATTTATCGTGGATCCCATCTGTGATCCGAATTTTTGTTCGTAAAATTCTCGTTAGAGAATCATTGGTCTGTTATGTGTATATATCCTGATGACTTTGTTAGTGTGAAGGGTTAGTTTCATCTTGGCCTTTTTTAGATAGTTATATAGTAGGTGTAGGCATTTTTAACAGGGATATTGGTGTAGAGTGATGTTACGTCAAGGCTTGCTATGAATATATTTTTATATCAATTTTCTATCTTGTGTCTCCATGAGACCCTCAAAAAAAGAAAGAAATCAAGCAAAGAATCATCCCTGGATGGCAAGCCTTTAACAGAGCAAGCTCTACCTTCAAAGACCAGAATATCCCGTTAATCCTAAAAAGAAGGGTGTATAACCAAAGCATCCTCCCAATGGTCACTAATGGAGCTGAAACATAGAACCTAACCAAGAGACAGACCCGCTAATTGTGAACCATGCAACGTGTACTTGAAAGAATTATGCCCAATCTCACATGGAGAGACCACAAGACAGCACAATACATCCGGGAGAGGACATTAAAAAAGTCAAACGGTAATGGATTGACCACGTCAAAAGAATGGCAGACAACCGATGGATATCGCGACTCCCGGCATAGATCCCAAGAGGCTTGCAGGAAGTACTTGCTCCGCGACGCCCACGATAGAGAAGTCTAGCAAATCCTGGGGAAGGATTACGTTCAACGACGGACGTTAAGAGAATGATAATGATGATGATGATGTGTCAAGAGTTTTTAAGTTCTGTGGGTCTGATTGTGCCAAGTAATGGAGGTTAAGATCCACACATCAATCTACACGATGAACGTATATATATATATATATATATATATATATATATATATATATATATATATATATATGGGTAAAGAGGAAATGTTGTGCCAATCTTCCAATCTTCAAGTAGCATGGGCTTACCTTGAAAACCAGCATTTAACATGATGACTTTGTAATGGTCTCGAACACCAACTACTTGCACCAGTGGTGAATGTGTAACCACCTTAGCCACTTCGGAAGACCCGTGATAGAACATGAAAATATTGATAAATGTTGTGTGGAATTTAACTTTTAATAAAGTAAAAATAGAAGCCCCATTTTCTGGGATGGAGATATCTTATTTGACCCAGAGCTTATACTAAACTTTGCCCACGGTTGGCCAATTTCGCTGACTGCCTCTACCAATTTATAGCTGTCTCGAAATTTGGAAAAAAAATCGAATTTCGTTCGCCCACGGCGTTTAGCTAATTAGACAAGTTCTGAAAGATTTTGTTTTAATTTTTCCTAATTTTTTAGGGTTTATGATTATATATATATATATATATATATATATATATATATATATATACATATATATATATATATATATATATATATATATATATATATATATATATATATGTGTGTATATATATATGTATATTTATCAGGGGGACATCATTGCGCATGTGCGTGTGTGTTTATGTTGGTATAAGATAGCGAGATTTGTGATATGCTATCGATATATTTGAACTGATGCATATGTACATATAATTTGTATATACATTTGTGAGAGTGCTGGTATTTGCATGCATGTCTATGTGTAGTAATAATGCATATTTGATAGTATTTAATAGTAACCAATTATTTCACGACGGAAGTATCATAATTTATTATAGATATACATCACACTGTTACACTATGCCTACAAATTCACACAGCATATACAAGCATATATATGTATATATATATATATATATATATATATATATATATATATAGGAAGACTATTCGATGCAGTCGACTCGATGTGAATCTAACACGATAACGCCAACTCGATGCAAGGATTACTTCATACAACATTTATTACATATTCATTAAGTGACAGTAAAAATGGGACACTCAATAAAAGAATTATTGGTATGCTTTAATTTTGACAGTCGAATTTATTTAAAATCATAAGTTATTCTCATAACTATTCTATCAGGGTCCTTTATTTTACCCTCAGACTGCCGCTAGATTTTTCATGCCATATGGCGGGAAGCTGGCTGACACGTCCGTAAATAAACGTACAAAACTCTTTATGTTTCGATGGGTTTTTTTTCTTTCGTGTCATTGGAGAGAGAAGGATTGGCAAAAATATGCGATAAAAGTTTTGTGATTAAACCGTGTAGAATCATTTTAGAATCTCGTTTACATTGCAAAACAGCGTTTACGCATGAATTTGTAGTGCAATGGCTTATGGTTTTTCGCGTTAGGCAGGTTTTCTAACACAAATATATCACCGATCATATGGTTACATAAATAATTTCAATATTTAATTTTTTTTCTCCAGTCTTTCTTCTCCCAGTTGCCACGTTTTTGTTTTTGTATCTGAGTTTTTCACTTCTTACTAACGAACATGCCGTCGGCTTGTTTTCACATCGAGTCGGTTGCATCCAGTCAAGCGCATTGAATCATGCCCAACCAGGGTGTATCAAAGTCTCAGGACTTCCAAACATACGAATGGGGTCTTACACAGGAGGCAAACATACTTGAATAATTATTTATCATTTTGATGAGATTAGGAAGTTTTATTACGCGATATTTTGCCATATTCATAGTCCTAAATTCTATGGACATTATTTGCCTTTATTCCACGGAATACGAAGAAAATAATTATTTATAATTCTGATGCTATTCGAAAGTTCGATAACATTTATCATATTTAGATTCTCAACTTTCACACATTTGACAATAATATTCTACGCTCTCTTTTTATATTGAAACGATGCATTATGAAAACTAGAAGATATTCATTAGAGAATGTCTGCAATGTTGGCAATGTTTGACAACTATGTTGAGGCAACTACCCTATCGGTTGCAGGTTCGATTCCTGCAGCAGCCGAATTTTCTTCAATTGTTTATTCTATTTACGTTGTCAAGGCCAAATCATGCATTCACCATGTAATAACGGGAAATTATTTCGAATAAGTTTCAATATAATACAACACAATTTATAATCATTCTGTCGGGTCGTATATTAATTTCATAATAACATACTTGTCTGCGCAGGAAGGAACAAATAGAGCAGATATATACTGTGAATAAACGAAATAGGAATTTGGAGTTGAAATCGGCAGCTCTTTTGCTCAATGGTAAGAGCAACGCTACGATGTAGTGTCTACCATATAGGTCAGGGTTGATTCCTGCAGCCGCTCCATTTTTTTTAATTGTTTATTCTATCTACGTTGTCAAGGCCGTATGGTACATTCACCATTTAATAACGGGAGGTCATATCAAATGAAGTTTCAATATGATATAACGCAATATTTAATCATTCTGTCGGATCATATACCAATTTCTTAATGACATATATATATATATATATATATATATATATATATATATATATATATGTAGCTGGAGAGGGTTTCCGTGTATTTACTAAGCTTATCTGTCTGATGAAAGGTCACATGTCACAGATGACGACTATATTCACTGCTCCATATCTGGGCTCTCACATGCACTAGTCTTCATTTTGTCTGGAACAAAGTTGCAAGTGACTAGTATTTTGTGCGGTAGCTTGTCACCCAATACTCCACAGCGGAGTACTAATCATTCCATTCATTCCTTGTCACTTGCAACTAAGACAGTATAGGGATCCGGGGGTCCAGCTTACAAGAGTTCTTTTGTTTACTGTAATTGAGCGTAGAGTTCGGTTACATGTTTGGACTGATTAATGATATCGCCACGGGAAGCACTCTACACGATCCTTAGCTGATCACAGAACCAGGTGTTCCCAGACGGTCACCCACCTGATCACTGACCGGGTTCAGTGTTGCTTAATTTTGGTAATTAGGCGAAAAACCAGAGTACCAAAAAGCAATTTAGCCATGACGTGGCGATTATCGATCTATTTTTTACTCCATCAAATTGAATTAAAACTAAAATCTTTTGCCTTATTTCTTAAAATCGAAAATAGTGGCGTGAAGTGAATTTTTGAAAGGCAGAGGACACCTACATGTATTTATTTACTTAGTCGATTCTTTTTTTGGTCAATACGCCAATTGACGCACATGTCTCGCTATCTGCTATCTTTTCATTATTAATTACCGGCATTTTAAGAGAGGATATATTAATACATATGTTGATCTATAAACCTAGTTATATAAATATATATATATACATATATATACATATATATATATATATATATATATGTGTGTGTGTGTGTGTGTGTGTGTGTGTGTGTTTGTATTGATTGATCGGTTCTCTCTGAAACTGCCAGTAATTAACTCTGAAAAGACAGCCAATAGTGAGACTTGTCCGCCAATTTCCGTATTGACTAAGAAACAAAGTCGACGGTGCAAAGAGGAAATAAAATCTTCGAGACGGATAAATGAATTACAAGTTTTCAGCTTCCTGAAACTAACAAGATAATCATAATACTAAATTTATCAATAACGATGATGACGAAGAGATGGAGAAGTAAGTGGAGGTCTGGGAGGCTGAATGAGTAGGCAAAAAAAGATGTCTCAAAGATGGCGATAATCACATCCGTGAGAATGCTTTTGTAAATTGGTCGGCATATGCTCAAGTAGATTTTTTTTCATGATTAATACAAAAACCAGTAAACTTTCGTTGTAACGATACTCGTACTAACGGCACTATCTAATAACGCACGAATTGCAAAAGCACGTTTGTTTTTTACATTCTCGCGAGATTGTCGTCAAAGATTACTTCGCACTGGTGTCACATAAGTATCTCAGTGCATTGTTGTTAAAAACTATGATTAGTAAATCATCATTACTAAATTTCTTTTTGCTATTTATCTTCGTCTTGATTACCGTTACTTTTTATCGCAACCAAACACAGGCTGGGATCCCTTTTGCAGTGAGTGAAAAAAAAAATGTAACAGCTTGCTTGAGATGAAAAGCAACTACAATCGAGATTAAAGTGAATAGTAGCAACAAACAGAATTAATAATTATGATTTGCAATACTTCAGCTAATGAAATGATAAAAAGAATTAAGTTAGTGAGACGTTGAAAGAATGCTGCCTGAAGTAAAATAAGTATACAAAATAATTTTTGACTATACGTCTCGTTTTTTGTTTTTTGTTTTTTATTGATATACTTTGTACAAGATCCACCGGTTATAACGGCAAATTCGTGAGAAAAAGAGAGATAGTTATACATATCATAATATACAGTTCATATTATACAATATATATATATATATATATATATATATATATATATATATATATATATATATATATATATATATATATATATATATATATTGTATAATATGAACTGTGAGACAGACTCAGGAGTTAAGTGTTTTGAGGTAAGGTATACATATATATATATATATATATATATATATATATATATATATATATATATATATATATATATATATATATATGTGTGTGTGTGTGTGTGTGTGTGTGTGACGGATCAGGTTAGCAACATAGCATAATACAAAGCAATGTCTAATGAGTGATGGACTTATTTCATGGAGGGCTCGATACATTCAACTCTATACTTCGAAAGTCGAGTTGTTTTAGAGTAGAGCTGGAAATATATAATGGTATGTGGATTGTAGCGAATCCACATCCTATTATATAAATACATATATATATATATATATATATGTGTGTGTGTGTGTGTGTGTGTGTGTATTGCAAAATAGTTTTATGCCTAGACTGTTTATATCTATCTACTATCACGATAAATAGATGGATCGATAATGCGAGGAGTATGAACTATGAAATAGACAGGGCTGCTTAGCCACTCTATTGAAACCGTTACATGACCAACGTCATTTTTGCTGCATGAAACTTTAGGGGTGACCGATTAAAAAATAGGAAAAAAGGGTGAATAATGAAAAAAAATACGTATTTCACCCTCGTTAAACAAAGATCACTAAAAAAAAAAGACAGAATTTTCGAAAAACAAGCATGAATGCTCCGCGGGCGAGGATTAAATAATAGATAAATAACCATTTGTTTTGTTTCTTGGGTTTTTTCCAGCTGTCTAGCTGTGTTGGAACTGTACATGTGATACATACATAGCCTGTAAGCTGGACAGACAGCCCCACTTAACAACTGAAGAAACTTATGCTGAGAGTAGTGACGATCGTTACGGTTTTTGGTTTCTAATACGAACAGATTCAGATAGATAGATAGATAGATAGATAGATAGATAGATGGATGGATGGATGGATGGATGGATGGATGGATAAGTGAGTAAAACATGTATATAGAAATATTTCAAACATGAAGTAATAATTGATAAATTTAGAATTCCTCGGAATCATTGGATGTCCCTGCTGCAGCTGACTTTCTTATCAATTTTTCATTTCTTTCGACCGTCTCGAGTCTGTAGTGAAAACAAAATCAACTGCTTTAAATAAATGTCCGGCTCTCTGTTACTGCCCCAATTCCCATCCGAAATAGAATTGTTTTGTTATTTGTCACTTTTGACAGATAAACTGATCACACCTTGACATTGGTGATTGTCTGCTTAATTACCAATTACATTAGGAGGCCTAACGGTGCAACTGTATCACATAATTCAGGCTGTTGCTTGGTTGGTTCCATGGATGAGAAGATGGTCAATTTTACATGATGGCTCTTCCATATCATCTTTAAGGCGAACGATGTTATTTGGCGGTGCCCATCTCCTCACTGAGTACTATGATTAGGGATGTGGCTGGCAAGATAGCACCAGCAAAAGGAATCAACCCCTGAACATTAAGCCTTTATTTCGAGACCATTTTTTGCACAGTGCTTCTCAATCTTTTATTTCTTGCAAACCCTTCGGTGATCTCCCACAATATGTAATCATAATAAATCATTAGTCTCTTATCGGCAACCGTTGCACAAAGATCACTTTATCATTGGCGTCGTGGAGCCAGTACTTTCTGAACTAGTTCAGTATGTCTAGCCATTTTGTATTCTTCCGGCCTCAGTTTCGCATGCGATTTCAGGGGATCCATGTTGTGAGTCGTGATGACCATTGGTTGTCTGCCATTCTTGCAATATGACCAGTCCATTGCCATTAGATTTTTTTAATGGGTTTTATGAATTATCGTACTCCTGTTTTTTCCCTGATATATTGTGCTGTTTTGTGATCTCTATGTGTGAAGTTGAACATGTTTCTTTCATGTGCACGTTGCATGCTTCTCAGTTTTGAGGGGCAGTCTCTTGGTTAGGTTGCACGTTTTAGCCCTCTAGGTGACTCTAAGAGGAGTGCGTTGGTCGTATCCTCTTCTTTTTAGGACTAGTAAGATTTATTTGTTTTTGTTCCTGGAGGCTGTGCTCGCTCTGTCGAAGGCTTGCCATCCTAATATTGTTCTTCGGTTGATTTCTCCTTCTTTTTAGGATTTCATGGAGATTCGTTGTCTTAGGTAGATGTAGTGCTCTAATTTCTTTAACTTCGCGTTTTCTATTCTGATAGCTTGGCCCCAAAATAGCCTTTAAGTAGATGAGGTGATTATAGTAAACATTGGCTATCGTAAGTTTTTGGAAACAACATTTATTTTGAAGGATATTTACAATTTGAAAGAGATTGGAATTTAAAGAAAACTAAAGCAAACCAATTACATTTTCACAAATCTCTTTTAAATCTGTTTCTATGGTTGGCAGCTGGATTCTCATATCTTTACCAGCATTCAGTCTATTACAAAGATAAGTTTATATCGACGTGTCTGCAAAATTTCTTCTTCTCTCTCCAAATGTTTATGGGAGAGGGATCCATAAACTAGGCTTCTACACTCATTAGAAAGGTTAAACCCTATAAACGGCCAGACCCCCTAGATATGCCAGGTTACATAAAGAAAAAAATTATATCTCATGAGATATGTCCGGAGGTGTGGTTGACCAAACGAATAATGGCACGGAGAATAGGATCAGCGAACCAAGTTCTAACTCTGACTGGGACAGTCTCCGTTCACTTTGCACTAATTCCCTTGGGATAGGCGAGCCTCTGTTTCTCCCTCAAGCTATGAGTAAATTGCAGGGCAGTTGGAGCCTCGTAAGTAATCCTATGTTGGGCATCGGGCAAGCTCCCCAATTCCGAAAAAAAAACAAACAAACATTGGATTTCTATTGATCGCGCAGGAAAAAGAGACACAAGTATTCAATTGTTGCAAAATACGCCGGTAATTGAGTCTGAAACTGAATTGTTCCCATCTGTGCAGCACATACAGAATGATACATTGTTATTGCTATTTTTTGAGAGCAGATAAGTAATCGTAGCAATATAGGTAAGAAGCTTTGCTTGGCCAAATGGTTAACACTTTGTAATCTGCGAGCCGAAATCAAACTCTTGCTGAGTTACTGATCGGTTCACACTAATGCTCTCAGAGAGGCTTGAATCCATCTTTCCTCCTCCAGGTATTGGTAAACAGCTGTAATCCAGACTCTCCATCCACAGTTGGAAAACAGTCTAGAAGAACTCAGAATCGGAACACCAACTTTGACTTCCCTCCGGCAGCTCCTGTGGTAAACCTGATGCTGAACATATCACCCCACTTGGTCATCATCCGCAATGCTGGGTTAGGGAGTCTGTTGACTCAGCATCCCAGCATCCCAGCATCTCCAAAAACTTTATGAAGGCTCACGACTTAAGGAGGTCTCTTCAGGGTCAATCTATTGGCCACCGAGACAGGATGATACCCCCCATTATGGTAATTCACACTCCATTCCACCTGAAATAGTTTTCATAGGTTTTATTCAGAATTACAAGTCCATTTTATACTCTTTTGAATCTTAACCGTATATACAGAAATACTACACGATTCCATTCTAGCCCTTGTCTCTACACCACCTAGTGTGTCCGTTTGTTAACTAAACGTGAGGTGAACTCCTGTAGATATTCCTGACAGTAGCAAAGCAAAACAATCTTTCATTTAACTTTTTTGTTATTTTCTTTATCTATCTCTCTATTACAATCCGATTGTACCAATCTCAGTTTGTTCATACGTCTATCTACCTATCTATTTTATTCTGCTATCAATCTATTACAATTTCTTCATATCTATCTACCTATCTATCAATCTATCTCTGGATATATATACTTATCTGAATTTGTTAATTTCGAACCGTATATATTTCTGTCTGTTCATTCATGTGGATATATCTCTTATTTTGTCTACGATCTGGAATGGCTTTGGGGCAAGCCTAAAATTGGAGGGAGACAAATCTGGGATGTAAATTGGCTTAAAGAGATAAATGATGCAATAGTTTGCTCTAAAAATCAACACAAGATATAAAGAATGAGCAGTGTTTTTTGTGAACGCGTTGGTCACACAATACGCCATACAATTCATTTGTGAACCCAAGAGAAGGTTTCTTTTCGTTCATGTGCATATGAAGTTAAAATAAAGCAACGCAATTGGATTTAGAGATAATCAAAATTGATGGATATTTTTAAGACCATATATATATATATATATATGTGTGTGTGTGTGTGTGTGTGTGTGTGTATTATGAAATGGATGTATATGATCCGACAGAATGATTATAAACTGCGTTATCTTATATTGAAACACTCATTATCTCACCGTTACATCGACTGTGTAAGGACAGGAGATCATTTCAAATAAAAGATCCTGTGTGATATGATGCAATTTACAATAATATATCTGTCCATTTCTTAATGACATAATTGTCTGCACTTAAAGAAGCAAGGACAGCTGATATAGATGGAGAATAGACAAAATGAGAATTTGGGGCTGAGACAATTATTTGGGCTTTTGCATAACCGGCAGCCGCTTAACTCATTGTAAAGAGTAACATTACGTCGAAGAGGCTACTCTATCGGCGGCGGGTTTGGTTCCTGCAGCAGCCCCATTCTCTGTAATTGTTAATTCTATTCATGTTGTCTAGGCAAAATGATATAGTCACCGCATGATAACAGATCATTTCAAATGAAGTTTCAATGTAACACAACGAAATTTATTATCATATATACTCATGAAAATCGATTGAAACAAGTGAAAACCTGAAATGAATAATTTTAATTTACCTTGTACTTACGATATGAATTACACACACACACACACACACACACACACACACACACACATGCACACACATATACATATGTATATTTATATATGTATGTGTGTGTGTTTGTGTGTTTCTTTTGTTGAGCAGTTTCGTTGTTGGTAAAAGGTGATCATGAGGAATTTTTCTTCTAAGCAGAGTGTACTCTGATTTCAAGTGTTGCTCTAGGCCAGTGCTGTTTTTCTTATTTTCCATGATATTTTTGGTGTGCTTCGATTGTTTTTAGGTCCTATGTGTATTTTGATAGTTTTGTACTGTGTGTGTATTTCTTTGTTAAAAGATGTATTTGGTGCATTGTTCCCTTGATACACGAAGTTATTTTGTAAGCAGTTATCGTTTAATAGGAATTCTTTTTTTCCAGCTGCATTTGGTTGTTGCGGATGTCTACGGAGTTTTGGTGTTTTTTTTTCTGTAGTACTTTTCTATGATTTGTTGCATGTTCTCGATACAACTATAACTGCTTTTCAGTGAAAATTTTGTAATATGTCCTAGGTAGTTTGTTTGATGCTAGGAAGAGTTTGTTGATTTCTATGTTCACCTATACAGATATGCTCTATCCATCTATATCTATATCTATATCTATCTATCAATCTATCTATCTATCTATCTATCTATATATATATATATATATATATATATATATATATATATATATATATATATATATATATATATATATATATATATACTTCTATACTATATGTATGTACTAGTTCGTAAAATGTCCTCCTAGGTTTTATTTGGACGTGGTTTGGTACAGAAACGACTTTGAAAAGTTACTGATGATTCTCGTGTCTCTATATTAGACATCAATTAGAGCCCAAATGAGCTTATCATTGGTTGTACAGTCCATTTGACTTTTGCAGATAGACCACAGATTCTCAACTAGGTTTAAATCAAGAGGGTTTCCAGGCCTGGCCAATCTCTTTATATGCTACTCGTCCAGGATTAATTTCAGCGTTTCCTACGTGTGGCATAGGGTAACATCTTGCTGAAACATACCAGATTCGCTAAAATAGGTCTTTTCCAGTTCTGCCGATATCGTAATAGTTTTTTCTTGTGTGGATATGTCACGCATCGATTGACGCTGAAGTTATTTTCCTGATGGCCTTCAACCATGCTGACTTCTTGGTCCATTTCTTTGAAGAGATGACGTTCATTGCTGAATAATACTCTCTCTAGTCTTCTTTCGTCCTGTTTTTGTGTTTCAGTCTCCATTTATAGCGTTTTTCTCTCATAGTTTTCATCAGGAGTTGTCTTCCCTTGGACTCTCCAACCGACTTCTAGGAGTCGTCTACAAACGATTGAACTGACTCCTACTCTTTTCTCTTCTGTATTCTGTTTTAATACGTTACTTACTTTCCAAGGGCCTCTTCAACCTCCTCGATCCACGTACGTGTCATTTCTTGTCGTTGTGCTCCTCTTCTGACTCCATTTTCCATTGTATTTAAGCGTAAAAGACCCTGTGTCATTTTTTAACTCAATCACACAGCTTACTGATTCGAGCTGGACACCAACTACATTCGCAAGGTCCTTGTAGGTTTTTCCATTTTTGTGAGTTTTCTGAGTGTCATATTCAAAAGGAAAACTATATGAGTTGAAACAATAAGTTTACCATCAAAAATTGATGTAATACCAGCGGCTGTAATAATCGCACATGCCAAATAATTGCATCAGTTACCCTCAAAACAATGATGAAGTTCCCTTTACGTGATGATGTAATCCCCATTCAATTGAAAAGGAGACAGATGAGGGCCCAATAGCAATCTTCGAGATCTAAAGTAACACAGTGAAAAATCTGTTTGTTTTAATTAATTTACGCAAGGATATATATATATATATATATATATATATATATATATATATATATATATATATATATATTGTTCTCTCCTGAAAGAAACTGAATTCTAAGAAGAACATACCAATGAGAAGTGTTAGCATGATTGTAACTGGAATGCTATGTAGCAATGACCTTGATCTTTTGTGTAAAAAAAAAGCAGCATCAAGCAACGTTGGTTAGTTTTTTAGTATCACATGCCAGAGTGGAAGTGTGTGTGATGCGTCTCAGCGTTTCCTCCACAAGGATCTTGACGTACAATGTGTTTGTGTAGAACTTGTTTCAAATTAGGTAAAACATTTTTAGAAACTTTTATAATATTGCAATAGGCCTATGTAGAGGATTGTCTCTGCCTTACACTTGACCACAAGGGATACCAGTGTTTCAGATCGGGAAGAATGTCTATAAAAGACGATGGTGAACCTGGGCGATGTTCCACGTCAGCTGGTGACGATTTCATCGGAGAAGTTCATGCTATGATCCGTGGAAAACGTCTCCTGACTGTCTGTAAAGTTATTGAACAGTAAAGATTCTTTCAAAACACGAGAAAATTCTCATCCCTTAGCCACTCTACTCACCAGATTTGGCCCCTGTCGATGTTTTTCATTCCCTCGACTGAAATGCACCCTGAAAAGATGTTGATTTTAGACGATAGATGAAATAGATAAGGGACTATTTTGAGGGAGACAAAAAATTTACAATAAGAAAAGCAACACCTTTGTCGTTGTAGAAGTTCGGCTTCTTTTCAACTGATCCTGATTACATTTATAGATAGACTATAAATGATACTATATTATATAGAAACTCATTTGAGACAGTCTCCTGTCGTTACACGGTTAATGTATCACTCGACCTTGATAACGTGAATAGAATAAACAATGAAAGAAAACAGTGCTGTATCAGGAATCGAACCTGCTATCGATAGGATAGCCTTTTCAGTGTAGCAATACTCTCATCATTGAGCTAATCGGCCGCCGGTAATGTAATGGCACAAATTTGTGCCTTTTGGTTACCGGCTGTAGGTTCGATCCGTGCAGCAGCCCCATTTTCTTTAATCGTTTTATCTATTTACGTTGTCTCAGGCAAGTGATATGTCAACCATGTAACGACGGGAGATCATGTCAAATGAGTTTCAATATAATATAGCGTCAAAAAGGTTTTTTATATGATATAATGCAATTGATAATTCATTCTGTCGGACCAAATATGTCCTTTTCTTAACATATATATATATATATATATATATATATATATATATATATATCAAAGTACAAATCAGTGTGTGATGGGTTTATTCCATAAATTCAAAATTAAACGTCAAGTTAAGTTTGAGTAAAGCTGAGAAATATGATGAAGAAGATTTGCTGCACGAATACGTTTATGTTTCTGCCCCGTTTGGGCTTCTTCAGATGAAACCTGAATCCTGAAAAAACGTCAAGCAGGACAGAAATATAAACGTGTTTATGTAACAAATCCTTTATTACATTATACATATATATGTATGTGTGTCTGCGTGTGATAAATATGACGCACAGCATTCGAATTTTAAGTCGAATAACAGTAATTGAATTCAATATCCTGAATATAACACAAAATATCTCTGTATGGTACAATAAAAACAATTGTAAAGTAACTACCTTACATGACATCATATCGTAGAACTATTTTGGAAACTGTTTGTTAAAAAAATATGGAATCTCTAAATAGATTTTCAGAAAAAAATGTACGACGATTACGTCTATATATATGTACTGATTGATTGGCCGAAACATACCACCTGCCTCCAGAAGCCTACAATGGGAGAGTGTCTGTCCATACATATAATTTCAAAAGATTTTTCAAAATGGCAGGATACTTTACTGGCATCGTCCATTTTTTTTCAAAACGTTTTTTTTTTTTTCTTTTTTTCAAATTCACGCATTGTAGGTTGGATGCAACTTGATGCAAAAGGCGACGTACAAGCAAAGTTTTTCACTGGGCCGAATACATCTATAAGTTGTTGAATTCAATCTGAAACTGTTTTTTTGCAGTTGACTTGGTATAATATATTATTAACGAGTATAGAAAACCCAGTGCCTATCAGTCTCTGATCATGAACATGAACATAAATCGTACAAAACAAACGGTAAATTAGTCTATGAGACAGAGTAGAAGTTTAATGGCCAACATACGAATTAGATGTATGTGAATCATGTCTATATACATGGCTGCGTATGGATGCAGATTCATGGGAAGTGTGCAACTTTGGATGATATGCTTCTCTTAAAATATACACACACACACACACATATATATATATATATATATATATATTCAAGTTCCAACTACAACGTTTTCGTATATTTTTCTCAGACGCCCTATCGATTTTCGGAAAGAGCATATGAGAGATGCCCATAATGGAACTGAACTTATAAAACGACACGCCAATGAGACGCTTCAGAGTGCTCTGACTGAAATGTTATGCTCTGGTGATCTTGAAATTTTTTAATGAAAAAAAAATGCATCAATCCACGTTGGTTAGTTTTTGAACTACACATGCTATACTGAATGTTTACCTGATGCGTTTGGCTTTTCAATTCTAGAATTCCTGTGATTTGTGGGAATCGTCGCCTGACTGCTTGTGAAGTTTTTTCAAGTGGTTTGAGTCTGTAAAAGGTCGTGGTACTTGATTCTTAAAAAATGATGGTGTACGATGTTGCATTTTATTCATCCGTCAGTAATTTTTTTCAGCGTTACGATACATCAGCTGATCATGTTGCACGAACGTCTTTGATATTTTTTTATAGACAAACCACAAACGTCGCATACCATATTTGACGGAATAAAAGACTCCCTTTTCCCTCAAAAAATGACTCAAAAGTGATCACATCATTTGCTGTCAAATCTCATATTATTCAGAACTTGGAGAGGAGCATTAAAAAAGGTTTGGTGATAAATGACAGGGATTTTGCAAAATGAGTTTATACCAAATTTTCCCAGCTGAAACAAGGGCGTTTTATAAGCCAACAAATACACTTCTGTTGTGAGATAAATTCTACTGCTCCAAGGGATATTTTTGATCACACCTCGTAGATGTAATTAGCCGCCTAGAAACTAATGCATACATGAATTTGTGCGTCGTAGATATTCATGAATAAATAGCCGTGGAAAATAATTATGTTGACATTTTTCCAATTAGTATGGCATGAAACAGTCAATGAATAAGCAATGCCCATTCATAGATATCACCAAAGGGTGGGATTGACCTGATCACTACCCTGGGGTACGGGAGAAAGAAAGATATTCAGAAACACTCCTTGTTAAAGGATGCCACCCACGTCGAAGAGCAAATTGGAGATTCCCGTTCGACAGAAACGTTGCTTTTTTTTTTCCTCTCTCAATTCTCCTGTAGACAGAAGTCTACATCATTATTCACGTTGGCTTCAAGATCGTGTGGTTTCTTATAATGGTAAATACGATGCAGTCATCTGTATGGGAGAACGTGTTCGCCCCTGGAGAGAATTTCAACATGACTGCTTTTGGTAATAACAATATTGTAAACATTATTGCTTCGAAAAAAAGCGTCGCATAAACATAATTCAGCTACTTTTCTCATATCAATGGAAACTTGTTATGAATTAATGCACCGATTCGGGATAAGAGAATTGCTCTGATGCATCAACACAGCAAGCCTCAAATTCGGTGCAGACAGACGAGCAGCTGTTTGGGACAAGATGAAAAGACAGAAAGGGTTACCTGTCCTTCGGACACCACCAGCCAAAGACTTCCCTTGTCCAAAGAACGGAAACTTATACATGGATTAGGCACCACAGCCACTCTTGGGTCTACAGAAGATTATCAAACCATCTTACTCTTCTTTTTGTCAATGCATTTTCATGAGTCATTTCCAAGACATATGTTAGCATTTATTTCTATCGGATCATCTTTTCATCAGATGCCCGTATGCTCCATAAATATCCCTCTTGTTCCTCGAACCACGAACGTTGGATTTATCCGCATGGACTTAACTGGACTGGCTCATTACATCGAGCCTCGCATCGTAGATGCATCTTTAATTATTTCTACAAATTGGATAGTGCTTTTTT
>OY735200.1:23294177-23304177 GCA_963457665.1 Thysanoteuthis rhombus
TATCTTATTTCACTAAAAATTGCGAGTTGGGACATAAACATCTATGTTTCCGCGATTAGACACTTATATATATATATATATATATATATATATATATATATATATATATATATATATATATATATATATAAATGGTTGAATAATTTTTTGGTTTCTTTGTCATTTTGATGTATGTGTTGTTGTCGCTTCGTAAGGTGTTTATTTTGTCATTGTAGGATGTCCATTAAAAATTTTCATCTGGTTCATTCGAGGTCTTCATTTGTCTCTTTCAACGTATGTATTCAAGAAATGGATATTTTGGACCGACAGAATGAATTATAAATTGCGTTTTATTATATAAAAACTTATCTGAAATGATTTTCCCGTCCTTACACATATCATTCAATATAGCGGCAGCGGGTTCGATTCCGACAGCATCCCCATTTTCTTCGATAATTTATTCTATTTACGTTGTCTAAATTGAATGATATATTAACTGTGTAACGGCAAGAAATTATTTCAGTTGTTTCTATATGATATAACGCAATTTATAACTCATATATATATATATGTATATATATATATATATGTTGAGAGAGAGAAAAGATAAGAGACAAAGGGAGGCAAATGTATTCATTGAGCGGGTGAACGTGCATGAGAATTAGTGAAGAGACATTATCACCTGTGTTTTGCAGTAATTGCAATTTAAATTTATAATTCTGTCAACCTTTGCTTTACGGCATTGCGTAGGAAGCTGAGAGCGCCATCTGTTGGAAAACATGAAAATTAATTGTTTTCCTCCGAAAAGGTTCGCTTAAGTTCCTCAAACTTCATAATCAGTATACATATCCGCTAATTTAATCCATTATTCCATAGAGATAACACAGTTTGACAAAGAGAAGATGCGGAATCGTTTAAGCGTCATGAGGAAGACAATATTGTTTGTTAACTAGGATACAGGTGAAGCATGTTTTTCAATGGAAAGTATTGCGAAAAGGAAGTAATATCGGTAATGATGATATCAGTAATAATGACGACGACGACGACGACGACGACGACAGCAACAATAACAACAACAATGAAAATGATGATAATCTAAGTATATAATGAAATTTAATATAATTTTTTTGTCTATTACCTTGTATTCATTAGTCTGCACTCAAATGCGAAGCACTGATTGGTTAATTTTCTGTCTACTTTACTGTTTTGAATCTGAGGCAAATTACACACGCAAAAAATACTGAAAGACTTAAAATATTCATAGAATCCTTCAAAGAAAAATTAAGATTGTTGCTGAATTTTATTATCGGTTATGGAAACCGTTTATTCAAATTAAAAAAGGATTTTTACAGTTGATTCTTCTAAAAGATAATGATACAGTAAAACATGGATTTTTTTCATATTTCGAAGTAATATTTGAGTTCATTCTGTTCATAATGCTTCTTCGATCTGTTTTTATCGGAATATTCCTCTACGTAAATAATCTCCTGTTGTGGAGAGCAAGCCCAACAATTTAATCAACTAATTTATTAGCTACATTATTCTTAATAAATCGAGTACATATTTTATTTTTTTCAATTATTTGAAAATAAATACTGGAAGACTATTCATTATATACTCAGAGGAAAAATTAAAATTGTTGTGAAATTTTATCGTTTCTTATGAGGACAAATTATGGGTTTCTTTGTACAGAGGAAAAATTCAAGAAGCTGAAAAATATAAAGTCTAGGATAACAGATGAGGAAAATGAGGAATACAGAGTAAAAAGATATACGTTTAGCCATCGCTCTTCCAAAAAGTAATTCAATAATATTTTGGAAAACCCGGTGTCTGCGTGGTCCGTAATACCCTATTCACTTAGGGATAAACAATCTGATATTTTCTCAACCCTTTTATTTTAATTTTTAACAAGTGATTATACCCCACGTTGCCTGTGGGAAAATTACAGCAATATATAATAACAGTTTACCTTAGCTTTAGACACCTAAAGAAGAAGGAGAAAAAGAAAAAAAAAGGCTCCTCTCGCTTTTCACTCTTCGAAGAGAGGACAATTTTCCCCTTGCATTCTTTTAAGTGAAAAAATATTCCTGCTCAAATTTTAACCTGGGAGTGAAATAATTTTCCTCTGATCCAATTTTGACTTCTATTCGTGAAAAATTCCCCCTCAATTTTGACACCTAAAAGTGGGAAAACATTTCCTACTTTATTTTGACAACTAGAATTGGAAAATAAATTCCCCTGTGATTCTGACATCAAAAAATGAATCAAATTTCCTCTATTTTGATCACGAAAAGTAAAAAAAAAAAAAAAAAAGAAAATCCCGTCCCGATTTTGACCACTAAAAACCAAAAAAGTTTCCCCACTTCACTTTGACCTATAAAGGTTAGAAATGTTTCCCTTTCATTTGACCCCTAAAAGTGGAAATGAAATTCCTTTCGATAGTGACCCCGAAAAAGTTAAAATAAAACTTCCTCCCGATATTGACCCCTAAAAAAAAAAGAGAGTTCCGACATATTCTAACCAAAATGAATGAAAAAAGTTTTCCCACGATTTTGGCTCCTAAGATGGAACAAAAATTCCATATTGGACTTTGATTACCAATAGTGGAGAAAAAAAAATTGGATTTTGATGCTTGAAAAAAGAATTCTTTAAATTTTGATTCTAAAATGTGAAAAAAATCTTCCCCCTTGATTTTGGCCCTTGAAATAGAAAAAAAAACTCCCCCTTGATTTTTACCCCTAAAAGAAAAGAAAAAACTTACCCAAGATTTTGATCTATTCAATTGAAAAGAAATCTCCTACTCAATTTTGACACCTTCAAGTGAAAGTTTTCCCCTTGATTTTTACCCCTTAAAAGTAAAGAAAAAAAAATTTTTTCAACTATAAGAGAAAAAAAAATTCCCCAATATTTTGACCCAAAAATGGACATTCAAATAAATATATTTTGCATTCACGCCATCTGGTGCCATTATTTCAATTCAGGATATTTTCAAATGATCAGCTGATGCTATATAATTTCAGATATGACAATCAGTTTGATTCTATTTTTGTAGCTAACAAAACAACACCGATGAATAATTGGGAAATTACAAACACAAACCCCAAATCTTTCTACTAACCCTAGACCGATTGAATAACCCAAACCCCAAAACTACCTACACACGCCGGTTACAGACCTGCCTACAAACTCCAACTACAGACTTACTCACACACCCCAGCCTAAGACCTACTGTATCTACTAACCCTAACCTCAGGATTACCTACTAGCCCTAACTCCAGACATATCTACTAACTCCAGACTCAATTACTAACCCTAGCCCCAGACTATTCTACTAATCCTAACACTCAACCCCCTTTCAAAAAATTACCAAAATGGTCCAAGATTCATTTTACAATACTAAAGATTAGATCCACTATTTCCTTTTGCCGTATGAAATTGCTGATTTTATCAGAACCTTTCAAAAAGAATTATGTATATAGTTTTACATTTAAGATTTTATTGGATATTATATATAAAGAAAAAAAGAAAATCATTTTTCACGCACTATTTTTATGCTTTCTATCCTTTACAGAAAACATCCACGAAAATTCTTCTAACGGTGTCTGTTAGAGACTGATCATTCCCTTTCCTATCTTTAACTTTCCTTTTTTGTATCAGATACTTTGTTTATCATAATATTCATTTATTTCCTCCTGAAAAATCTTATTTTTCTGGACTAATTATGTTTGAGTCTACTACAACAATTAATATTAGAAAAGATTTTGTAAGAAAAAATTCAACTTATATCATGATATAAAAATTTATATATTTACTTTCTGGGCAAGAACTATGTTATGAGATTATTTTTCTGCATAAATTATAATTGTATTCAAGTTATGTTTTTAACATTTTAACTTTCTGTCAAGACTTTTCTTCATTCCTAATAATATCGATGGTTACTTTGCTTACATTACAGTTCATCTTAATAATTCATGTCATTTTAACCATTCAAAACAATATGGTCTCTATTGAGACTTTCATACAATCCACATTTAGTATATCATAATTGATATATCTAACTGATCTACTAAATTGGCTCTTGGTTCTAGACTGCCAATTGACACATGAATAACACCGTTATTCTCTGACGGGTAAAATAATAATAATAATAATAATAATAATAATAATAATAATAATAATAATAATAATAATAATAATAATAATAATGGAAGGCCCAACACCACAGAGATGACGAAGTCTTACGTATACATATATATATATATATATATATATATATATATATATATATATGTATTAAGAAATGGGTGTATTGATCCGACGGTATGATTATGAATTGTACTATATCATATGGAAAATTTCGAAGTGATCTCCCGTCATTACATGTATACCAATTCCATCATGAATAACTGTTGCGTTGAAAGAAGCGGAAAGAAAGAGAATAAACGAAATGAAAATTTGGGTTGAAGCAATTATTTGGGCCTTTACATTACTGGCATCTATTTAGCTCAAAAAATCATCGCTATATGAAGCAGGTACCTTATCAGTGACAGGCTCGAGCTCTATTTTCTTCCAATTGTTTATTCCATTTACGTTGTTCTAATTGAGTGATACATTGACCGTGTTATGAAGGTAGATCATTTCAAATGAGTTTCTTTTTTTATACATAATGCAATTCATAATCACATTTATAGAGACAGAGAGATTCTATACATTTTTTGTTCATTTCTCCGTATATTTGTGTCTATCTATATGTATGTGCATGTAAATCTCTGTTCGCCTTTATAAAAAGCTCATAACGCTTTTTTGGTCGACTAATGAATAAATAAATAAGCCGTCGCATTAACAGCATCTGCGAGGCCTGGCAGATTGCTATGATAATCGCAAAGAGTGACGTCGACACGGGTGAATGGGTTTCCGCTGTGCGTCTTGAAAAGAGGCAGCATCTGTTGGCATCGTGCGAAAGATATGCTCCCATCCATTCACCCCGTACACCGCACCACTTACACACTCTGTCGAACTGGATTGTTTCCTTCAAATATAACAGAATTTACCCCAGTGTTACCCAACCTTTTTAGGACTACTGTCCCTTTGTAGGACATATATTGCAGTGTAGCGTATGTTGGTCAAAAATGGTACCTTGGATTCTTTTAGCCGACAATCTAATGATAAAGAATGCATCTAAAAGTACCAGATTAATTCATTTATAGTGTTCTCAGTGAAAGGATGTGCCTGATGTGAGGAAACTGATTTTTCTTGTCGTCTTCCAAAACCCCTTGATGCCTTCTCACCTTCCAGTGGCCCCACCCTTTACAGTCTCCCAGGGCAGTCGCGTCCAATTTAGTAAGTACTGATTCAGGCAAATTGTCATCAGTACCTACAAACACACACACTTGCGTATACGCATGCATGCAAGTGTGCCCATACATGCACACACTCACACACACACACAAACATATATATATATATAATTATAATAATTAGTAATTGATTCATCCATATATATATATATATATATATATATATATATATATATATATATGAGGTCTGCCCAGAGAGTATTTATCGATTTAATATTAAGGGGAACAATTCTTCCCTATTGTGACCTCACAGACTTACCCGAGTCTTTATATATGAGAGAGAGAGAGAGAGAGAGAGAAAGAGAGAGATAGTGATACTTATAATGATCACTGTGAAATTCTAATTTCTGCGTGAATCTTTTTACAGGAATCTACTAGTTCATATAGTAAATTTTTTCGCACATAGAATTTCCCTCGTCTTCCAACCCACACGACGGAATCGTTGAATTTTAAACAAGTTCAAATTCCGACTGAAACTGTTTATGTTCACCTCTCGCTAATGTCTTTTGCTAAAGGCGTGAATCCTCATGAATCCTGGAGAATACACTGTGCATTACCTACGGAGACTGACGGGTGAAAATTATTCCGAAGTCGACCCATTCAACAAGACAATCTATAGAAGACTTCTTCGATCCAGCTTAACGGTGCCCTGTGGCCATTCTGGTACAATCATTTTTTTTTTTTTTTGGTATCATTTACATTTAGTCCCTTAACTGTTGCTATTGTGGGTGAAGAACTGAGGTTGAAGGAAGCAGAGGTTTTCCTCGATACCAGTCAGTCTACAGCCTGCTTGAAGAGTTCAGGCATGACCGTGTCCGTCCAATCCTTCACGTTGTATGACCCCCCCCCCAACCCGTGCCATGTCACCCCCTCCCCTGCGCCCCTCCCGACGGTACCCTGTATGATAATCATATGCAGTCGAACCACGTCAGCTTCCGTCACTTCATGCTGGCGAAGATGGGTTCCTGGGGACCCACAAGGCTTTCGACCTTGCTCCTCACGTAAAAATGCGGGGCAGCTTCCTCAGACATTTTTCGTTTCTCGATACGGACCCTAGGGAATGTCTGTTTTGGCACGAAACTTTTCCGCTGTTAACTTTTTAACATTTTTCTCGTCTCGTGCTGTTTCGGTGAAATCATGGAAGTCGAATAATGTTTTCAGACGCAGTGGCTTCCAGTCACGATTTGTTTTCTTTTTCCTTTTTTAACTAGCTTCTCTACTAGCAGGACGCATGTTTTCTCATATCTCTGAGGCTTTCTCGTTGCTTCCATATACGCCCAACTGCGCAGAAAAACCAATGATCGCCAAAGCAAGACAATTCCTAAAACGGCAGGAATGTCAGGGAGAGCCATGTTCTCTCAACGCATTGCTTTATACAGTTCTTTTTTCCCCTCTCTTTTTGATAGCGATTAGACTTAAATCCGTCGCTCTTAAAGTCTTCTTCAATCTATCTATACAGATGGTTTTCTCTTCCTATCATTCTCTTCCGATTATTATATATATATATATATATATATATATGTGTGTGTGTGTGTGTGTGTGTGTGTGTGCATGTGCGCCTGTGTCTATGTCTTTATGCATGTGCAAGTATAAGTGTGAATGTGTCTGTATATATATATATGCGTGTACATGTATGTGTGGAGTTATCCCCCAGTTTATCGACTAACCACATTACCGATAGCGGCCACTCGTACTGACCACTTTCGTACACACGACCCTCGACGCTTCCACACAATCAATCCGACGTTCTCCGAGAATACTAATGTTTAAAAGAGGAAAGCCAAACATACATCCGTCTCCTATCAGCAACGATTTCGAACGAATTAGATTGAAAGCAATTAAGGAAAAACAGGAATGAAAGTTGGATTTTTAAGCCCCAAAGTAAGGCTTTCATTGATCGACCTTTTTTTCGGTTTAGCGACCCGGTCGTGGCAACAGAACCCAATACCTAACTGGCGTACAACTATATGTATATGTGTGTGCGTGCATGTGTTGATGTGAGTGAAGAGAAGTGCTGATGATAAAAACTTTAAAGAAAGAAGGTGTTACATCTTTTCTTTTTTCAACATTTCGATGCATTTGGCGACTGCCAGCCATCTTTTTCAGAGAATAACCGGCAGTGGTTCCTGCAGTGGTTCGGAGAAAATTTTACTGTTTACATGTTTGAAGCTGAAGAGAGAAATTTTCTCTAATTTGTTTTTCTCTGAAAAAGGTGGCTGGTACCCGTTGAAATGCATGAAAACATACCCACGTGTTAATTAGAAAATAAAGATGTAAAACCTGCTTTCTTTTAAGTTTTTCTCTTCATTTCCCAATTGTCAATTGCATCAACATTCTTTCGGATCATTTCGCATCCACAGTACAAACATATATTTATGGAAAATTTCATTTCACGCCACTTTTTCACTTTAACCAAAGAAAACGCCCAAATTCAGAGTAGCATTCTGTGTTTGTTTAGAAAAGAGTCGTTTTAGAGGCAACGCACTTCCTTTTTACTCTTAAACACTAGACTTCTGTATATCTAAACGTCACAACTTCTGACGACTCAGCATAACTCACAGTCACCATTTGGGCAGTCTGGGAATACTAAAAAATATCCAGTATAGATTGATGGTAACTGCTTATTCGCTTTATGCCGTTTCGGCCCAAGAACGATTATAGTAATGCCCTACTTTTTGATAACTGGGAAAACCTTTGCATCTCTCTCTTCACCCCCCTCTCTCTCACTCTCTCTCTCTCCCTCTCTGTCTGTCTGTCTGTCTGTCTGTCTCTCTCTCTCTCTCTCTCTATATATATATATATATATATATAAACATCCGTCTGTCTGTGTATGTAGCACGTTTTTCTCTCTACATAATCACATAGACATATCTATACATATAAAGAAATCGATATTGATATGAGTGTATGTACACATACATGTGTGCGTATCTATGCATATATCAACAAAAATAGGTATGAACATATATGCATACATATGTATACGATTACGTACGTATATAAAAACATATCCCTTCCTGTCATCATATATACATGTATACATTGGAAGAAACAGTTGTTCGTGTGTATGTACGTATACATAGATGTGTAGTCACAAATACATCGAAAAAAGTATGAATATAAACAGACATATATATATATATATATATATATATATATATATATATATATATATATATATATATATATATATGTATATGTATATGCGTGTGTTTATACAATATACGAGCATATACAAAAGAAATATACATATTCTGCAGGTGTCTGCCTCGATGTAATTGATTATAGGGTTGTGAAGCAATTGCTGTGATACACTTTCATTTCTCTCTTGTATGGTAGGGCCTCAAGAAAGAAGGAGAAAATATACATGACATTAAAGATGCTGATATGATAACCAGCCATTTTTCAGTTATGTACCTCCAGCCGACATCGCCACCCGTTCAACTTTCTCCAGGTGAGATGAGAGGGGGAAAAACGAATTACAAACAAGTGTCACCCGAGAGAAGAACCGGGAAGATTGATGGGAATTTAAGATACAATTATTAGTTTTTATATCAAATCCGTCTCGATTTCGGCACATTTACTTTGAAATGGGTTATGACGTACCGATACTTACAGACTACACACACACATATATATATATATATATATGTGTGTGTGTGTGTGTGTGTGTATGTGGTGGTTATCAACCGCAAGTTGATTTTTTGGGGAAAAGAAAGTATATCATCATCATCATCATCATCATCAATGTCGTTGTCGTCAGTCATTATGAGTACACGGCTAGATAAAGGCCCTTTACATCTCTTAGTATGATGACTGTGATAGCGCTAACTTTCCTCAATCTCATCCCTCCATCTTATGTCTTTTCGTTTTCCACTACGTCTATCAAGTCATAGTCACAAATGGGTTAACCTTTCACTCCCTCTGCTACCCATTCTTCTTTCTTAATGTCCGGCCAATCTCCATGTTGATATTTTTTATATCTTTTGATTCTGATTTTTTTCTTTGTTCATTTTATCTATTAACATCTTTTGCATCTATATGTCATAGCTGGTAGATACACCCCCACACACACATATATATATATAGAGATATATATATATATATATATATATATAGGGAAAGAGAGAGAGGGAAAGGAGAATGTGGGAACTTAGTTTGATCTAAATTAAGATTTTCTTTCTGGAACATGTTTCACTTGACGGGACAGGTTTCATCAGACAAGAAAATCAAATCAAGAAGCGAAACACCTGGACGAAGAAGCGACATGAAAAGGGGTGGGGCTTCAACTTATATGTGAGGGAACGCTGTCACTGTGTAAGATTGATAAAGATTTCGATGGGAGGGATTGATATGTAGGGAAATTAGGAAGGAGAGATCAAGGTGTGTATGTATGCGTGCAAATGAGAGAATGTGAGTGTCATTACGTTGATACATGTGTGTGTGTTTTTATGTTCGTACTTTTAAAATTGAAAATATGTGAATGTGTGTGTCATTGGGTGTGTATGAAAGTAGGCATTTGTGGTTGTCAGTGATACAAATTATGTTTGTATGTGCTTCTAAGATTTCTACAAAGTATACGTTAGATTTTGTCGATGAGAGGGAGTAAAGGGAGAAACGAAAACCTCTGCGGACTTAGCAGTAGTAGAACTAACACGTCTACC
>OY735200.1:23316677-23361677 GCA_963457665.1 Thysanoteuthis rhombus
ATATATCATCCCTACGTCACGAAGGTTCCCCAATATAAACACATACACCAATGTTTAGCTATGAATATCATAATGAACTACATGAATTCCCACAACTTTCAGAAAATGTAGCCTCTAGAATCTTGATGGTACTCTTATACTTGAGTAGACGTTAGAACTGGCGCCAGGTGCTCAGCAGAAAATGGATTATAAATTTTAGGAAGGTACCAGAAGAATATACATTATCTAAATTACTGTTTCTCAATTGAATAAATATTTAAAGAAGTTTTATACCTAGAAAAAATAATTTGATATTTTCCCCGGAAAGTGTAGGATTTTTCTGCTACGGCGCTTTGCAAAGTTACAACATAACGTTGCAGTAACGTCTTTGATGTGCAGTTAGCTTGGGTTAAGAAAAATTTCCAACCTGGACCACCTTCAAAGGATTTGCTGCCTACGCTGTAAACTATGAGGGGCTCAAAGTAGACGGAAAGATGTGAGCACATAGATCGATGGATACGTGTACATTATTTGAAATATTTCTTCCAGCATCGGTATCAACCGAGTTGCAAATCGATCAGCCAACCACGTAGGTGCCGAACTAATTATGTTTTCGAATAAAAAGCCTCTATAATCATCACTTTCTGTGGGACATAAACTGCCAAAACTAATGATGTATATACTGTTGGAAAATGAGAACACACACGCACGCACACACACACACACACACACACACACACATATATATATATATATATATATATATATATATATATATATATATATATATATATATATGTAAATATTCATGCTGCGACTGATAGAGAGATGAGCAATTCAAGCATGCCATTTTTGGGCTCCTGGTTACCAACGGTGTTGTTAGCTCAGTCGGTAGAGCAGAGCCACTTGAAGACTACTTACTAGTCGAAGAAGGTTGGAGGCTTATTTTCTTCATTCGTTTATGCGGTTGGTTGTTGGATTTGCTACTCGGTTAACACTGGTGCACATAAATATGATCTCTGAGAGAATTTCTCTACAATTATATCCCTTCCCCCCCCCCTCTCTCTCTCTCTCTCTCTCTCTCTCTCTCTCTCTCTCTCTCTCTCTGCTTATGTATATATATAGAGAGAGAGATAGGGGAAGCAAGAGTCTGAAATAGCGCACTTGAATTGCTTGTAAATATAGATAGAGAGGGGGCGACATACGGAGGCGGGGAGATAGATAGATAACAAGACAGTATACTCATCAGTGTCTTATGTTTGGTTTTAATGATCCTAAAATCATCAAAGGGTTTCAAATTATTTGGTCAAATTCTTATTATTATTGTTCATTACCAGAACTCTGTTTTTGGTCCAAAACATCCCATTAGTATCCTCGGAAGCAAATATAGTCACCAACATTTCTGGTTTACATGGCGATGTCCATTTCCTCTCCAAGTAATATAAAACTCACGTTAGTGAGTTACAGGGCATCAATAACAAAAACGTGTCACTGACATTACTTAGCTAAACCATTGTAGTCTGCCAGTGTCAAGATCTTTTTCATTACATATGTTTGCCGACAACATAGAAAGAGATAGATTCATTTTCCCCCTGTGTTCTGCCGCTGGTGAGTGAGGACTCCTAACTTCGAACGGTACTCGAACTCTCGAACGGTTCTGTCAATTCAACCATCCAGTTCACCAATGGATACATTCACAGCTTTGTACATATGTCTTGCAACTATTACAATTCCTGAGAAAAAAATAAGTCTTCTTTTCACACTCTCGGCGTCTCCCAGCTTCTTCATTTTCGTAATCTTTGTAGCTTTCTCCCCTGCACTTTCTATAGTTCATTTAATTCCCTAATCTGTGAGATTAATATCTCTATCTTTATTGTTCGTATCTTTACTTAGAAGATATTTCCTTTCGTTAGTTCACTCTTTCTTTCTTTCAATCTCATCCAAATGGAGGACCAACAGAAAAGGCTGAAAAATTGTGAATACAGAATATTCTCAAACTGTGTGCGCGGACACAAAAAGAATAAAGAATGTACAGATATAAAATTGTTCGTAAGTGTTGAATGTGCAATCTCCCGACCCGAAATTCACAAATTACACATCCACACTTCAGGATTTACACAAAAATGATATGTCTGGCGGTAGAAAGTGTTCGTTTTTCTTATTTCTATAATTGACTATTTAATTTCGGCTACTTATTGTTTCGTCATTTTTTTTTCTTCATTGACGTTAACAAATGGAGCAATTTGAGCTTCAAATTTACTTCTATATGAATTTAGGGAAACTATATTTATAAAAAAGTTTGGCAACTCTGCGTATGCCCAAGGCCAGTGTTGCCAATTTAGAGATGAATTTTCAAATTTTTTTGATTCTGGAATTCACTCTCGAATTTGAAAAATTTAAAAAAAAATCCATCGTAATTGGTAACGCTGGACTTTAAATCATGAAAAAAAAATCTAAATATTGTCAACACTGGACTCTTAAATTCGAAAATACAAAACAAAACATATCTAATTAGGCAAATTGCCTGAGGCTATTCTTCTGTTTGTCTGTCTTTTAAAATCTTAAAAAATATTTACGATTGAAGAAAGCCACTACGGATGCACAAAATGAACACACATCCACGCAGCTAAGAAATAAAGTTGATTGCAGCCGATTAAGCATTAAAACTAATCATTCATTGAATTCATATGATTTATTTCATACATTTTTGATATTTATCAAATGATTATCATTATATTCTCGTCATATCTCGTTACAGTCGCGATTTCTTGGGACAGTATGGATCAACCCTATTATGCACCAATAAAATGGATACATTTCTCAGTCAGAAACGCACCATCGATAAATGTTATCCCGATACTGATGCAGATTCAAGAGGAACTAATTCCGCCACTAAGAATTTTGAGAGTCGGCCAAATCACAAATATGATAAGAGTTATCCATGCATTGGTTTCTCTTAGACCGGAAATGAAGATCAGACGTTTCCACGGTAAATAAATCAAATAAAATGCCAAATGGATCAATGCTTCTTAGCAAGTTAAGCCAACAATTCAAAACTAAACTCTCCTAGTCCAATCTGTCTTTCTTTAAGATTATCAGAACAATACGCAAAGCAACAATTCATTTCAAATATAGATTAACCGTTACAGAAAAAGCTCAAATTGCCTCTTATGTAACATAGGAGATGATTGCACGAAAACTGAAGTCTCATATTTCTGCTGAATCGGATTTTACCTGAGAGACAAAAAGGAGAAAAGACAATTATCGGAGTTTATGCAGAAAATGCAAATGTCAAATGATACTATCTGCAGGCGTATTTTGGGAATATCTGCTGATACAGAGGAAAACGTATTCCGTAATAAACCCCAACCTTCAGATTTAGCTCGGCAGATTTATAAATCAACAGGTATTGCCCACAAAGCGCGCTTATTGGCATTCATTCGTTTTACTGATGAATAGTAATCCAGTATCTTTGTTACCATTTTACTTTGTGTGCCACTACGAAAGGAGGAGATGTGCAAAATAAAACATATCATGGAAGTCGAGTGTTGAGATTTGTACCGATGGAGCACCTTTACTGGTTAGTTCTATCAAAGATTTTTGTATTGCCCGTAAAATATTAAAACCCAGGTGTTATTACTACGTGCTGTTTTTTTTTTTGTTTTTTGTTTTTTATTTTCGCATAGGGAGACCTTAATGGCACAAACATTCAGAGATAAATTGAAGTTTTAAATCAAGTTATCGAAATTTATTTAAACCAAACCAATGAAAACTCGTTCATTCGAGGAGCTTGCATTGATATGGATTCACAACATACCGCATGTATTTTATATACCTAGGTGAGATGGTTGCCAATGGGAAAAGTACTCTTCCGTTCAACTGTTGATCGTGGATTGGAAAACAAATATAAGGGGTGATCTAGTGAAAAAAATTAGGATATCCAAGTAGTAAGAATATCGTTCAATAGCTAGCAAAGCAGTGACCATTCTAATGGGATTACCAACATCTTACTTGAGTGAATCGAGGTATCCGACACTTATCAATATGAAGAGAAAAACAGAAAAACTATTCATTGTATTAATGAGGAAATGAGAGCCTGTTTATTGTACATATACCCCTATCGAAATTAACCAAAGCACATCAGGTTCATGTTTTTCACAAGCATGCTTAATCAAATAAAGTATCGTATTTCTTCGTGTATAATACAATGCTTATATAATATGAGTTGTGAATTTAGAGGAAAATTTAGTGAAAAACAGGTGTCAAATTGCAGTCTTTTGTATTACACAGATACTTGATTTTGCACGATAGTTCAGTAGTCCCACTTGTATTTTTTGCTTCGATCTTCGAGATTTGTGTCCTGCAATACTGCAGTTATGCAATAAGTGAGCATCATTTTTATGTGGTGTACTGTAATTAAGGGAATTTGAATTTTATCAAATAAAATGACATGAGAAAAAATAAGAGAAAATAGAGATTCCTACTTTTGTACACTCAACTTGAAGCCATTGTTTCAAATTTTGTAATTCTTTCAATTCAATTATTTTAATCCATTTTTGTTGTTTTCGATACTTGTGTTACAGTGTTTCACAAGAAGGAAACACAACGGTACACAACATTTATGGTTACTGATTTCAACCCTTAGCATCCCCTCCCTCAACTTGGCCCTCTCCTGTGTGTGAGCTCCTTAGAAGGGAAGCTCAAATTAATTAAACGAATTCATCAACTGACTACTGGAATGTCTTTGTCCATTTCGTTTCATCATTACTGTTACTTAGCTTCATAAGTCTACGGTATTCCTTGTTTGAAGTGAAATGAGGAGTTGTCATCTATTATCAAATGGGCTGAATTCTAATAAGCTTTATTTTTTCCTGTAAATACACGAGTAACTACCTTTAAAAAAAAAGTGCTATTCGTGGAAAAAAAACGGGTGACTCTGCCGGACTGAAAAAAAATTTCTTTCTGTGAAAAAGTTATTAAGTAAGAGGTTTTAGGCGGAAAAATGGAAAGGTGACCGTAGCATCACTTGGGTGGGGAGACGAAATCTGTACTTGAGTTAAAACTAAGTAAATACCATTTATTCCAAGAGATTTGACGTGAGCATGTTCTCCAATCAGCCGAGGATCCTATACCATCTGGTCACTCCTCTGAAGGAGTAGCAAACCTCAACAGTCAACGCATATCTGCTTCTGTCAGAATATTCAGGATATGTGTTTAAAGTTAGACTGCCCTGCTGTCCCGAGAATCTATGCTTAAAAAAACAAACTGCTATACTGTTCTGATACAGATTCAAAGGGATGAGCCTTATAGGGCATCTACCAACTATGGTTCAACAAGTTCGGGCATATACCAACTGTGGTTTAGACACAGGTCAGCCACACTGTCGGAATACCCCTGCAAACAGGCAGACCCCCATAGCTAGATGAGATATGTGCCAAGAGATGTCAACACTACTGTCAAATCTTTGACCGAGGGATCTTGCTCCTATTCGCACAATCTTGGTGGACCATTAAATGCGAACTATTGCTTGAAAAGGTGAGGCCAAACCAGGGCGAGTCGCTCTTGAGCTTGAGCTTGAAGGCTTTCCTGTATACAGGCCCTGCCATCTATGGTCCTGCTTCCGAGCAAATCTCTTCCAAAAAATCTTAGTTCATGGAGTCAAAGCTATCCTCATATATATATATATATATATATATATATATATATATATATATATATATATATATATATATATATATATATATAGACTAGACTAGACTAGACTAGACTATATATATATACATACATATATATATATATATATATACATATATATATATACATATATATATATAAATATATATATATAGACTAGACTAGACTAGACTAGACTAGACTATATATATATATATATATATATGTATATATATATATATATATATATATATATATATATATATATATATATATATATATATATATATATATATATAGTCTAGAAAGTGTACAGTTTTAAACACTGAATATCAAAAAACTTTTTCTGAAAAAACGTTTTCAGAAATTATTTTGTGTCACTTCAGTTATTTATTTCTTAATATCTGTCAATGCAATTTATGTAATTCTCTGCAGTATTTTCCCTATTCAACATACACTTTGTTATTCTGGTATAATGTATAATTCTTTCCGTCTTGTAGGGATCATCAACTGTTTACTATGTAACCGTTTCGAGGATTTTAGAAACAAAAAAATAATATTAACTTGGCACCCTAGCAGTATTGATCCAACACCAGCTATGTTTTAATATATAGCTTATATCATGCATGTAGTCTGTTATTTTTAAAAGAGTATTATGTGTATTCTATATGGATATTATTTGATGCAACACATCATTTGATTCTTGAAACAGAGCTCACTTACGTAAGTTACCCGCCCCCAAACTATTTAACGATGAAGAATCAATAAGTGTGATTCGCTGTTCATGTCACTTCTATTGAGTGCTCACTCATGTAAATGCATGCAAACCAACTCATGATATCTTTAAAAATACTAATTACACTTCAAGTTGATTCTCTACCAACATTTTAAACTAAAGAATTTACCAACTTTTTCCACTTAACTTCAAGTTAATTTTTCAACGTCGAATACCATCATTTTTTCTCTACTTTTAATCATCTACAACATATCCTCATACACATGGTAGAAAGGATAAAAACCACTCTTATAGTAATATATATATATGTGTGTGTGCGTGTGTGTGTGTGTGTGTAATAAAGATTTGGTTTAAAGTGCTTGATAAGGACAATTTTCAACTTTTCATTCTAATCGCTCTAGGGGGGATGTTGTAATCATCAGTAACGCTTGGAACAATTAATTTCAGTTGGTCGACCAGCCATTTTCAAGATCAGAAGTTAATGAATACTTGATGATTGATTATGGGGAATGAAATTTTGTCGTATAGCAGTTTTGCAGATGATCGATTAGACGCTAGTTGTGGCACCTGAGTTAGATATTTGTGGAGTATAATGTATTTATAAATCACCAAGCACATTCAATATATATATATATATATATATATATATATATATATATATATATATATATATATATATATATATATATATATATATATATATATATATATATATATATATATAATGCACACACATATATATACACACACACACACACACACACAGATATGTGTATTTGTATGCATGTGTGTGTTTGTGTGTGTGTACAGTTGAATAAAATTCATCTGACATAATTTTGATGAAAAGGAGACAGGGTGGAAATAGAAACCAAGTTTTTTTTTTATAAGTGAATTTTTATTTTCTTGACATTTTTTGCTTTCAAGAAAACTTTTGCAAATTTATTCGCAAAAGCTTCCTCGAAAGTGTTTTTGTTTTTAGGGGTCAAAATCGGGAGGATGATTTTTTTCTCACTCCAAGGGTCCAAATTGTGAGGTAATGTTTTTGCACATCTGAGGTCGAAAGGCAAGGAAATTTTTTTTCATATTATAGATCAATATCGAAGGGATTTCTTTTTACTTTCAGGAGTAAATATTGTGGGGAGATTCGTTCGATTTTTATGGTCAAAATCAACTGGAACATCTTTTTTTCCGCTTTTAGAGGTCGAAATCCAGTGAATTTTGCATTTGGGGGTCAAAATTGGTGGCAGGGGGGACATTTGTTTTACTCTGAGAGGTAAAAATTGAAAGGAAGATTTCTTTTTTTCTACTTTTAGTGATCCCAGTTGAGAGTTATTTTCCCCCATTGTCATGGGATAAACTGCCAAGAATTTATTCTCTATTTTTTTCAGGGGGGGGGGGCAAAATACAGGTGATTTTTCTTAGCTTTCAAGGGTCAAAGTTAAAAGAGAAGTTTTTTTTTCCACTTTTAGGAGTCGAAATCTAAGGGATTTCTTTTTTTTACTTTAATGGTTGAAAATAGGGGAATCTGTTTTTCTCTCATTTTTAGGGGTCAGAATTGAGGGGGGTGTTTCTCACATTCAGAGGACCAAAATTCAAGGGAATTCTTTATTTTACTTTTAGATGTCAAAATGGGGAAGAGGGTTTTTTTTCTCCCTTTTTTAGGGGTCAAAATTAGTACCCTGTTTTTTCATTAGCCCAACCATTTATTCACACTAAGAGAGCATCCTTCGTGTATTAACACTCCACTTTTTCTAAATTACCTCCCTTTTTCGAACACTGTAAAAAGTTGTATAGAATCAGTTTTAAAAACATATTAAAACAAATGCTATCTGATTTCCATTCAACTATCTTCCTATGTATATGTATTTTGTGGAGGACAGCAATTTACTCCGCCCGTTACGGGAGATATTTAGTGTAGTATGTTTAATGTGTATGCATCGCAAAGAGCATTCACAAGAGCAATGTTTTAAGATTTAAAAAAGTAAGGGATTATCAGTGGTCAGGAATTAACAGAAACTTTACTGACAGAATAGTGCTATTAAATAGGTGGAATGTAAATGCATTAATAATGATTTTACGATAGAATTGCATAGAAAACCAGGAATTATTAGATTGTCAATGGTAGGGAATTAAAGCAAGCGTCACTGACTGAATACGGCTATTTTATTCATATTAAAGCGTTCTATTAGAAAAACTATGCTCTTTCCTAATGTTTGGAAATATATCTGATGAATGTGATCGTTATAAGTACAGATTGAAACCTTGATTACAGGGCTATGGTGAATGTCATAACCTCAAGGTCAAATAATTTTGATTCCTTCAAAATGTCGGCTGTTTTAGGAAAAGAGTTTTGGCCGAGGCCCAATTTCAGAGCCGAACTCTCCTATTCCACTCGATGCTTTTGTCTCTTGGTGAGAATAAATATTGAGAGTTTGAAATTAGCTCAAGAATCTGACATGGAGGAAAATATTCCTAGAATCTATGTGAACTGAACGGACAGTTATTGATGTGTGAATGCAGAGAAAAAGGTCGGAATGTATACAACAGACAATCATTGTAATAACAAACACACCTGCGCGCACACCACACACTCAAACACACACACACACACACACACACACACACACATATATATATATATATATATATATATATATATATATATATATATATATATATATATACATGCATGTGTGTGTGTGAGTATACGTAGTAGTAATGGTAATTTATATCCAATTACATAGAGTAGTGCGCTATCGTTTTATGAAGATTATCTATATATATGTATACATACATGTATATATCAATCTATACCTCTCTTGAAAATATGATTTCTCTCTCTCTTTCTCTCTCTCTCCCCCTCTCTCTCTATATATATATATACATATATATATATATATATATATATATATATATATATATATATATATATATATATATATATATATATATATATATCGATAAGTTTGTTTTGCCAAATGTTATCATTGACAATAGTTATACGTTTCTATAATATATGTGGCTGGATATTATATCCATATCACCAGTTCTTAGGTTTCGAGAATGAAAATCGATCTTACTATCTAAAGCTTGCAAAATTATTACTTTAGCTATGTCTCTAATGCAAGCACCCAAGTACGAGGCTTAGTTTAATCTGATACAAAGCCACAGTTGCTGGAGCCCTAGAAAGAACTGGACCCCCTAGCGAAGCTTTTGAAGACGATAATGGCAGATATTTAGGCTGAGCTAAAATCAAATTCGGAATCCGGCACTAAACTACCGCAGTTAAATGACCAATAAGGATTGGACATACCTGCAAGGGTTTATGATACTACCAAGTTGAGTATCATTCTGTGGCTGGCGTCCTGATATATTAGGTTGTTACATATCAAATGTTTTTCTTTTATATTAAAATGGATGATGATATAATCAAGAGCAAACAGCACATATTTAATCAAAATAAGACCCATTTTAAAGCATTAACGCTTTTCCTACGATTATCTAATACTAAAATGTCATCTCTATAAACTTCTTTTAAGTTTAGGGGTTACAAATTCAGTAAAAGCATGCATTATGGCTTCCCTAGTATAAAATTTTTCTGGTGGATATGATTTAAAATGCCCCAAAATATGATGATTTGTAGTAAAGAACGTCTAGTGAAAGATACTTTACATCTAAATTCTCTTAGCTACGACACAATCATGTGAGAAGAATTGTATGGTACATCGACATGGAACATTAAATTCAGTTTTTACGGCGGCCATTTTCCCAACATTTTAACCTTTCCTACTACTTTGGAATGACGGGATATGGTAGCTTTTGAGATCCCCAAGTATCCATAAAGTCTTTGACCCATTCTCATTATATCATTGGTCACTGCTGTCGATAATGTTTCGCCATTAAAAACAGGTTTGGCCTTACCCCCAGGGTTTATTATTGGTATCCGTATTTCCATACCTAGATATGTTGACCGAACTCTGAACATCTGGCGTTTTAGTAGTGTTCACCCAAAATGCTTAGTTCACTTTATCAGCAGCTTGAGAAGTATTATATCCTAATTTAAAATCGTACCTGAAAATCAGTCTAACTTCTTTAGTATACACCATTGCTTTCAACGGCTCAAAAACCTCCAAAATCAACACTATTTACATTGAATGAGAAAAAAAAAGATACTATCAAAAAAGTAAATTCTTCACCTTTCTCCACGAGGTAAAAATAAATGACATTTCACATGTAACAACTTAATAGTATTGGCCAATTTTCGTTGACACCTTATACGGAGAGAGTTATGGCTTGCAAGTGGGTAGTCTCAGCCAGGGTTACGCCAAAGAATACGCCCTTCTTTTGAGTGGTTCTTTCCTTTTGATTCCTCGCGTTCATTTTATCTTTGATGTACTTTTAATATGTGGCTATTCTGAGATATTTTCAGGAAGGTTATGCAAATTGTGGCCGTTCTTATCTCCATTTGCCAAAAGTCAGGAATTCTTCCTCTTGGTCGTTGTTATTCTCACGAATATCGCCTACGTGTAAAAGTAACGGGGCATACCATTACAAATATGCTGAGAAGAATAACTGTAATGGCTCATAAGTTCCTCTTGCTCGCCCATCGTCTGCGAGTTATTTCCTTTTTGCAATTGAAATGTATGACGTATTCTTCGTAATTACGGAATATTCAGAGCAGTTGTTAGCAAAATGGTCTCACAGACCATTGATAGTATTTATGGTTACCCCCCCCCCCAAAAAAAAACAAATGAAATTAATTCTGCAAACGTATGGAAATCTACTAGAATCAATTCAGAAAAAAAAACATTGTTAAAATCGACATGCAAGGTAGAGAGTTTGGTTTTTAAGGAATCAAGTGGTCAAAAATCAATAAATAGATAAAACCAAAATAGGGACCATAATTCTAAAGGTTCATCGATCTGGATGATAATTGTGACACTTTCCAGATGCGTGGCAATCTCTACTACCGATTGGCGTCACTTACTGACATACCCCCAAACTCCTAGCATCTCTTGTTTCCTCCCATTCCTTCAATATATATCTAAAAGTGCAAGGAAGGGGCCCCGTGCATTGATTGTCTGACCTTTCGATGATATATGAATAGGTAAGACAGAAAGGACTTGAGAATTCCTCGATCCAGATAATGATTTTGTCGCTTTTTAATTTGACTTATCAAATAAAAGCGAGTATTGTAGGTCTCTTAAAAGAACACTACTTCGATCTTTACTGCTTTTCGAAGGCAAGACGTTCAGCTAATGAATAAATTTATTTCAGTTTTCTTTCGGTAAATAGGATTTATATAATTCGAGAAAAATACGTTTTAATGTCAGTGTACCAGATAGTATGTCCTTTCTAGTCCTGCCTCATGACTCACATTGTTACGGGGGAGCTGTGTACTTCGCACATCTTTTCTAGATAAGCCGTAGCATATACCCAAGCCGCAAGTTTTGCTCATCGGTTTGAGGAGAGGACTGGTGATCTTGATGTCAAAGGTTACATCGGAGTCGTAACGTCAGTAAAGTTCATTGCACTATGCAAGGTAAGGATTGATTTAAAAGTCCCAGCATCTGTGACTAGGCAATGTCTTGAAATGAAAGTAAATGGTCAAGATTTCAAGAATGTGCTGCCTACAACTCCTGAAATGTGGCTCTCAATGCGAGAATTTGACACTGACCATCATAAAAACTCGAACGCTGACTAATTGAAGCAGAAAATATAATAGCAGTACCATTCCTATCAAAATGATACAAATTGAGACTAATGTTTTGGATATCTTGAACCGCGTTTCTTTTTTCCAATTGAATTCATGAGAAATGACAAAAGTTCCGGGTATGAAAGTATGAATTTTAAATTCAGATCTTTGCGCAGTTTTACGAACAGCATTTAACAAGAAGGCTGAAAATGCTTTTTTGGTCATCTGAATAAAAATTAAACTTCAAGGAAAAATTTATGGATATGATAAAATATTTTTGTTCTGTTCGTATGCTTATGTATGTTACCGTAATCCGAAAAAACGGCATATGGTAGGTAGAGTTTTTTTAGCGCCATGCCCCACCAAATGTTCTAACTTTTTCGTGATTTTCAACTGTTCCATTATGTTGTAGAATGGGGTCAATTTATGATTCTTAACTTAAGGTATATTCTGTATATATATACAATGACATCATCATATAATTCTTCAGACATCATCGGAGAACTATTTTGTCCAATTACGAAGTCATCATGTAATAAGAATAATCTGATAAACATTTTTTCGGGGAAAGTTTTTTACCTGATATGATATTCTGATAGCCCCCTTTTCAAGTTGGTTTTTTTTTCACCTTACCATATATTCTGATTATAATTTTTCTATTTTTTTTTACCAGATTTTATATTCTGATCACCCTTTTTTTAATAGTTGTGGTCAAAACATATTTACTTTTAGGCATCAAAGCAAAAAAGTTTTTTTCACCTTCTGGGGTCAAAAGTGAGGGCAAAGTATCTCCCTTTTTAGGGGCCATAAATGAAAACAAACTTTACTTTTTAGAGGTTAAGATTGAGGAGAAAATCTTTTGGCTCTAAATTGAGCGCGAAAGTTTTTTCCGCTTCCAGACCCCTCAAAAAAAAAAAAAAAAAGAGGGTGGCTTTTTTCCCCCTTTTTGGAGAAAATACTAATCAAAGTGAAATTTCCCTTTTCCACGTGTTTATTTGCAAATAATTATGAGACTAATTCAATACAATAGAAGCAATTGGGCACTGAGAATAATGGCCGGTGAGGACGGCCTTGAAGCGAGTAAAAAAAAAAACTACATGAAAATCAACTCAGAAAATGTCGTAAGGAACAACATGACCATGATAGATGTCGATATACCATAAAAAAAAGAATGTGCGCAAATATTATTGGAAACATATCCTCTCTGTGTGTGTATATATAAACGTACATGAGTCTATGTGTTTGCATATGCATGTGTGTGTGAGTCAGTAAGTTTTTGCTGGTTTGTGTTATCTTCTGTGTTTGTGTATATACTTATATACTTATATACATATATAGGTGAGTGTTTGTGTCCGTGTATCTGGGGATCTGGGCGTGTGAGAGAAAGAGATTACATTGATTACCTTGCAACGGACATAGCAAATACTTATATTTATAAATATTTACATTCACATGCATAAATATTTGTATATTTATGTATGATGAAGTGAAGGTTTTGCAAATGAGTATATATATATATATATATATATATATATATATATATATATATATATATATATATATATATATATATCATCAGTCTTTTAACGTCCGTCGTTAAAAATAGACCTTCCCCAGGATTAGCCACACTTCTCTATCATGGGCGTCGCGGAACCAGTACTTCCTGAACTTGTCTAATTCGTCTTTCCATCTACCGGCCTTGGTTGCGCATGTGATCTCGAGGGATCCATGTCGTGAGTCGTGATGTCCATCGGTAGTCTGCCATTCTTGCAACATGGCTAGCCCACCACCATTTGAGATATACATATATATGTACTCATGATTTTATTTAAAATAAATTGATAAAACATAGTGTAATATATACATAGTCTAGAAAGCTTTATAACTTTGAACACTAAACATTAAAAAACCTTTTCAATAGATTTTTGTGTCACTTCAGTCACCTTTTCCCCAGTATCTGCCAATGCAATTTATGTAATTTTCAAAGTTTTTTCCCTGTCTCCCAGTATACTTTGTTATTACTGTACAATGTATAATTTACCTCTTGTTGGGATCATCAGTTGTTTACCATATAATCTTTTCGGGGATTTCGAAAACAAAATAGTTATATCAATATGGCGACCCAACAGCGTTGATCAAATACCGCCCCCCTTTATTATATAGTTTATGCCATACATGTAGTTTGACATTCTATAAAAGCTTTTATGTATATTGTTCATTGACATTATTTTGTATTACAAATTTATTTTTTGAAAAAAAGGCTTATTCACGTAGGTTACCCTAAAACGTTTTCAATGATGAGGGATCAATAAGTATAACAACAGACATTGCTTGCTGTTTGTGTCATTTCTATTGAATGTTCATCCGTGTGAGTATCAAATCCGTTGTGTTGATTTTACTTCCCGACTGCATGCAAACTTATGATATCATTTTTAAGAATACTAATTACATAGAAAATAGCTTCTTCGAATTTATTCTCTACCAGCATATACAATCGAGGAATTTGACAAGTATTTTTACTGAACTCAAAGTTCATTTTTTCACATTGTATAACATCAAGCTACCGTCAAATGTTGTTTTTTTTTTCTTGACACTTTTAATCATTAAATAAAGTATTTTCATGTATATGGTTGGAATGAAACCACTTTCTAGCAGGTAGTAATACCTCAATGGGCGATTCCATTTATATGCTTAAACAATTTGCTACATGGCATTCTGTGTTTGGTCTCACAACCCACCCAACGACTTATCAGTCAGACGAATGAACAAGAGCCAAATATTTTCCCCTTTCCCTGGTCCCAGTCAATTCAATGATCTTTCACACTGACTAAGACTGGATCTATCTCTTCTGGTTACCTAATTCACCTAACATTAATGCAATTTAACTTACTTTGATGTACTCGATTCATTTATTCTATATTTAAACTTTCATTGACATTTCATTTCCGTTATTATTCCTCTATGGCGAACCTGATAAGTTTTAAATGGATAAGCATGTATAATCATAGTTTTAGTAAACATCTGACCAATTTAATCGCTTGGATTGACCATTCTTACAACTGAAGGAAAAATATTTGGTACAATAAATCTTTAAGTTGCTCTGGTGATTCTCAAATATTCCGATAATATCGTTCCACAAAATATATGCACTGGAATACCACTTGTTGTAAAAGGCATTCTCACTGTACGGAACGGGAAATGTCTCATTTATCACACAATTTGTAAATAAACATTCCATCTTCAATTTTAATATCCAAATCTAGGAATGTTGCTTGTATTCTTTTATGTTCATATTTTAATTCAAGATCTTTCGAAAACATATTACAATACGATTTTCCGAATTCTCCTCCATCATTATTAGGAGACGGACAGAGAAAGCAAGAGTGACAGAAAAGCTGTCTCCCAAGGTTATACTCACTTCGTTAATAACAGCAGAAGTTATTACTCCGGAATCAATAAATGAAGAGTAACTGTTGTCAAGTTATTATTAAATTACGCAACGGTCTCTATTGCACTATGTCAAGAAAAATCTTAGGAGTGTCATTTGCAAACCTTTGCTAAAATTCTGTATCTAGGGAAATTAGTTACTCAGAGTACTGTGATATTTTCCCAACACTAGTGGCCTACTATTGATTTACAAGACACAAGATTCACAAGTGCGCACACATTCATACATATATGGTTATTTATGGCGTTGTATAGTATAGAAACTCTTATTTGATATGATCACTCGTTATTACACGGTGAATGGATCATTTGGCCAAGACAATGTAAATAGGATAAACAATCGAAAAATGGGGCAGCTGCGAAGATCGAACAGGCGATTATTTCTTGTAAGATACATAATGTAGCACAATTCTTAATTACATATATATATATATATATATATATATATATATATATACGTACTTTTACAGGTATAGTGCTCACTATTGTTTCATAAAACTAGAGCTAGTATAGTTGTTATATTACTGGTTACCACTTTATGCAAATATATATATATATATATATATATATATACATGCATTCAGAAATGAATGTACATGATCCGACAAAATGATTATTAATTGCGTTATATTATATAGAAAACTCTTATTTGGAATAATCTCCCGTCGTTACAAGGTTAATGTATGACTCGAAAGAAACGATTAAAGAAAATGGGACTGCTGCAGGAATTAAACATGTAACCAGTAGGGTAGCTGCTTCAACATAAAGATGCTATTACCGTTGAGCTAAACAGTCATTGGTAATGTAAAGGCCCAAAATAACTGCTTTCACTCAAAATTCTCGTAGTTGCATTAGAAAGACTAACGCAACAATTCTTTCTTTATTTTTTTTACGTTATCTAGTTCAAGTTGAACATGGACCGTGTAACAAAAGGAGATTATTGCAAATAAGAGTTTATCATTTTACACAATTTATAATCATATATATATATATATATATATATATATATATATATATATATATATATATACACACACATATGTATAATACTATGAAGACGGCTAATGTTTGTGAGACATCTTGCGTGTTCATGTTTTATAAACTCCCAAACTGCTCGAATTGGAAACCTGTCTCAGAGGGATTAACGAAGGGCAAGTGTCGTTGACTTCCTGAGTCTCTACAGGTCAATTTACGTCAATCTACCTTCCCCACCCTAATTTGTTAATTTCCATTCGTAAATTCATTTATTTCAAAGAGAATCAGTGGACTCCTTCATGACTGACTGGTAACAAAGACGGAAAATTGGATCTACCTAGATTTTTTTTTTCATTCGACTTCTCTCAATTTATTGGACTTCAAAAACTTGATTTCGTCTGATCTGAGAAAGAAATAAAGGTTTACGATGTTACAATAAGGCTAAATTGGGCCTTATTGTTCGTAATGGGAAAACGCTGATGTCAGTGATAAAAGTAGTTCGGCAGTATTTTTTATTTCATTTTATTCTATTTTGAGGGTATGTGACCCTAACGCGACAATAAAACCTTTTTTTTATTTTTTGAGCAAAAACATAACTTTACATCTTATCATTGACCTCAACCTAAACACCTCTAGATCTGATGGTCAAAAAAGTACCTGCTACGGAATTGGAACAGTTTTGGGGATATATATATATATATATATATATATATATATATATATATATATATATATATATATATATATATATATATATTTGAGTGTGTGTGTGTATGTGTGTGTGTACAAAGTTTTTTTTTATCAAAACAGTGTAATGGCTATAATTTGAGATGTAGTAAGTGGTCTCAAGTCTTTTTCCCTTTTCCATATTTTCCATATTATTTTGTCGGAATTTTCTCCTCACACACATATATATATGCACAAATACATGTGAAAATATGTATGTATGTGTGTGGGTCTAAATACACACATGTGTATATATATAAATACTCCACTCCTGTCTCTCTCTTCATAAATATACTTGTATAGTTTGTAAAGAAAGACCTATAAATGAACACATACGAAGCTGAGTATTGATGCAATTTAAAAAGCTCTTTGCAAATGTATTTTCCGACCAAAAACAAAATATGAACTTTGCCATAAAACAACGAAGGAAAATACATAAATATTTACGGAACAATCAATGCCTCCACAGATAGCGATCTTTTTGCCAGACGTTGCCATTTAAAAGCGTCGCATTTGTTGAAATGTTTGGCCTCTTTTAGCCTGGAAACTGCATTAACTTTGGACAACATTTTCATATTTCTCCCCAGATCCAGCCAACCCTACCCTTTCCAAACTCAACATTCCCCAAGGCTAAAAACATTGAAAAAAACAAACGTGCGTTTATGTGCAGAAATTGTTGTTTTGATCGTGGTTACTGTTTTCGCTTCCTGTTTGCTCGTGTGTTTTAGAATAAATAATAAACGAATGGTTTCCTTTAACAACAGATCTTACAAGTCGCATTTCTATTATAATCGGCACGAGTTTTGTAAGTATTCGGTATGCTTACCTGTGAACAAGACGGAGAGACATAAGTGAGGGTATTACTCATCTTGATGATGATGATGATGATGATGATGATGATGATGACAGGAAGAATAAATGATCGATAATAACTGGTTTGTTGATATTTGTTAAAAGAAGAAGAAAAATTCAACTCAGAATCTCATTGCAGAACATACTATTCAAATTCTATTTCGGTTTTCATTGCACAACGCACAATTTACGTTTTGAAAGTTTTTTTTTCCACGTATGAATTTAAATCTGACTTACGAAGACTAACGACTTATCAAAAATGTACTGTATTACTAAATATATATATATTTATGTATTTTATATATATATATATATATATATATATATATATATATATATATATATATGTATTTTTATATATATTTATATATATATATATATATATATATATATATATATATATATATATATATATATATATATATATATATATTCCATTGCTGTAATAACTAACATGCAAGAACTGCAATAAAAATACATTGGTGGGACCTAAAAACTCTGAAGAAAACAATTTATGTACATGAAGAATAGATGACACACAAAAGGCACTCGTGGTCCATCAAAACAATGAGGACCACGATCTGAAAGACGCAAAAATGATAAAAACCAAACCAAAATAAAAGGAAAAAAACGATGTTTTATAAATGCGTGTAAATTGCATTTGCTGTGGTTTTTCGATAAATTCAAATCTAAAACAAGTCGTGAAGATTGGCAACTGATCCCTGAGGTTTTACGTAAACAATCCAATTAGATGAGAAACAACAATGTGTAATTCAACAAATCTCGAAAAAAGATTATTCATAACGTACGGGGAGCGATGGAATATATAAAGATGTCCTTTGTTTCCCTCTTTTCAGTGACACAAGGGGGTGGGGGGGGGCAAACAAGGTCGTTACGAAAACGGAAAAGCCTGAAATCAGACCATAGATGCGCTAGTTCCTCTCTTGTGTGACTATCAAACAAGGTAAGCGTTTCCAATCTCTCAAATTTGCATCTGAAGTTGAGCCAAAAACATATTTAAAAACACCAAGAAACAAATAGATTCTCCAGGTTTATATCTAATATCTAGGAAATATATAATGAATTAAACATAACTTTAATTTATCTTATCGAAATCTTACCGTATTTTTAAAAAGTATTCCTTTTTTTCTTTTCAAAAGAGAATATCTGAACAAGTTCGGCTGCGCCAAGATCAAACTCCCTTACTCCATTAATATCGAATAGTATGCAAAACAAAATTCATTTCTCCAAAGATTATTATTTCAAAACTACAGGTCCCATTTCCACTCCTTCGTTAATAGTTCCTATAAATGGGATTTGCTCAAGTCAATCTGAGTTGAGCTTTAGAAGTAGAAGTAAATTTGTCATCAGTTCTTTTGTATGTCGCTGTTATTTGTGCATGATGTAACTCGTTTCTCTTATGGTCATCGTCATCCGTAATTTTTACCGACGAAAATAAAGTCAAAACTCAATAGTAACAATTTGAAACAAGAAAGAAAGAAAGAAAATGCGTAATAAACCTAATTGTTAATCCGCCATTTGCATCAAAAACAAGAAAGGGACGGCCTACCCAGCCTAATGATCAATCTGCTAATTAGCTCAAAAGCAATGAAAAGAGAAAAAAATTGTTTCGCCCTCAGTTGGATTCGATCTCCAAATCAAATGACGTTCATCAGGATGCCCTGGACCATTGCACCGCAAAAACGCTACTTGAAGTCGTAATCAATTTTTTATTTTAAGAAACGTGACTGGGTGAATACCTCATAATCACGGACGAATATCTTTTTCCCTTCATCTTGGATTCTCGTGTTTTTATATAGTTTAATGGCTCTATTTTCATTCCTAGTGTTTCAATGACATCTTTAGCAGGGTATTATTCATCGAAAAGAAAAGAAATAATATATATATATATATATATATATATATATATATATATATATATATATATATATACATATATATATATATATATATATATATATATATATACTAGTTATTACGTATCAATCATTTTTTTCATGATATAAATTCTATGTTTACAATTTTAAAAAATACCAAAATCTCGGGATCGCCAGTTGATATGACAAGATGTCACAAAATCAGTCCTTCTATTTCAGTCTGTCTGTTATTCATGACTGAAATTCACACATCTTAAATTTCAGGTCTGACTAGTCGTGATAATAAAGTCAACTCTGAGAGTTTAACAATAGCAACATCTGAAATCTAACCAAAAGCTAGATTTAGATTTTTTAAAAAATAACATCTTAATTGGTAAGACTGAGTCAAGAACATGACTCATATTTTGGTACGTCAGGCAGAATCAGTGACAGAAATCACAGCTACAGATGTTGGTGCATTTAAAAATGGATGGTCAATACCACCACCACCCTTCTCGAAGTGCGGGATGGCATAACGGTTACTGGTACAGAAATTGGAATTGGCGAATCGGCGTTGGTTATCAACTCCATCCTTTTAAACTGACTTGCCTCTGAAACTGCAACAGTGTCAATCATGGTTTGGTCGTTGCCCTGTGCCCCACAAAGGGGTCTAGACAAATAAAACAACAATCATAGCATTCTCTCACAAAAAAAAACAGCAGGTTCCATACATTTTCGAAGGGTTACTGAATACAAGAGACACCTGACGAACGTCTAAGGTTGCAGTTGCTGAGACATTATGATGGAAACGGTTTGAGACAAGCCTGCGTGAGCGAGATAGCAGTGTGTTCCCTTCTCAACTGTCACAGATTTGAGATATTACATAAGTGGTTCTCAAAGCTTTTCTTTCAGCATATTTAATCTTATCTTTTGCTTGTTCAATCATTCCTTCTTGATCTCTTCTTTGGAGAAAAAGAATCCAAGTTATCAATATTTGATCATCGAATACTAGATGAGAATAAGCTTGTTCGTATTTGAATGGGCCAAAATATTCTGACTAGTGACATGAAGCAAGAATTGCAGTTATTGTTTCGTAATAACTGCGCATATCAGGGTTAGAGATATATAAGCAATTATCGTGGCCTGGGGCGCTTCATTTTGATGCATTGAATGCTGCAGATATATGCAAGGAAAAAGCCTGAAGATAAACCAAAGAATATTCGAAACGTTCAATTATTAGAAACCAAAATGAGAAAAATGAGATCCTGAACAGCCTTTAACATCAAAATCTAAACAATCTATTTCTTTGTGCTTGATGGAATTGAAAGGGAATCCATGATTATGAATTGCTGGAACCAGTACAAACTGTTTCAGTGCAATGAAACTGTGATCAATTGGCCCATTTGAATGCTGAGGTGTTGCATAACAATTCTTGTGTTTGTGTTACAAATGCAACTCAGCAAACGATCAAGCAGCTGGGATGAGAATTTCTTCCAAGTGCAAAATATTCTCCAGATCCATCACGTATAGATTATCACTTGTCTCGCTTCATACAACTTTCCTTGTCTTGTCATTGGTTCAAATAATTTCAAGATATCGAATTACTAATCGAATAAAAACAGGAATCATTCTTCCGTGATAGAATACGCAATTTAAGTGAACAGCAACTTCACACCAAGGGAAAATATTTTGATGACTGAATAATTACGCTATTAACTTATATCAATAAAACATGATATTAAAATAGGTTGTTGCAACTATACACACTTATACGCAGGACCCAACATATAAACACCTCATATATATATATATATATATATATATATATATATATATATATATATATCCAATAAAAATCAGGAATAAATATGATATGATATAATATCGGATGTATGATTGGTTTATTCCATAAAGTGTTCAATACATTTGATATTAAACATTAGGTTGAATTATTGTTCAACTTAAAATATGATTCGCTAGAAACCCAAACATCGTGTTTGTGTAGCAAATCTTGACTAAATCATATATATATATATATATATATATATATATATATATATATATATATATATATATATTGTGTCATCAACAGACAGCTGTTTCGTTGTATTACAATTCTTCAGTGTGGCTATAGACTATCCATTATCCCATCCAGTACCATGAGGCAGGATTGAAACCTTCGCTTCTGACCCGATATATACAAAGTGCTAACAGATTCTTTGAGGCTTTGGAAAGTGCATGCAGACCGAACGTAGCACGGAATTTTGCCTCTAACCTTTATATATATATATATATAGTTATTATTTTAAGGTTATAAGTGAAGGGTGTATGTATGTTTGTGCAAAGTTAGATTCATACAATAATAGCTTACATATTTATGAGTTTTCAGAAATATATGCAAATATACATGTTTTTGTCGTTGCATGGTATCTAAATTCATATGTAATGTATACTGACATATATATATATAAGTATACACACACACACATATATATATATATATATATATATACATTTACATATATACATATACATGTGTGTGTGTGTGTGTGTGTGTGTGTGTGTGTGTGTGTGTGTGTGTGTGTGCATGCAAATTTGTGTTTGTGTTTCGGTTAGTGGCCATATGGATTTATATCTACATAATTATATATATGGCTGTGTATCCTCTGTGGTATCCAAATGATATCAAAATAAGTTGTGTGTTGATTTGTAACAGATCTTGGAGGTGTAACATCAGAAAAAGAATTAGTCATGGGATTGCTGTGTGATTTATTCTTTTTCTCTTTTTTCTCTATCTATTTATTCTTTAGTAAATTCTCTCCCTTAATGGGCACCGGGGGGGGGACTATGTGTTAAATATCTACGCAGCTTTTAGTGACTCCTCGAAAGGAGTTCACATCAAAGCTAGGCCCAACAAGCATTTTTTTTTTCTTATTTTACTTTGTTTCGGCCAGTTTCTACTACTTCTTGCCTGTTTTATGGATAATCATTGAGTCAATAAAATATTTGTCAACATCCGGTTGATAAAATGGCTTGAATAATGTGTGTTCTGTGTGTGAGTGAGTGTGTGTGTGTGTGTGTGTGTGTGTGTGTGTGTGTGTGTGTGCGCGCGCGTGCATGCGTGCGCCTGTGCGTGAATGTATGTGAAAGAGAGAGAGAACAAGAGAGAGAGGTGGGGTTAAACCAAGGACAGGGAAAGATATTCGTAGACCAAAAACTTTGGAAAATAGGTTATACGATAACGGAGACTGAAAAATGTATCTACGTATATATTGTAAATTCACGATATAAAACAGCATCTGACATAGTAGATCGTTAAGGTATCCCGTTGGAGCATTTATAGCCCCTTTTCTTGGAATATTGGAGTGAGTGTCACTTGACTGTGCCCCTCTCCTCTCCAAGGAGCATGTGGCAGGTTGTATTGGATTAGGTGGAACCATCAGCAAGTATTAAAGGGAAAATACTGGAATTTTTTAACACAAGATTTCCCTGTTATCCGAAAACCTGGCTTTTATATATAAGTCGTCCACAAGCCGAAATTGTGTAAAGCGAACAAGTGACTATCATTAATTTATATCGGGAAAAACTTCAGTATTCCAGACAAACAAAAAAATCGTTGCTGTGTAAGAGTCCATTGTTCCAAACAGTTGGTAGGTGATATTTTTATCACCTAAAGTGGAAGATTCCATGGTTATGGACAGAGAACCAAGTAAATCACCCTGTTCGTTATAGAAGTAGATTGTCTTTAGAAGTTTACATTTTTTTTTTTTTTTTTTTTGAAAAACATCTTGTTGTTCTCGGAGCAGGTGTCCGGGTTGATATGTTTACTCCCATTGCGATCTGTGAGCCTTCAAGATTGCCTGAAAAATATCCTGTGCTTGTTGTTCAGTTTGCTTGCAGTTTTTTTTTTTCTTATTGCATAAGGTTATGCATGGGGTTCAGAGGTGAGGCACTGCCTACTTTTCCTACGCATTTGCGTGTTTTGTTTGCATTGGGAATATCTGAAGAAGAAGAGTGTATCGAACATCTGCGTCACAAGAAAATCAAGGAAAGAAGTGACGCTTCACTTTTATAATAAGACGTAAACACGTTCAGAGTGGGTGGGAATTAACTCCCTGATAGAATATATCTGTAATGTTTGTAAATCCTTGAATATTTTTCATTAGGATCAACCAGAGAACCAAAAAGGTTCCATATGGTGAGTTTCTAATCGCCCATGTACACACACACACACACACATATGCATGCATATATATATATATGTATATATATATATATGTATATATATATATATATATATATATATATATATATATAAATATATATATGTATATATATATATATATATATATATATATGTGTATGCGTGTGTTTATATTTATATATATATATATGCGTGTGTATATGTATATATATATATATATATATATATATATATATATATATATATATATATATATATATATTGAAGTGAGGATTCGCTACACAAACACGTGTATGTCCTGCCCTTTTAGGGCTTCTTCAGAAACATAAACGTGTATAAGATGCGAATCCTTACTTCAATATATTTCAAGCTCTACTTTCAATCAACTTGATGTTTAATGTTAAATGCGCCGAGCATTTTATAGAATATGCCCATCAAACATCAGATATCGTATTACATTATATTATTATATTGTAGTGTAATCATCATTTGCGTATCTTTCATATATTGATCAATCGAACAAATAAGTATGCATTTTAGTATGAATGTTTTTATTGGTTTATTTGGATGACATTAACTCCCTTCATTTTGTTGCCTTGTTCTCTACTGAGTAAAATGTTTACAATCAGGAAAATCTGAAAATAGGTTCCTAAACCTCGTAGTGGACAGACCATTATTCTGACAATTTAAATCCTGGAGGTGGTCGATTGCAGAAGAGAAAAAAAGAGGTTTTATAACGATAAGAGTTGATTTTATGCATATATCAAGTTGCTATTGACGCGAATCAGTGCACCTCAGTATTTTCCTAATGCACACAAAGGGGGTGTAACCTTATACATTTCTACGAAGAAAAGTCCAGAACAAATAAAGAGAGATAAAGAATTAAAAACTGGGAAGCACTTACAACGATAGAGAGGTAAGGGTGGAGAGAAGGGGGAAAGATAGGATGCAGATTTTCAGGAACACGAATGTTGGATTTTCTTAGGATTAGGAAGATTGTGACATGCGTACCTCCCAAATACAGTGGGCGTGTTCGCCATGAAGATCAGTTCTCAAAATACCGGCTTTCATCTTGAGTCGAGCTTCGACTGTTGATAGATGAAGATAATGACGGTAGAAAGGTAAGCAGTGAAGGAAGAAAAGATTAAAGATCCAAAAGAGTAGAAAGAAAGGAAGAAAAAGAAAAGGATAATGAATGAAAAAAAAATGAAAGAACAAGAATGAAAGAAAGAAACGAAGGAAGAAAGGAAGAGAGAATGGAAGTTAGCCCAAAGAAAAGAAAAAAAGAATGATAAGTAGCACGAAGAAAGAAAGAAAGAAAGAAAGAAAGAAAGAAAGAAAGAAAGAAAGAAAGAAAGAAAGAAAGAAGCAAACAAACAAAAATGAGAGAAAGAAAGGGATTGGTGTGGGGAGATCGTTCAGTAAGGAAACTAGTGAGAATAGAATCAGAAATATAAGAGCAGACCATTTCCCCAGTTGGTACCCTGACCTTACCATTAAAGAAATATTCCGTATCAAGCAAAGACTGAAAAGGGAGAAGAAACAGCTATAAAGTGAGATTTATTTCGTAGTGTAAGAGGGCAGAGTTAAAAGGAGAGACCAGCTATTTCGATATGGCGGCCCGGTAGCCAGATTACGTGCATGCTGGAGGCAGTGCCACCTGTTGGCGATATATATGAAAAGTGAGGTCACATAACGTGAAAAGAGCTTATTAGGTTTAAGATTACGACGTCTGGTATTCACAATGGTCAAAATGAAACATTCATCACTCCGAGAAATATATTTCAGTGCAGATAAAGGAAAACGTCCGTCCGAATTGATTTGATGTATTCTAAATCCAGGATGAAGAGAGAAACCAAGCTGAAGTGATTTTATCATTTTCCTTTTCATGAAGTTTGCTAGAAATGTAAAATCTAACCAATTTTAGCCGTTTTAATGAGTTTTATTTATAAATAACGAACTATAATCGGTAACACAGGAAATATGAAGTCACATGGCATAACACTATTTTTCTGAAAATATGCATATTTTCAATGCTGAAGCAAAATTGTGTGAATTCATAACAAAGAGTGTTTAGTAGGAGTATTGTGGGATACTGAATCGAAATCTACTTAACGCTCAGCTCAAAAATGGCCGACAATGCCTCAAAATTGAGAAGTTCAAGATTGCCACCGCTACGAAGCGAAATGCATTTATGTACATATTTCTTCCCCTGTACAAGGAAGAAACTTGAATTAGATGAGCTTTCAATTATGGATAACCCATTGACATAATTTGTTTTTTGATTGAATTTACAGAGGTTGCCTGAATCTTACATATATTGCAAAAATTACCATCTTTAGTGATGGATAATTCGTCAACCAAATAAAATCACGTTAATCATAGATGTCCAGGAACTTAATTTATTGTTCTATTTTTCAAGTATGCCCAACATGCTGAGATGGATGTTTTCAACTAAACTCTGTAGGTTGGCTTATAGTTGGGTGTTTTTTTTAATAAGTGCACAATGAGGTTGGGTGGGTCTGTGAAACTTCCAGAGGTCGAACAAAGATCATCCGATAAAACTCTTGCAGAGCAGGGTGAGACATAAATCTAGAAAATATCTTCCCAAATGAACTCCTGACAGTCCCACAATCTTTGGCCACGACCAGTTGTAGTCTACATTCTGCTGACAAGTCTGTATCAAAACCGTTCGACTTGACAAGGCAGAATCCTTGCAAATATTACACCCGATGAATGAGCTGCCTGAGTAGAGATGGTCGAGTACTCATGATAGAACTTGGAAAGATGGCTGGGACTATGAATCTGGTGACTATGCTAACACTGAGTTGAAGATGGGCGCCAAATACCTGAGGTTTGACGTTGTCTTTGACAGATATTAAGGCGAATCAATCAAAACAGACACAAACAGCCTCACAAAAGATAGAAAATGATATGGAATTATTTCACACGAGGAAAATAAAGCAGACCTTGTTGGGCTACTTTCAGAATGTCCAATTGGAAACTTTCCAATAGATAAACCAGTGATTGTAAGATCACGGAGTGTCGCTGAAATAACCACTGTCCAGTTATCTGATCTAGGTCTCCATCCTAGGGACTGACCATGAAGAATCTGATACTCGACTGATTTTGTCCTGCATTCATGCTCAAACAGAAACGATAGTTTTATCAAGGAGCGATACAGATGTACTTCTTCTACTTCTGCTACTCTGTGATAGACTGAATTGTATACATTTTTAAATGAAAGCGTCGTCATCGATTGACTCCACAGAATCTCCCATTACATGAAATATGCGGGTTGCTATGCAATGATCAAGTAGACACACCACTTGCTTTCTATGCCATCAGATGCTGCATTACTGTTTCTACATCGAGTGTCTGCGATTACTTAACAATCAGAGAAGTGTTCCGGAAACATCACTGATCTTATTGGCCATGGCAAGGACCCCTTTACAGGAGACGTAGTGAAATCAACAGAAGATTCCTCTGCAAGATATATTGTGTACCCGAGATTGATACATGCGATAAAGAACGAGTCAATTTAGGGAGGTTTTGTATGGGTCATGCGCAAGAGGCTCTCTCATCAACATCAGTGTCAAGGACCAGACATATTGCTGTATCTTAATCTTCTTCCAGTGACTGAAACGGGATGGATGATTGTACATGAATAGTCAGTCGGTGCCACTGCTACTATCGCTGCCACCTATGCTGAAAGTTTGCCAAGAGATCATTCCACGAGGTTGCACAAAGAGATGCCTGAACCAACGCCGCAGCTGCAGGGAAATTTTCCATGGAATGCATCGAGGTGTGTAGCAGTATGGAGCTCGGCAATGACTATCGTAACAAGCATGACGACTGGGAATAAGATCCTGCGTCCACCTATTATGAATTCGAAAGTAAGCGGACAGCACCGGACTTGCTTACTAACATTGATAGTTGAGCCGCTACTACAAGTTGAAAGTGCTGACACGTACGACTTGATAATTTCTTTGGAAGTATTTTGGAAAAATAGCCACAAATATTGTGAACTCAGCATGAGCCAATGACGTGGAATCAGCTATTCATCCATTTCTGCATTTTCATACTTATACGTGTTTGTTCTGTGGATGTGGGATGACCTGACAGAAGGCTGATGAAAGTGGCAATTGCAAAGTGAAGAGAAAAAACTCAATCCATCTATCCATTTTCGTCTGTTTATATCTATCTATTTACACCAGTTTCTATCTATCTATTTACGCCTGTTCACATCTATCTATCTATCTATTTCCACCTGTTTACATCTATCTATCTATCTATGTAAATATCTATGTATTTATCGATTTCTGCTTGTCCATATCTATCTATCTATCTATCTATCTATCTCTCTCTCTCTCTCTATATATATATATATATATATATATATATGTATATATATATATATATATATATATATATATATATATATATATATCTGTCTATTTCCACCTGTTTATATCTATCTATCTATCTATCTATCTATCTATCTATTCGTATCTATCAATTAATCTATTTTAGTCAGTTCATATCTATTCCTTTGTTTACTCACTTATTCATCTGTCTGTTTATATATGTATTTTCTCTCGTCCAGAGAAGGAGTGGGGTCCTGCAGAGGGATATACTGATAGATAGATACGTATAAGATAACCTACGCAGGCATTCTCTCTCCCCCTCTCTCTCTCTCTCTCTCTCTCTCTCTCTCTCTCTCTCTCTCTCTCTCTCTATCTATCTATCTATCTATCTATCTCTCTACATATATATATATATACATATATATATATATATATATATATATATATATATATATATATATATATATATATATATATATATATATATATATATCAAATACCAACCATTGACTACTCAGTCTACGGACAAATGGATACCTAAATTTGAGCAGACGGTGTAAATTAGGTCTGTAATTCAAATCGTAATTACTTCCAGTGTATTTTTTCTTCACTATGTAATTATCAATTATTAGAAATTTACATAAGAAATCATAACTTATAATGGCGTGCACAATATCGATTTTCAGTTATTGGTTTTATGATTTTCTATTTGGTTCATCGACTTGCAAAAGACGAACGATCAAATAACACAAAGTAATTGTGCGTATTGATTCAGTTCTGAGCTATCTCATATATATTTATATATATATATATACACATATATACATATATATATATATATATATATATATATATATATATATATATATATATATATATATATATATATATATATATATATGAGGAAGGATATATAGAGAGAGGGAGGTAATTACTGCAAAAGACGTATGTTGAAAAGTAATGGTTCTATTTTAAAAATTGCTTTATCTTGATAAAATTTCTCCTTTTGCTTTATTGCCGTACACACTCGTAAAAAGTCGTTATTTTAACCAAAGGTTCAAACATAGGAGGTCGACAATTACGAGTATAGTACTTCCGAGCGGCAAAAATTTATGCATGAATTCAAATTACGATAGCATCAGTAAGAGACCAATTTGCTGAAAAATCTCAATCGACACCGCTCTCTTGCATTGACGATAAGATTGACACACACCAGTTAACAAGCTAGTCTCGAAGACTATTACGCCGGCAGTGACTTCGATCTATACTGAGCGCAATAAACGCGTGCTTTTGAGCTGAACTGAGCTATATATATATTAGTTAGTTCTGTTGGCCATTACTGGCGTCAGTTCTGTTGTCTAGGGACCACAATACTGTAGCCTTATGCTTAGCTAATCCCAGCTTTGTAAATTGGTTTAGTGGCATACTTGGTGGAGTAACTGATTGTCCACTTCCCATTGTTGCTGGTGGTTGAACTTGCACAGATATTCAAGGGAAGCATTCCTTTCTCAATAGGAAGCCTGGCGCATTATATTCTTATTAACTTGACTTTCCTCCCCCTTTGATACATTTGATCTTGTGCAGGCCTTAAGTAAAGTATATCCGTATTTCTCTTTCGATGAGAAGTTTTAGCGCTGTGGTTCTCTACTGAGTCATGCCCCATATCGACAGCTCAAAACGTTTGATGCACCCATACTATGATAAAGCAAATCTGGAAAAAGTATCATGATATAATCCTGAATTGAGGAATTTACCAAAATTCTGAATTTGAATCAAGGAAAATATCTGAACATTAAGTTACATCAAAAGTTTTGTAATTTCTTCATCCTGGGTAATTTCGTAACATCAACGGTTACTTTATCGCCTCTATTCCCCGCATAATCGATAAGTTGAAGATTAGCTGCTATCGAAATTGTAATTAACAGTATTGTGAATTCAAGCATTGATAACACGACTCAGTTTTCGAATTTTGCTCTTCGTACCCAAGTCCGAAATTGCCCCAAATATATCCTGATTAACCCCACCCCCTTCAGAGTTAAAGTTCCAGCGTCTGCGCGATGCAATTCAGAAATTGTCTTGCTGACCGACAAACCCCCGTAGTCTTCCTTCTAGGTATGTTTTTTCGCCGTTGAAACGGATGCCTGGAAGGGAGGATTCATTTCAGAAACGGAAACATGGATAGCTTGGATAGAATTACTTTTATTTGATAAATGAATGCGAAATATTCATCCACCAGTGACCAGGATGAAAGGAAACGGACAGACATTGATTTAACCCGGCGGACATTTTGATGATGAGTTGTCGCTCGATTCTGATTGGCTGATTGCATGTGTGTGCGCGCGTGCGCACGCGCGCGCGCGTGTGTGTATGTGTGTGTGTTTGTGTGTGTGTGTGTTGCGTAAATATCCACAAATATCCATATTTCTGATAGTCACTCGTCCTTGCATAGTTCAACCAAAGGTTAACTGGGGATAGAAAGATTGTGATACGCCAGTCTACTCACTCAACTGCTGTGGCATGCCAGTGACAAGATATTCTTTCTGATATATGGCAATAGAACAGGGTGAGAAAGAAAAGATGAGTCAAGCTTTATATCTGATACATGTTGCATTACCCTACACCCTTAGCAGCTAATATGTGATAAATATACCTACACACACACACACACACACACACATATATATATATATCTGTGTGTGTGTGTGTGTGCGTGTATAAGAAATGTAAGAGATAAGTAGGAAGTAAGGAATAGCCATACTGTTTGGAAATAAATTTGTATTCAATAACTCGGATACTTAGTAAAAGGTTAATGTTCAAAGTTGTATTCTCTGATCAAAAAAAAATTTCTCTTCCCTGGTATCAATGAGATTTTCAAAAGAGATCTTCTTCTATTGTTTCCTTCTTCATACTTTCTTTCTTCTCAGTCTTTGTTACCGATGTATTTCATCCTTTGACCTTTCTTTTTTTTCTCTCTTCCTATTAATTTGTTTGTGACGCCTCTTTGTATTCCTCATAGTTTTGCTTTCTTTCTTTCCCGCTAACTTTTATTCTTCATTCCTTCATGCTCTTCACTCTCTGTTTTTCTTTTTTTTTTTTCATTCATTCTTACCAAATTCCAGACGCCTGATTCTCTTTCTTTCTTTTTTTTTCTTTTCATCTTTTTTTTTTCTTTTCTTTATTTCCTTTTTGCCAAAACTCTCGAAATTCTCCACAGGATATGCAATAGACATTTCGCTTCCCTCTCAGACTCTCAAAAACGGATTCCAATCACTCGCCCGCCAATTCCTTTGGTTTCATGAAGGACAACTATTGGGTGGGAAAAAGATGCGAAATGATGTGGGAGATGTGGGGGTTGCTTTTGAGTTTGTCATGCACTTGTTCTTTATCCTGCTTAGTCATTCAGCGTATCTTCCTCATCTTTTGTTCAAAGAGTCCTCATATTTCAAAACTAACCAGTTCCACTCGATTCAAAGGCGAATGATAAACCTACCCTTCGTTTGTTCTGCTTTCGCGTCTGCAGTGGCGTAGCAAAGATTCTCAGCACCTGGGACGGTTGTGATGTACTGTGGGGGTGGGCATAATAATTAATTAACATAATTTTGCATCCCTCCACATCTGAACCCGTAGGCAATCCCCCCCCCCCCCGGGCCTCTGTTCTAAGTACCAAACACACAAGGTTTTTCGTAAAGGATTTATCGCCAGAAATAAAAGAATAGAATTTACGTGCACGTATTACACATGTAGCAACACTATATTCTGCGACAACAGTAGCAGTTATAATGATTACATCATGCGCTAGCGTCATGTGAGCATCCATTCTTTTTTGTTGTGTCAGCTATATCGTTTTCCAATGTACTGAAGCGAATACGAACCTGTAACCAGATTGAAGAAAATTGCTTCCAACATCTATTGTAAAGTTTAAATGTATTTGTGATTAGCATCTTATTTTATCGTAATTAACGTCTTTAAAAAAAGTTTTCTGATTTCAAATTATTGGAATACAATTTGTCAAAAATGGCTACCTGTACTTGAAAGATGAAAAAATGGCTACCTGTACTTGAAAGATGAAATAACGAAAACTTTAAATATCTCAAAAAAATAAAACAAATTTCGTTGTTACTATACGTATCATGACCTTTCAGGGCGTGGACAGTCATAGCTCTCCACAGCTTTTTCCCATTGCTGCTCTCAGGGACTCCCGCTATTCTACGCCCTCCAGTATTCTTTACCCTTACCTGCTTGCACTGTTCAAGTTGGTTACTCCTTACCTACCATTGCTACTTTTGCTTCAATTGCATCCTATGAGCGTCAAGTTCTCCGAACCTTTCTTTCTCATTGTGTGTCCGATATATTTCAACTGTCTCTTTCTTCATTGCTAGGAACATCATTATTGTAATTTTTAATCTCCACATCTCTCCTTTTCCGTGTCCGCCAATACTATTCATTCCGTTCTAGAATAAAAACGCACCACCTCAGTTGCTTCAACCTTTTTTTTATGTGTGACAAAACTGTCCAGTACTTGCTGTCATATATGGGATTATTAGATACCAGTCCAATACTCATTTCTACGTTTCTTATCATATGAATATCGTGTTCGGCTTCTTGAAAGCGTCTCTAGCTATTCACATTCTTCAAAGCGACGCAAACTAAATTAAAATATTACTTTTGACGTTTCTTTACGCATTGTATGCGTCTTCTTCTACATCATGTTCTGCTTCAAATATTATGTTGATATTTTCATGACACTACTCAATTGAAACATAATATCAATGTAAATCTGAAGGATATGGAATTCTATTACAGCATCATATCAATTTTCTTAATGGGGAGATAGCGTACAAGTTTTATATAATTTTTCGACTAATCTTCTTTTCATCTTATTTTTGTTTGTTTCTATTTGCAACATTCGGGTCGCTTTTTCATATTCTACGACCGTTAAGTGCACAGCAAAGTCGGAAAAGACGAATAAAATTCCAACGATATTTTAACTCGTTTATCTAGTATCCTTGAGCTGTTGTCAAGCTGAGACAAGGTTACGTCGATTTATCAACGGAATATAAACATCAGACGTTGATCAAATAATTGTATATAAGTTACGAGCTTTGTTTGGCTGTCAGGCTATTGTAACTATGTAAACATGGCACAACACAACACAATTTGGCTCGCACACTCAATTGGCATGGAGGAAGGTTTTAAAGAAAAGCTCACCCAGCTCCAGATATTTAAATGTGATCCAAAAGTTCATCATGGTGACGATTTTATCAAACAAGGTATGATTCAACAAATGCGTAATTCAAATTCATGATTCCTCATCTCAGTTCGGACGAGGCAAAAAATATTATGCATTCTCTCAGGTAAAAAGAATTCAGCTTTCCTCAGAAACAACCCGAAAATTCCGGCTTACGGATTGGTTTTCAGTTAGATTAGTATCATAGCTATATCATTTATTATTTCATATTGTTTTCAATGCTATTTTCGTCGTTTACACTAAGTGGTAGTCGACCTTGTAGTCTCAAGTTGTCCAAACTTCTCAGATAAAGTATTATCATTATTTACCAATCATTATTTAATAAGAATAAAAATTAGTTAAAAGCTCAAGATGATTTCAAGCCAAAAAATCGAATTTTTTAATCAAGTCTTTCCTTTAGGAAATGAATGACTCCTTATTCAGCGCTGGTGATAGAACCAATAGCCTCTCAGCCCACATTCCCATGCTCTACCTTCAGCTGACAGCACAGAAATCTAATGCAGACTATATATATATATGTCCTATTATAAGACGAATTGTTTACAAGGGTGTGTAGAATACTAACTGCTCACTGCCAGCCATGAATATCTATATCGAACTTCGGTAGATAGGCCCCCTAGTCATGATACCAGCATATTCGGTGCAGATTGATATTTGTATACTTAATCTTTTTAATTAAATGAAATGTCCGTCTTACAAGCAGTCTCCAGATTACAAAAAGGATCCGTTCCTAAGTCTGTCTTTAAGTAGAATCCGCAGGAAAGTCTGAAAGGGTACATAAGATTCTTATTTAGGCTCAGTCGGTTAAATGCTTGTCTTTGTTTATAGCATATATTTTACTTTTCGTGTGTAGGAGTATAATACGTGAAGACATTAAAGAAACAGTTTTGATGGAAAAAAATATCATGATGAGATAATGTATGCTTTATAGAATTCTGTTCGTGTTGCCCGTTAGTCGGGCGTTTTTGAACCGGGCAATCATTGTATACACACGCATAAATGATTAAATGAATACACCTAGAACATTGGTTTTACAATCTAAAACCTGTCGGTCAGTTTCCCCAGGCTTTAGCCATCGTTTGCTAACATAGAATATGCGATACAAACAAAAAGAGAAAACTTAAGCCCACTTGATTTCACCACAGCTGAGTTTAAAATTAAAACTGACCGCCATTGCCAATAGGGGGCTAAAAGCAAAACGGACATGCCCTAGCCTTAACTCGAGTCAGCTAGTTGAAGTATCAGACCTTCTACCTCCCAAGCCACACCCTGGTCACCGGAGCTGTTGTCAAAACAAATTGGCAAGGCGTTTGTGAAAAGGTGGCTACTTTAAACGAGTCTCAACCCCAGGCTGTAAAGAGCAATGTTCTTGAAAGCAATCTGTCCTGAGTCGTATACGAACGAATTAGAAACCCTTAGAGCGGCTCAGAATGATGTAACACTTCATTTGAATCTCGATCATATCAAAGGGGATTCGCCGAGATGGAAAACACGGATCAGATGTGACATTGACGCAAATATATTTAATGATCTCTTGCAAAGGTGGGTTTGGGTTACTTATTGGTCAGAATGGGTTTGGGCTGGTCACGATCGGTTACTTTGAGGGAAAGGAAAACTTTGGTGTTCAACAGATGGGACATTTAGATAAATCTCATCACGTCGACCATTTCTGGAATGAAAGGCAAGTGTCAGCTTAGAGCCGTAACGAAAATATGCATCAGAGAGACTTTCTCTGAAGTGATCAAATAATGATTCTTCTTCTTCTTCTTCTTCTTCTTCTTCTTCTTCTTCTTCTTCTTCTTCTTCTTCTTCTTCTCCTCATTCTTCTCCTTCTTCTCCTTCTTCTTTTTCTTCTTCTTCTTCCCGTCCCTCTATCTTTTCCTGACTTCCTCTTCCATGCCCTATTCCTTTCTTCTTCTTCTTCTTCTTCTTCTTCTTCTTCTTCTTCTTCTTCTTCTTCTTCTTCTTCTTCTTCTTCTTCTTCTTCTTCTTATTTCATCGATCAGCTTCCTTTTTCAAAGTCAGTTATTGAAAAAACAGAAAGAGAGGGAAAATATGAAAGAAGTTGGTTATAAGTTTTCCTTTCTGTCAAAATATTGAATAAATGACAAACATTACGGATGTAAATAAAGACTGCACTTTTAATGTTTCCAATCCTTTAAGAACATCAGATTCACAAGATGGAACTGAAATTTGCTACGCTCATGCTTTTTGACACAAGAGGTTTTATGGGCATTTCGGAATCTTGCTAAATCATAGGATAATAAAACAAACACGTCATTTTAACGCGTATCGCAATAATACGTCGGAAGAGATTAAAATAGATAGTAGAATCAAAAAAATAAAAAGATTCAAAGAATGACAAAAAAAGAGAGAAAAATGAATCTTTGCGAACACAAAAAGTACAGAAAAGAATGTTACCAAAATCGGAAATTGAATCAACGAAATTTTTTCAAGCCTGAAATTTACTGATGCATGAAAAAAAAAATGAAAAGAAGTTGACTTAAAACAGAAAAGAAAGAAAATATCGCAAACAAAGAGAATAACCAAAAGAGCAGTAAGAAAGCAATGGGATAGAATAGGTCTGGGAAGTGTGGATGGGGTGGTGGTGGTGGCTCTGCAATCATTTTTAATTTGCGTTCTGCATAATTGGCATTTTCTGATGGAAATTCGGCAATCTTCGATTTTGTCTTCGTGCCCATGCAATTATGCACAACGTTTTAGTACAAGAAAACGTGGCTAATTTTGATTGTTCAAGTAATTTTGTCTATCTCGAAAATAATTCAAATTGAAATCAAATATGGCCGCTTGCTCTCTTATTCCTTTTCTTTCCGTTATCTTCCTATTTCATTCTGAGCTTTTCCCCCTTGTTCTTTTTTTTATGAACAACCAGACGATAGCAACAGAATGAAATAGATTGATAGACAGGTTTGGTTAGTCCATCAATAGAAACCACCCCGTGACCAAGGTCTTTTGATAACATACAGTGTAAGGGGTGATCAATTAAAAATCTGGAAAACAAGATCAATAGATAAGTTGGACGGTGATCACAAAAATAGACTGATTGGTCAAAAGAAAAAGCGTAACACAAACAAATGGATCAATTTAGCATAAATATACATTGCAAATTCAACCTCTACACCCACTAAAAAGCCATTTGGGAGCGTATAGAGAAAAAAAGTTTGGTTTTTTTTCCTGGCTCCAGCTTCATTTGTAAGGTCTGTATATAGGATACATACATAGCAAGCCAGCCGGACTAGCTTAAAAACTGAAGAAACCTCTGTTGACAGTTTCAACGACAGTTTTGGTTGACAGCTACTGGTAGTTTCAGTATCAGTGTAGTAGATATTGCATTACTTCTGCTAGCCACTAGCTTTCGTAGCTTTGTAAGAGTGGCAGATTGTGCTGTACTTCGTCTAACAAAAAAGCAATGAAATAATTACAGTACTCAGTCTTGTTTCTCAATTCAGTGAGAGTCGTATCTAAAAACGAGTCAAGTTGACTTTTTCATTTTGTTTGCATTAATTCATTTTCTTTCTTCTTCCCACTTTCATTCTCTGTCTTTCTTTTTCTCATTATATCTTTCTCAGTCTTCCTTTCTCTCTTTGCCTTTATTTTTGTCTTCCTTTCAACTCCTTTTTCTCTTTTCCGTTTTCTTTATCGTCCTTTCTTTTCATAGATTTTTTTATTTCTTTCTCTTCTTTTCCTTTCTTTCCATTTTAAATTCTTTCTCTTTTCCTCCTTTTCTCATCTTTTTTTCTTTTTTTGTCCTTATTTTTTTTATCTTTTTCAGCTTCCTTCCTTCCTCTCTTTCTCTCTTTTTTTTTCTTTTTTCTCTTCATTTCTCTCTTTCACCTTTGGATAATTCCTCTTTTTCTCCACATTTCTTTCGTTGTTTTTCTTTTTCCTACATTTTCTTTCTTTTGCTTTCTTTCTGACTTTCTTTCTATGTATATCCTTCCCACTCTCTCTCCCTTTATTTCTTTCTTTCTTTTTTTTCCCGCCCTCCTCTTTTTACAATAGTCCTCTAGTGCTGCTATGGCCTTGTGCCACACTAATCTAATTCTTTTCAGTAACTTCCTTCTCTTGTGGACTTGGCTGTTTGTCTCACTGACTGATTCAACGGTTTCTTTGTAAACGTCACGAAGACGTAGCAGCAATGAGTCACACAGCGCCAACCTTTTCACTTCCAGGCCTCAAACAGCCGGTTTATTGTTACGTGAAAGCAAAGAGACACAACTCTCAACGTGACTGGACTTAGTTACTAGCAGTGGGCCAAATTCGCCAAGAAGACGGCAGAAGAATCCCGGTGGAATTAAATTTGTTTTGAGTGACTTTTTGGAGACTAACACACTTTCTGGAACAGAATGAGAAAATATTAGATGTATTTGGCAAGACTAGTTTAACGAATGAACAACAGAAACCTTCTTTTACTTCATCTTCACAAAGAACCGCAGACTGAGAAGCGTGCTACGTCCACAAGACAGAATCATGCTCAACCTCTCATAGAGAGATAGCAAGACAGCACAGTATATCATGGAGAAAACAGAGTCCGAGACATCATAGAATCCATTAGAAAACTCAAATGGCAATGGGCTGGTCATGTTGCAACTCACAACGAGGATCCCCAGAGATCACGTGTGCGACCGACTCCAGCAGAATACAAGATGGAAAGACGAATTAGACAAAATCAGAAAGTACTAGCTTCGCAACGCCCACGATAGAGAGGTGTGGCGAATCCTCGGGAAGGTCTATGTCCATCGACGAACGATAAAAGGCTAATGATGATGAGTCCATGGCATACATTTCATGAATGCTATCATAACTGTACAACTGCTACTAATACTATAAATGTGACAATCATGATAGGAAAGGAGGTGAGAAAAGAAAGTTAGGTTGTTTGATAAGAAGACAGGAAGGAGGGAGGTAGAAAGTTAGGTAGGCTAATGAGAGCATAGGAAAAGTGAGGGAAGGAGCAAAATTTAGGTAGTTTAATAAGAGCTCAGGAGTAGAAAAGGGTTAATGGCAGCTACTGATATTACAAGTTTTCCAGATACCACTCTTATAGTATAATCATAATTCATCTAATCTCCATCCGTCCGTCCGTATGTGACAGCTGACTGTAAAAACTACTCAATATAACCTTATGGAATTTCCTGTGAGCATTCACATGAGCTCTAGGCAGGTTCTAATCAAGTTAGTTCTTGAAAATCACCCTAAATGTTTTCAGGGGTCGTTGATCAATGCCTTAGGCAGAGAAAATTCGATTGACTGATGGCTTTTCTAGCCAGAGTGTAGGGCAGGGGAGATGCTTTGATAGCTTCTTGAGAGGGTGAGACACTATCCCCTCTCTGAAAACTCAGGCTCTTACCCTTGAAAGTGTGAGAGCTATGTTTTTTCTTTCGCTTTAAACGGCTTGTAACAGCAATTTCTTAAATAAAAGGTGTATTTATATTGAGAGCATAAAAAAATATTTGAATCGGGAATTGTAAATAAGAATATTCCTCGTTTTCATCTTTGAAATCAAATGAATAAATTAGAACGAATAGTCACATTTTGTAAATCTATTCACTTTTTGTTAATAGCTTTTGAAATAACCGCCCATTCCGATTGTTAGGTTTCACACCCCCGCCTAATCAATTTTAAAAAACGGCACACAGATAATGTAAATCAACAATTTGATTTATTCAAAACAATAACAATTTAATTTAATTCAGATTCATCCTATTAGACTAGTCCAGCAAATCAATTTATCAAAGTAGACTGAATACCCGAACGGACTGTATAAGTCGATGTCAAGAAAAAAAGAATTTTTTCAAAACTAGACTAAATATCCGCCCGAAGAGAAAAAAAATGGGTAAAAACAGCCGTAAATACATCAATTGAAATTATATTGTAATCATTTTTTTTAATTACTTTCATCTTAATTGCTGTTTCTCATTATAGCAATCAAAATCAGGCTGGGCACCCTTCAGCAATGAATAGATAAGTTATTAGCGTTGATCAGGATAAGAAAATAAGTTCCAGGTAGATATCGAACTCCCGACTCTCTGATCTAAACTCACTCATCATTTTTATCCTTTAAGATGAAACTAAATTTAAGCAAAAGAAATAATGATGATTTCTCACAATACTACATCAGATGAATTAAATGAAGATGGAATAAACTTGGACAGAACTAAACTAGTTTTCGATAATAAACACGGCGTAGAAAAGATCGGTTTTGGATGTTAGTTGAAGGGTTTGATTTGAACTGTCGCCAGGCACTGAGTGCCAATAAAGCAGTTGATAGAATATAACGCGTTAGCGAGACACGATCTGGTATTGCGGGTTGTGAGTTCGATTCTCACCTGAAACACGTACTAAATTCCGATCTGCAATGTAAATGTATTTACTTATTGCTAAAGGGAACCCAGTCTGGGTTTAATTACGATTTAAAAAAAACAACATTTAAGATGAAAGTAATTAGTAGAAAAGATTCATAATACGATATAATTCACACTGATGTTTTTTCTCTCAGTAATTTTTTTTTTTTTTTCAAATCAAACGCTATCTGATTTCCCTCGTGCCACCTTTCTATCTTGTAAATTCTTTGCTCTGGGCATCAATTCATGCGCCCATTAGGGTGGGTACTGAGTTCAGTACATATATCATATTCTTTCACTCTGTGACAACGAATTCCATCGTATGACTTCCTTAACTCTGACCCTAGTAATATCTGGCACAAGGCCACAGTAGTGGAGAACACTCAGTATAGATCGATCTCACTGGATCAACTAATTGGTCTAAGCTATACGTTTGCTAAGTGTCACGCTATGAAAACCCACATAGTTATTTACGAAATTTAGCAAAGTCTGACACAGGGTCAAATTATTGAAGCACCGAGAAGATATAAAAACTCCATAAATTTGCAGTGATATGCGAGACTATCGTTCAGCAGATCGCTTTACGAGAGATACTCAAATACGCTGATATTTACTAACCTGTTTCAAGTTTAATTGTTACTAAGATTTGCGTAGCCTGGCACAAGACCCTCATAATGAACATGGAAAGAGAATAGAACTCACTTCATTTGCAATGATTGGTGAGTCTGCAAATTATTGCTATACAATTGGCAAACTATGACGATAGGAAACTTAGCTTAATCTGGCACAGGATAGGAATATTGAAGCACCCATGAGGATAAAAACTCACTATGTTTACATTGTCTGTAAACAAATTTACTATCGCATTACAGCAGATTCCCAGATTAGATATTTTTAAAGCTTAGTCTTGTCAAGTGATTCTCAACGGGGGTGATATCGCCCGAAGGAGAAAAAATTTAGGCTGAAGAGGATGATGGATTGTTATATACAAGTGGAATTTTCTTAAAAGAAAAAAAAATAGGTGATCTTTTGCTTTTTGACAATAAATTTCACAAACAAGGGTAAGGTACCTCCTTTTCGTAATTTACAAAATCTTCATTTTTATTATACTCATCCATTTATATATATATATATATATATATATATATATATATATATATATATATATTGTGTGTGTGTGTGTATGTGTGTGTGTGTGTGTGTGTGTGTGTGTGTGTGTGTGTGTGTAAATGCAAAAAGACATAAGACTAAAAATCATAAATATGAATCCAGATACAAAGAATCCAGCGTCAAGGCGTCGAAACACACCACATTGAACACTGAACAACACAAAACAAACGTCATTTTAGTTTCATTGAGAACTTTTTAGAGGGATTGGGTCGAATTCTTGGAAGGATAATCATAATGTGGCGATAGGAGAAAAAAGGCTGGGAATCCTTGGTCTAGTCGAAAGCAGAGTTACAATATGAGAATACCTTCATCGTTACGATTTGACTTCGCAGACTTTGGGTGTTCCACTCATGTTGCAGGTCTGAGAGTGTAACATTTTCCAGGAGTGATATGGCATGCTGCTTTAGCATCATCTTCCATGATATCAGAGGGTTTATCTGAATGGTACAGGATGTGGGACGATTGTAGTAAGTTCCCTCGGACGAAGGTGAGGATTGAAATCCACACGCTGACATCGTGAATGGTTTGCTAACCATCACTTCGAGGTAGGCAATCAGATTAGGTATTTACTTAGTATGGTGTGTCTTAGGGACACATTAGGGGAAAAATCCGGTGAGAATCGAACTCACGTCCCGGCAGCAGCTTTCAACACTGACCGACCTGCAGCTGCTCTATGACAGGGTCCATAATCATTCGTACCTGTATGTGCAAAAGAATCAAAATATCTGTGCCCACCCTTAAAGACAAACTAATAGAAAAATTAACACTTACCCCGCTGCCTCATTAACCCTTTCCTGGTCAACCCATTAGACTTTTATCCAAAGACAAATGAAAAACCTAGAATCAGCATATCACTTAGCCGATATGTATTTCCTGTTTGGTCAAGTATATTCAAAGTTATTTCTGCAACGGTTACATACAATGATGACGTCATATTTCTGTGACAATAAAAACCAAGAAAATCTCCCTCAATTTATATATCGGTACACATACGTCCCAGTGACGTCCAAAAGCGATCAACTTGACATCGAGGGTTAATAGAAAAATATACATTCTTACCAGAAGTTCGTCACACGACTTATTTAAATCGTAAGTCTTCGTGGTTGCTTCCCCTTACGTCCTGTTTTATGGACACAGAGGTCGCGTCATTCCGTGATGGCATTGGAAATTTGACAAAGATTTCAATTGACTTGAGTGGCTTACGCCACCACTTCATCTCCTGCCAAACCGGACATCGATTTCCTGTGATCGAAGTCCACTTTCAACACAAAAGCCAAGCCATTCAATCTATGCAAACATTGCTATTCAATTCGGTTGATTGGCGATTACAAAAAGACGCGAGCAACGGAGAAACCAACCAAATTAAACTCTCAAGGAGAAGTCTTTCTCTATCGGTAGACAATGGAACGACAGCCTCCACCGGGTGCAAGTCTGGGTGAAGCATATGGGTAGGTCAGGGCCTCTGAGAAGGGGTGAAGCTGGAACCTGATGGACCAAGGGGGTTACAGTTTCTTGGGGAGAGCTGCGTATCGAAACTTCCATGTTGGTACTCTATACCTATCATTTACCGGCGAGCTAATATGATACTAAAAGGGTTATAACAGAAAAAAAAAACAGGTTAAAAGACAAGAGTGTTGTGAAAATAGCTTTGTACCTCCTTGTGAAATTCTTCTCAGAGGCCCAGTGTATGGAAATGGTACGGTGCCCAGTCAATAGAATCCATCTCTCAGAGTCGCTGACGTAGTATAGAACGATACCTTTGGCATCAGTTTGGCCGCAGGAGTTGCCGGAAGGAAGTCAAAGTTAGCATACAGACGCTTTATTGGGGGTAGCGCTCCCTAAACTGTCCGTCTCAGACTTGTAGATCGTCCCGCTCTTTACCCATACCCGGGTTGAAGAAATGGATTCATGTCTTCCCTAAGGGCATTGGTGCTAAGTGGATGTGGACTGTTTCATACAAATTTCACAGTCAGTTTGCCGAGTAAATCCCCCGTAAGAACGTTTGTGTCAAAACCATCCTTTATAAAAACACCAACAAAAGAACTTATATAAAAGATGTTGTACAACACCATGTGTTTGGGGCCAAATTTATCCCGATAGTTGACCATGTCGCCTTCCAAACAAATTCGTTCCCTATTAAGAGCTGTACACGTAGCATTGCGCCAGACTAACCTGAGTTTAATAAATATCTGTAAGAGCCTTATGGAGAAAAAGTCAGCAAATTATTTTCGTAAGCTATGATTCTGGTCGAGAGTTCGATGTTTATATGATTCCATGTACAGATAGCCTTGTACCACGCAAGCCAGTGCCAAAAAGAAAAAGGCCTTTTCTTGTGTGGGCGAACTTCAATAATGTGACCTCCGTAGGGTACAAGCGTGGGCGAAACACATCAAGATCATGAAAGTTAGAAGATACGCCTGGCATCTGTTTGTCTATAATAGTTGCCTGAAGGAAGTCCAAGTTGGCATCCAACTATGTTTAAAAGGGCCCTGAACCATGATTTGGAACCAGGACAGTCCATCTACTAAACTCGTTGTGTCAAAACAAGAGAGTCCAGGCTTCCCATATATTCATTTTTAGCAAGGGAATAGGTAATGAATTCATGCCTTTCCCAATGTCATTGTGCAAAATAAATAGCTGCAATATCTATGATTATTTAGTGTGGTGGGAAATATTTTTCCTCTCCTTGTTTTCCTGCAGATTCTAGGCCCAGATTTTTATTTACAGGTTTTCTCGTCTTTCAATTAGTGTATCTATATTCTGTTACCAGTTTCATATTCGGGACATGATTTGTTTTGTTCCTCGGAGATATAATAACCATCACCCCATAAAAGCGGAACACATGCCATGCACATCACACGTTCAACAAGTTTATGCTTCTCGAAACAAATAACTGGCGAAATAATGGCATTCGCTCTTTATTTGGTGTTAAGAGGACAGAATAGAAACAAAACAGGAACCAATAATGGGCTAGCGTTACCCGAGGGCCGTTCTTATAGAACAAATTGCCTCTTAAGTGGAGCAATTTTCAAAAGGGCCATCAGCATAGACGAAAGGACTTTTTGCTTACGAACTGCACGAATCCCGTTCTAGCTCAAATACTCTCCTTCTTTCCCTCGCGTTCATGATCGTTTGTGTTCACGTATTTTTGTTATCCGTTGCAGTTGTTTTCGCTATTTAACAATTGTCTTTTATTGCCTGTTTTTGTTTTTCGTCACCAGGTGTCGCCTTTTTCCAAAAACATCCGGCTCTTTCTCTCCTACTCTCTGCCTATTTATGTTCCTCTATATCTATCTATCTATCTCAATTCATAGTTCTGTCCCTTGTTGCATTATATAGCAAACTTGGATCAGTCTGGAACAAGGTCACAAATGAAAAGCACCTGGGGAGGATTGAACTCCCTTTAGTAGTAAATGTCTAGCGAGTCTAGCTTGCTGAGAATTGCTCATTGATAGTAACTTCATTTTCTAAAAAATAGCTTAGTTTGTCACAAGGCTACAATTTGTGGGCACCCAGTGAGGATTGAACATATTACAACTGTAATGACATGTTATATTAGCTCGCTAACCATTGCTCCATTCTCATTTACTATACCTGGCTTAGTCTGGTGCAAAGCCACAAATATCTGGTAGCTGGGGAGTATCGAAGTCATTACAGTTGCTAAACGGCATTCCTCGCTATTTCCA
>OY735200.1:23364177-23394177 GCA_963457665.1 Thysanoteuthis rhombus
TACACTTTCACTCCTGAGTCCGTCTCACTTCCAATAGTTCAAAATATAAAGAAAATGAAAGATGAGAAAAATATTAACGCGGATGAAGTGGCGGGCGGGGAGAAGAAGTGGAAGATGAATAGAACATTAGAAGCAGTAATGGTACTAATGATGACAATAAGAACAATTTAGGAAGTAAGAAACTATATATATATATATATATAATGAGGGAAACGAGAATCGGGGCACTGACAAAATAATAATTTAATACACTTCTGATGCTCACATTTACTTCAAAAATACACAGGAAATATAATTTGATATAATATTAACAATTTCCAATAGAAGTACACATTTCCAAACATGCATTGCAGTACAAATATAAACAAGAGTAACAGTGGAAGAAGGTTTTAATTATTAAAAAAAATGTTATTCAAGCAGGAATGCGGGTCTAGACCTTTCTGTATCTGTACAGAAAATTTGGAAATATTCCAATAATGAATGACCAAGATATGATTTCATCACAGCGATCTTTCATTACCTTTACCTTCTTGAAACGAGGCAGACATGGTTTTAGTAGAGGAGCACTCAATCGAACAAAAATGTCGTAATTAAGCAACATAATGGAGGTTTGGGCTACAGGGCCATCTCTAGGATGTTAAATATCCCTGTCGATACCATTGGATCGATAAATTCTATTACATTATGAGTGGAAGAAGTTTTGCATTACGAAAATATCCTTCCAACTGGTGCCCAATGGAAAGTTTTTCCTCAAGCCACTCTAAAAAATGCTAAGAATAGTTAAAGCAAATGAAATATCGACAAGAAAGGAGATCGAAGATGATTTGAGAGCAGTTGGTACATAGGTTACTAAAAGAACTATTAGTAATGAACTATACTGGAATTGCTTGAAATGTCTTACGCCACAGAAAACACCTCGTTGGAATAAAGGCGCCGAGATTCTCGGATAATGTTCGCCTGTGACCATTTAGGGAAGCCTAATCACTTTGGAAGGATATTCTCTCTTGTGCATGCAGATAAAAGATGGATTCACATATGACCCAAAAAGCACCATCCCTACAGAATAGCACGAAGGTGGAAGTATCATGGTGTGAGGGTGTTTCGCTTTCAGTGGTATTGAGGCACTTCATGTGATTGAAAGAACCATGAATCGAAGGCTGCATCCAAGTATTTTGGAAGCTTATGTGTCCTCTACAGTGCAACAGCCAGAGCTCGAAGAAGGTTGAATCTTTCAACGAGACAACGAGGCAAAGCATACAATTAAAATAAAACGCGAATTGTTAGTTCAAAACGATGGAGAGGTGCTTCAGTGACCTAGTCTATTTCCTGGCTTGAATCCAATTGAAAATTTATGGCGCTGATTGAACCTTCAGATTTATCAGAGAGACACCAGAAACATTTATGATTTGAAGGTCTTCTGCGAAGGAGAATGGGCCAAAATTTCAAAAGAATGTAGCTGGGGGTTTGAAGAGGGTTACAAATAATGTCTCCTAGCAGTATTTGCGAACCAGGGCAATACAATTAAGTATAAAAATATGTAATCAATGTGTCTGAATTACTTTGGTGTATATTTTATTCTGCATTGTATACTTGAAAATATGTATTTTTTTTCATAGAAATTGTTAATTTTACATCAGAATACGTCACCTGTGTAAATTTAAAGTAAACAAAAGCATCGGAAGTATATTGAATGGATACTCAAATCAAGTCAGATGTATATATATATATATATACATATGAGTGAATGTGAGCATCGGAAGTATATTAGATGAATATCTTGTAATTTTCCAAATACTTGTTTCCTTCACTATATATATATATATATATATATATATATATATATATATATATATATAGAGAGAGAGAGAGAGAGAGAGAGAGAGAGAGATAATGAAGCAAGGATTCGCCATGCAAACACGTTTATGTTTCTGCGCGAATGATTTGGTTTATTTTAGATGCCTATTTAGAACATTTGCTTGGGTCTATTTTTCTAGGTGGTAAGATCTTAAACCTCTACGCTAGAACAATCTAATTCAAATGTTGAAGGTATTGAGCACTTTATGAAATAAACCCATCCCACATCGAATATTTTATCATATTATATTGCATTCCTGATTTGTTATATATATATATATATATATATATATATAATGTGTACTAGTTTCTTTCTTCCTGAAATGTTCTTCTAATTATCATGACTATTATCATTATTGATACTGCCAACACTCTATCCTTCCTTCAGTTTCTTCTTCCACCTTGCTACTGCATCCTCGTTAATATTTTTCTTATCTTTCATCTTCTGTGTATTAATAGTGATGCTATTTTTTTTCTTTATTACTAACATTATGCCTCCTCGACTTTTCTTTGTTTACGTCCCAAAGATGTGATTAGTTTTCAGACCGCTCTCCCTCCTTTCCAATTCAGTTATGACAGTGCATTAATATTCAATAACAGTCTGTGACTCTTGCAAGTAATTAAAAGTACAGAATAGTTGCTCTCTTTGAATCAAGCCGTGGCAATTGGTCTACAAGACTCCAATGCGTCAAAACAGGAACCCACACACATGTGCCCATCAAATCAGTCTTGATTTACTTTCAAGTTCTTTATTTATTTTCTTTGAATACACACGCACGCTCACAGATACTGACTATCCCTCATGTACACACACATACGCACACACACACACATGCACACACACACACACACACACATACATACACTATATATATATATATATATATATATATATATATATATATATATATATATATATATATATATATGTATATATATATACAAGACATTACCCTTGAAAAAATAATTTAAGGGTATCATTAAATTTGCATACAGATGATTTTTCAAAAGAAACTCTATTTTCGTTTGCAAAGCCAAATTTATACAGAGAGAGAGAGAGAAAGAGAGGAGGAGAGAGAGAGCAAGAGAGAGAGAGAAATGTATAGAGAGAGACCTAATTGAGGTTGCAACGCATTTGGTAAACATATGTAACTGTATTTCTTCACATTCTCTTACCCATTTTAAGACTGTGTAGTTCACAACTTTTAAGCACATTATAGTGTGAATAAAGGTGTACGTCTTATCAATTTCTTAGTTTTTTTTCTATTGATCGAACTTCCAGTGGAAGAGTCCATTGCTTCAAAAAGTGTTTGACAGATATCTTATCAGCAAAATTATTATTCTCCAGTGTGAGATATAAACAGAAAAATCACACAGTTCATGAGATAGATAGATAGATAGACAGATATGATTCTGCTGTTGAATGAAATTGTGCAAGCTCAAGTTACTATGACACGCGGCCAAGGGTATAGGATATTCTGTGAGGATGGATTTCATTACAATGCAGTTTACTTTTTATTTCTTTACAACGGGGAGTCCCATAAATGCTACCCTTCTTCTTCTCCTTCTTCTTCTTCTTCTTCTTCTTCTTCTTCTTCTTCTTCTTCTTCTTCTTCTTCTTCTTCTTCTTCTTGTACGTGCTCATATATCTTCATACATATACATATATACATAAGTACTTATATACACGTTATTACACATACACATACATATGTATGTGTACGTGCGTTTTGTGAGTACGTATGTTCTATGCGTGCGTGTAATTTTTCACGTAGGTATATACCAAGCCAAAAGTGTTCGGCATACATAAAGGTTGTGAAAACCCGAAAAACGTTTTGAGACAAAAATTCTTAAATTGTATCGAGGCCCACAGACAATCCCACAAGGCCGCTGGTCTCACCTGACTTATCCATGCTCTTCCCATGGTCAGCTCTATATTTGTTCTTCCCGGGTTTATTCCCCAAACAACCTTTCTACACTGGCAACTGCTGGAGAAGCTGTCATGTAATAATTCACAGAAGCAACGTCGAACCAAGGGACGATATCATTTCCTCCATTCTGCGAATCGGAATATTTTCTGTAAGAGCCACATTTTCATTTGTAAATAGTGTGAATAATCGAGTTTTTATTTGTTGCATCGTGTAAGGAGAAATATATGAAAGAATATGTTTTTCCCTACGAGATAATATTCGAGATTATTTTCTCCCGGGGAAGGCTGTGTATCCCTGCTGGTATGCTTATAAATATGTCTGGCCTTACGTAAATATTTATGCTTCCAAGATTTGGAACTTTCCCTTAAGTGGTCGAAGCAGTCTTTCTCCCAGAAAATTCTGCTTAACCTCAAGAAAACGGCCACTTCCTTTGAATATATCCCTAGGACAGGTTTTAAACTAAGGAGTTCAGTGAATCTGGAAGCAGAAAGTTTTCATTTTCGGTCGGACCATAAACTAACTGCCATAATTTTAAAATACGGGGAAAAATGATTAAATTTCTTCTATCGTTGACAATAAACTTGCAAAACTACGGTTCTAAACTTGAAAAACAAATAATATTTACATTGGAAATTTTACTTCTCTAAATCTGATGAGAATTGTTCTTGCCGCCCTTCTTGTTCATGTTACGGTGGAAAAAAGGCAATTCCTGGTTTGGACTATGATATAAATATTTCAACTCAGAACTTTGGCGGCAGAGAAAGGCCAAAAATCATTTCAGCCTCAACGGTGTGTAAAAAACAATAAACGTTAAGATTGTCTTCCTAAAATCTATGAAGAAATGAAATTACTTCACTTCATGCAATTGAAGAAGGGCGAAGAATATATCAGGTGAAACGTTATGGTAAAATGTCAAACGTCAAATCATAGTTCAAATATCAATGGAATAATGAAAGCACTTCACGTCAGTCAATACAACAAAGCGAATGCTACCGGACACAGAGTAGGGATCATTTTTGCATAAACTTACGTTGCTGATTGGAGCCCCTTGCTACAAACCCCTTTCAGGAAAATTACTACAGCCTGCAAGCGTGATAGGTACATGAGCAACCCAGCTAGACCAGTTACAAAATTGAGGGTTCCTTGCGAACGTGTAACTCATGAACTGACAAATGCTACCCTTGGTTAATAGGGGTAGTAATCTACTTTAATAATTAAGAGTGCATTTTTCTTGGTTCGGTGTCCATGATACTGAACTCTCCCAATGAAGGAAGGGATGAAATTTTGTTCAAAAAATACTTCCTACCCACTATGCACTCTTTTTGGTAAACGAATTCGCAATTTTTTTTTCCAAAAATTCATTTGTTACTAGGTTCGACCCTCATCGGATCTTCTTGTAGAGATGGTCTGTTACCAACGCAAGTCGATATACTTATATTATGAGCCGTGAGCCTCTCCTGTTTGTCCGTAATATTGAACTCTTCCACTCAGGGAGAAACATTCTACTGATTAAAGTAGTCCTGCCCTATTGAAAATGTTTTCACGGGTATTGATTAGAATTGAACTTAAAATGTGGTTTATCAATAAAACATTTATATTTCTTATTGAAATTATTTTATACATTTACTTTAGGAATTATGCATAACTGGTTTTTCAAAAGAGCAAAAAAAAAACAACATTGTTTCAATCTCACGTACCTTCTGTATTACTACGAAGTACCCCTCTGGGGGTACTAGTACCTTCACTTGAGAAACATTACTCTATCAGAATCAGTATTTTGTAGATAGTTTGACGTCATGACTTATGTTATCAAGGAACAGTGAAATAAAATCTAAAATATAACTGCGTTTATCCAATTTTCTCCCTATTGTCTGACCGCTTGTAGCAGACGAAGTATTTATCTCTCGGCTAGAGATCTGATAACGAGCAGCACAAACCTGGCATCAGAAATATGATCCAGAATCTAATTGCTTTCTAGTAAAGTTATTGAACTTTTCATAGCGGCATAGATTTTTATCAACACGAATGTAATTATTGTTTTTTGATTGTTTTACAATTGGTGGCTTTGCGTAGCAAAGAAACACTAGTAAATATCAGTGGTACTAACATCAGAAGTAGGAAAAGAAAGAATTAACGTTGGTAGGAGGACAAAAACGATAACTAATTCAGCGGGAGACACGATATCGTGTTTTGAACGGCGTTGCAAAAAAAAAATTGGTTGGATCTTATTACTCTATGGCGCCGTTCGGTTTCTTAGGGTTTAGATGGAACCCGACTTGATGGTTACCGAAGAATACCAATTAGAGATAGCAATGATATCTTATCTGACACGAGGGAACGCTCTCTTCTCCTATAACTATCTCCAACAAAAACTCTCGTGGACACATGGGCGCCGGGCAGACCCTAACCGCTGAGATGAGTTCAATCCTGACTGGAGGCCTAAATACTTTCCGAGCTTTGTGCTAAACGAAACTAACTTTTGTGAATATCATTCTAGATTCTTGGACATTTGAACTACGGGGGTAATTGTTGATCGCCCCGATCCGGGCAATAGCGTAACAACGGTAAAACTAAAGCTAAAGTCTGCGGAAATGAAGTTGTAAGCCAAGTAAATGATCACATCCCCGGGGAAATTGTTCAGGAGGTAATTTATCAATATCTAGACTTATTTTTAGGGGAGCAGAGCAATTGTCCAATAGGTGCAATTTTTTCCGTGGGTTGACTCGAAAATTCTGTCGTAGCAATCCACTAAACTATTCCTAAAGAGATTTTGACCTTTATGGAAAAAAAAAAGGTTTTCTTCACTTTTTTCAGGAGTAGGTATTTTCATAGGTATAGATGATTAGTAACATCTAAATGTTGTTGAGGATCCCCGGAGATCACATAAGAAACACAAGATGGAGAGATGAACTGGACAGATTCAGGAAATACTGGCTCTGCGACGCCCATGATGGAGAATTGCGGAGAATCCTGGGGAAGGTCTATCACCAACGACGGACGTTAAAAGACTGATGATGATGATGATGATGATGATGATGATGATGATGAACATCTAAATTCCCCAGATTCTAGATGTTTCTAGGGGTTTTTCACTCTATTTTAGATGTTCTACAGTGGAAAACGCCCAAGGTGTCATAAATAGAATTTATTCTAGCCATATATAATTCTCAATGTAATTGTTTTACGGTTATTCAGTTATTGACTGGAATGATGAGGGTTTTTTTTTGTTTCAATTTTTTTCCAATCATGGGGGCTTCTATGTTTTTTACTTTTTGTGTCTGCCCTTAGATATAGGTCAACAAAGATCTGGTGCTTGCATGTATGTATAATCATACATGTATGTATAAAAATACGAATATGTTGCGGTCCAAAAATGAGAAAAGCCCTTACGTATTTTTTTTTTATCAAAGAGTTTCAATGCTTAAGAATGTGATCAAAATTGTTACCTGATAATACCTGTTTTGATTGAGTAATGTTCCACAAGAAATAATTAAAAAATCCTTTGAGTTTAGGAAGGTGATTTTCCATATGAAAAAAAATAAGGGTGTACTCATTTATGGGTGAGTGACACTATATATATATATATATATATATATATATATATATATATATATATAGAGAGAGAGAGAGAGAGAGAGAGAGAGAGAGAGAGGGGGAGAGAGAGAAAGAAAATCATTCTAAAATAACCCCCCCGTTAGTACACGGTGAATGTATCATCCGATGTAGACAGCATAAATAGAATAAACAATTAAAGAAAATGGGGCCTCGGCAGCAACCAGACCTGTGACCAATTAGGTACTCGCTTTTATGTAGTGTTGCACTTTCCATTGAGCTAAACAGTCCGGCAAAGTCCAATATAACCGTTCTATCCTCACATTCTCATCTTGTTCATTCACTGTCCGAATCTGGTTCATTGTTTCTCAATGCTGACAATTACTGAGGAAATACAGTAACGAAAAATTGTGCTGTTCACGTCCAGTGATTTCACTACCCACCCAACTCAGCTGTACTGTTGGAATTCTCCCACAAAGCAGTAGACCCCCATAGTTAGGTAGCGTCAGCTAGGATAAGAAACTTCTGTCAAATATATTACCTGGGGTCTTACTCCTATTTGTGTCATCTTGGTGGACCATAGCATACAAACCCTTAGTTTAAAAGGTTGGGCTGGCCATGCGCACGTTGCACTTCACCTAAAAACTCAGTTGCGCAGACCTATAGGTCATCAAAATACACACCCCATCGACATACATAAATGCATAAATATATGTATAAGACTATATGTGTGGATAGATAGATAGATAGATAGATAGTTAAAGAGATAAGTAGAACATTTCAGAGAGGGATAGTGAGAAAGAGAGATAGATAGAGACAGTCTGGGAGAGAAAAGATAGCGTCTGTCTGTTTTAGCTAACAAATTGAAGAACAATACCTCTTTTTTATCGTGTGTATCTTTTTGATGTGTTTTCCTTCATTCCCATAGTTTTTATTTGCTTCCTTTTTAAAATCCTGTCTCGTTCCATAAATTCTTTTGTCTGATTCCATGGAATACAATCCGATCTTATGGTCTTTGGCAGCTTCTGTATATCAAATATCAAAAAAGCTCAGAGATAATTTGGTCTTTGTATTTCAAGATAAAGTAGAGTTCCATGGCTCCTATGTAAAAATACACGGTACACAGCCTGATGTTCAGCAGGCCATTAGCTGATATCTTTACAAATACAGATGAGTGCACACACACACACACACACACACACATATATATATATATATATATATATATATATATATATATATATAGAACACTTATATATTTGAAATATACACATGAATTATATTTTATATACATAAACTTACATACGCGGACACGCGCACATGCGCAAACACTCACGCAAATACGCATTATTATATTAAATCAATGCAGGAATTCCACGAGCTGAGTGCAGATATTTTCGAGCAAGTTCTGCTAATAAATAAATAACTGTTCCGCTACTATAAAGAATCACATCGGAATGAAACCTTCTGGGACTTGTAAAAAGAAAAGTACAGATTATGTTCAACTGTCCCGACTCCGTCATAAGGTTGGTCAATTGGAATTCACATTAACGGTTCTAAATTCTTTTTAAATGTCATCTGGGTTTGTGAACATAGGCTGGATATATATATATATATATATATATATATATATATATATATATATATATATATATATATATATATATATGCGTGACTGTGTGTGTTATTGAGAAATGTATGTATGATCCAACAGAACGATTATAAATTGCGTTACATCATATAAGAACTCTTATTTGGAATGACCATCTATTATAACTTGATGAGTGTACCATTTGGCATAGACAAGGTAAGTTGAATAAATGATTAAAGAAAATTGGGCTACTGCAGGTATCGAAACAGCAACCGTCAGGGTAGTCGCTTCAACGCTCTTTGTTATGGCATTGATAACCAATCATTCATTCAAGTGAAGTACTGACATACCGATATTTCCACCAATAAACTTGACTCACGGCGATTACCAAAGGGGAAAGACACCAGGAACTTTTTCCTTTTCAGATAATATTCCCCATTTCGCATCTGAGGCTGTGTAAGCAATTGCTTTGTAATAAAAATGTTTTGTTTTGTTTTTTTTGTTTGTTTTTTCCCGTCTACAATTTAGTGTGATCCTAATATGCCCATCGCACTAGTGGGGTAAGACAGCATGGCTATGACAAATTTTATCCCAATCTATCCAAAAGTTTTGTCCTCTGTACTGGAAGGTTTACTTTTTCACGTGAAGTATTTACATCTCGATATTTTCACCTATAAATTTGACTCGCGACAATTACCTACAGAGGGAAGATACTACGCACTTGTTTGTTTTCACATAATATTCCATGTCGCGCATGAAGCTCTGTAAGTAATTGCTTTGTAAAGAAAATTCGGGGAATATATGCCTCTGCGCCCATTGCTTGTTGGAAAGACATTTTTTTTTTATCTAACGCGTTATCATTTCTTTCAAGACACTATTGGCTTGAGGGTTTCCATTTCTTTAAATCCAATTTATCTTCCAAATTATTATCTTGTTGTTTTTTTTCTCCATCTCGTGGAAAGAGAGAACCTCACGGTTTTGTCCCTCATCAGGGATCGAAGGCGAAACTTCAATTCATCTATTTATTCATTTATTTATTCATTCATTTATTGTGATCACAGAAGCAAAATTGCTTTTACGTGATTCTTTTTTCTTTCTCTCATGTATTTGCATATCAGCCCATTCATTTACGTATGACATAAGCATCTATCTATATAATGCTAAAAGTTTGATTCTCTTTATCTGGTTCTGACAATGCCTGAGGTTTTACTACAAATGCGATGCAACAGACAGTAATGGGTCTGGTTTGAGAAGTTCTTCATTTGGCATATTCTCCCAGACCTATCATCGTCAGACTAAAAAGCGTTTCGCGTCATGCAACAATTCTTTTTCGGTCAGCGCATCTAACAACTCGAAGAAATCGAACTTGGTGGAACCCCAGACCAGACTGGCCGTGTTGCATAGAGCAAAGCATTGACTGCTTGTTGATCGAGAACTTCTCATCCTAGGTCTATGATCGTTTGCTGCGTCACATTTGCATTTTGGGGACGAGTGTTGTCAGGAGCGAAATCACTGGTATACTTTCTTGCCCAACCCCTATTTTTTCCTTCTAATGAGTCATTTAGACTTGACGACAGATTCACCCTTGACGCTTGTGCTAATTCGCGTGATGTTTGTGCTACATCCTCTTCCATAAGTTCTTCAAATCGATTTACTTTCCAAGTTCTGAGATCTTTCAGAATGTTCTTTGCCTCTTTTTTTAACACTTTGCGAGCCTTTCCCGATGTATGCTTGCCCCTACTGTATTATTACTGCATGCTTGATCCAGAAGTCCACTGCACCCTTCCCTCTAGATCAAACTGAAAGAGAGAGTAAACAGTGCCAGACGTGCATTTTGGATTTTTCACCAACGTTGATTATCGCTTTTTTTTTATCGTACACCTGCCATAAAGAGTATGTGTGCATAAAACAATCAACAGTCAACTTCAATGACACCAACTTGATGCAAAAATTACGACAGGAACTTTTGCACCAATATATATATATATATATATATATATATATGTAAATATACTCTTCCATAGGAATAGAGCACTCTGATGGATGGGAAATTTATGTGTAAATAGATATATCGCTTAAATTCAGCCTTACTGACCGTCCAGTTCCGTAGCTCAGATGTATGATATCGGTTTCCGATCTGAAGCGAAGGTTTCAATCCTGCCTAGTGGTACTAGATGGGATAATGGAAAGTCTATAGCCATACTGAAGAACAGCTGTCAGTGGATGACAATATATATATATATATATATATATATATATATATATATATATATATATATATATCCCTCGTCGTTAAATACGTTTAGAGGGCAACGTATGTAAGTGAGTCCTTTTTCAAAACGATTAAATTACGTGTAGTGTAAAATAGCATCCATGTACAATACATTATAACCATAACCTATATAAAATAACGAAGTACATGTATGACATAAGCCACATATTAAAGTCAAAGCTGAAAATGTGGAGGTACTTGATCAACATCGTTGGGGCGCAATGTTAATATGAATCCTCTGTTCTTAAAATCCCCGAAACAGTTGCACGGTAAACAACTGATGATGAATTTAAATACTGTAACATAATTACCAGGTATATGTAAAACAGGGTGGAAACACCGATGAAAATTACACAAATTATAATAACAGATATTGGAAAATGAATGACTGGAGTGACACAAAAAGACATTTTTGGAAAAGTTTTCAATGTTTATTGTTTAAAGCTGTAAAGCTTTTGATACTATATATATATCAGTAGATCTGAATATCCTGGGCGTTTTAGTTAAGAATCCCTTGAAGAAGCTAATGCCTTATTCAACCCAAACAGTTATATCCATACAAACATTTGAAATAGCTATTAAAGACTGTATTATGAACCACGAGAAACGACGCGTATCACATGACAACTAAACCCAAAATCAACGTGATAATCTCAAAGAAGTCACAGAAAGACAAAATCTAATCATAACTTGAGTATATGAAGGTGGAGCTATAGTCATTTGTTGCTTTGAAGAGTACTTCAAAGAAGCCAACAAACAACTAAATACTACAAAATTCTACCAAGGACTTCCAAGGAACCTCTCGAAGAATACCAAGGAATTATAATTATTACATTAAAGAAATGTGCACAAACAACGTAACTGACTAAAAATAACCGATACAATAGAACTCGTAGATTCAAAACCTGCTCATTTCTACTTACCTCTCTTCCAAAACACACCTGAAGAATAATCCTGGTAGATCAGTAATGTCCGTGGTTAATTGCCGTACAGCTAAACTATCGAATACGTTGATCACTATATAAAACCCATAGCTAAAAAACGTAAAATCTCACATTCGTGACACAACAGACCTATTTAACAAAATAAGTAATATCAAAACAATATCACATAATGCAGTTCTAGTCACAGTGGATGTTAGATCATTATATTCTAATATCAAATACGATGAAGCTACATCATCCCTTACAAAAAGGCCTTGACAACACAGCGCTGAAAAAAACTCATACAGAAGCAATAATGGTCCATATTTTGACGCTCAGTAGTTTTGAATTCAATGGAAGACATTTTCACCAGATCAAAGATTGTGCCATGGATACTATCGTAGGCCCATCATACGCTACGATATATTGAGTAAAATTTGAAGAGACACACAAATACCTAGAAATTATGGATGATTGCCTCTGATATACTAAATATAAAGACAATATATTCCTCAAATATATAGACGTAGAAACAAAACTCAACAAATTCCTCTCAAACCTAAATATGAAAGACGACTCCATCAAATTTGAAAAATCAATACAATCGATTGCATTCACTAAAACTTTGATGGATCTGTTATACTGATGAATAAATTAATAGATATAACGATAGACCTTAACGACAATTGATTGATAAAGGACACCCCATGATCTGCACAATGAAAACAGGCAAATGATATCAAAGAGAAAATACCGTAAAATCAACAACAAAGGGAAAATCGAATCGCATCCCCTTCATTACTACATTTAATAACTCTCTTCTCCAACTAACTCAAATAATCAAGTACACTTTGATGTCTTTAAACTAAAACCTGGTTTTAAAATATATTCCAGTAAACATCCTTCCAACCAAGCAACAATTTTTAAAAAATGGATGTTACCTTACATTTATCAATCATTCCACCAGTTCCATTACAAAGAAACCTGAAATAATTACCCTTTAGCTAATTTCAAAAGCAAAAATGTTATCTATCCTTTACATTGCACATGTTCCTCTGAACAATGGATAGGAGAATCTGAATGGCCGTTTCGTTATACATCAAATGATTATAGATAAAGAATAAAATCAGAGCTCCAAAACTGGCTATTACCTGTAGAATAGAACTTCCACTTAATAGACCATGACTTTACCAGGATTCTATATTTATAATTATAAAAAGAACAAAGAAAATCGGCCATTAACACCATTAGGACGCTTGAAACGCACAAACATAGATGGATTTTGTGACTGAAAACCCTATTCCCCTATCGTCTCAATAACAAACTGAATCACACTCTTCGTAAAACACAAACACACTACATCAGCAGAACATACTTTATACGAACATTCATTCAGCTATAACAGCTTATCATGATACTATTATTATTATGAATATGAAACATTAACTATTATAGAAAAAATATATATGGCATGATAATTCAACAGGAATCTAATACACATTCGAATTTCGATATAAATAATTTGATCTATCACATATCAATATTATTACTGCAACTAACATTCCAGCAATAGTCTCTAAAATTCAACTCTGTACCATATTCCCCTCACAAAAACAGATACTCGAAAACTTTCAATTATGGATTAATTGATAACCCAAGCTTGTCCAACAGGACATATCATCACCAATTAAGTCTACGATAACCTTTTTGAGAAATAACTTTACCCCGAAAAAGGCCAGAGAGGTACAACAGGAGCTGGCCAACTGACAGAGTTACAATGAGAAGGAGCCCCACTCAGAGGTGATGTACGAAAGGTCTATTGGAAAGTGACGGCCAAAGAACTTTGGATTGGTTTCAATAAGACATTTACCATTTCTCCCTCTGAAGGTTGTTAAATAGTCGAAATCGGTTTGGAAATATGTACATTTATAAAATGAAATAGAATACACTTTCACTCACTCCTGTCTGTATATATTCCGTGTGTTCATCAATATATATATATATATATATATATATATATATATGTGTGTGTGTGTGTGTGTGTGTGTGTGTGCGTGTGTGTGTGTGTTTGTATGTTGCTTATTGTCATCACTTTCAAAAAAGATCTTTTAAATATCAATAATTTTCTCATAACATGAGCTGATTATACAAAAATTGGAACAATTTACATTCATTGTTTTAGATTTACAACCATTGTAATCAAAGCAGTGTTATATTATCAAATTCATCGTTATATCATTAAAATATGAACAACTTTAAATTATAGAAAATTACCACAAAATATATGGATATAAGTTACAGAGTTTTGATTTTCATTTAAAATTTTTTTAAAATAGCATCTAAAATAAATGTTTTGGACTGTTTGAATTTTCTTTCTCTGTGTGTGTGTGTGTGTGTGTGTGTGTGTGTGTGTGTGTATGTGTGTGTATGTGTGCGTATGTGTTAGTGCGCGTGTGTGTGTGTGTGTGTGTGTGTGTGTGTGTGAGCACGCACGCACATGTGGCCACATCAGTCCCCGGGCATAGCCAGGCATCTACTTTGCATACGCCTGCGTTGAGGAACATTGACATCGCCATTAACCAAGTGGAACCAAGAGGCGCCAGGTTGATCCCTTATGAGGAAACAATAAATAATGGGGTTTTTTTTGTTTGTTTGTTTGTTATTTGGGGAGTGAGGGGGTCTTCCATGTGATCACCGTGTAATAAAAGGAATAAGTAAGAACCAACAGATGTGGTGAAAGCGAGAAAATATCTCATTCTTTGAACGCACCAATGAATATGCTATTAAACGGAGATCACGCTTCTCTCTGGCACGAGGTGTCTGCTTGCTCGGTGAGGTACTTGCATATTTACGAAGTGTTCGGTGTTCGAGCTCAGGTTGAATCCAGGTTTGCAAGAGATGATTTACAAGACAGACAGCCAGCCTCCCCTCGCTTGGGAATTCGACACAACATAATCATCCTTCCGCAACAACCCTTTCTTTTTCCTTTGGGAAGTTTAATTTTTTTACCGGTCGATTTTCTTAAAGCTATACAGTACGATTTGATACTAAAAAAAAGGTACTGCAACACACAGGCAGGGTATTTAAGCACGCTGTAGGGCTTAATGAACACTCTCTTTTTGCCAGAGTTTAATCCCAGACTTCATTTGAATAACAATGACCAGAAATGACCATAATATCGCTCTACCGGTAAGCTAATGCTTATAATTTAACCGATAGAGGAAAAAAATTTAACTAAGTAGTTGGGATGGTCTTTTATATAGCAATGTCAGTTCACATTTTTAATCTCCCTGATTAAATCTGAACGAGATTTTAGAGGGGTAGAAACAATAAAACAATTTGTTTCATGAGAGCCTAAAAATCCCAACATACAACATTGTTCTGGTGTTGCAAGGTGTATTTTTTCAATATGGCGTAATCCTGCACAGGTTTTCAAATTATTCCGGTTGTTGTTGTGATGCTATTCAACGGTCAGTTACAACTATGAAATCTAATGGAAACGAAGTGTGCAGAATTCAAAAGTAAAATAAAACTAAAATCGCATTTGAGATGTTTCAACTATCGCTGTTATATATATATATATATATATATATTGAGCTGAACCATAGGACCTAATCAAAAGATTGACCCTCTTACAGAGAACCATGCAACGTGCACGTGGAAGAATCATACTCAGCATCACAGAACAAAGATATGTCATAAAATCAATCAGAAAATCCAAATGGTAATGGGCTGGCCATGTGACAAGAATGTCAGACATCACCACTCACAATATGGATTCCCAGAGATCATACGCGAAACTGTGGCCGGCTATATAAAATGGCATGACGAATTAGGCAAGTTCTGAGAGTATTGGTCCGCGACTCTTACGATACAGAGGTCTGGCAAATCTTGGGGAAGGTGTATGTCCGGCGATGAATGCTAAAAGGACGCTGCTCCTGCAAATGATGAAGAATGAATTCTCAGTTCACGAAAAAATAATCTTTGAGGTCTTAAAAGAGACTGTGCAGGCAGGGTTTTTTAATCTTTATAAAATATCGTTTTATATGTTGTCACGTTAAGAGATTTTTTCCGTTGCCAACGCTTGGTATCTCAGATATATATATATATATATATATATATATATATATATATATATATATATATATATATATATATAAAGAAATGGACATAACACAGGAATGTGATTACACACATAGCATTTCTTTATCACGTTCTTTTAAAACGCTGCCGTCGAATATACGCAGTAGCAACCCTGAAGAGCCCCCTGGATTAACTTGATACGTTGAAAGACCTCATGCCTTCTTGAACCGGGCAGGTCAGCTACGTGCTATCCAGTGGGGTGGGAGCACTGTTCCATGGTAGCATAGAGACCTTGTATCTCAGATTTCTCTCTGTTATAGAGGGGCTAGTGAGGTCACTGGTTGATAAGGGAGATGGCCGTTCTTACTCATATTCTCTTTCCGGGGGGTGGGGCTTAAAAATGGATCAACTCCACCACCCACAGTTCAACTTACTCAACGCTGTTGGGGATTAGTCATAACATGTCAATCCTACTATAGGCCAAACTTTATATCTACATATATATATATATATATATATATATATATATATATATATATATATATATATATATATATACTCTATGTATGTATCTATCTGTTTATCTATTTATTAGAAATCGTTAACATAGGTTTTCTTCATGTTTTTAGTTGAGTCTAGCTGGATGGCGATTTATGTTTGTGTCGGTCGTACCGACTATACCAATGAAACTAGAGGGCTGAAAATTTAAACTCTCATTCAGGTTCCTTCTTTTAAAATCACTCCTAAGAAAAGGGGGTAATTTGCAGTGTAATTCTATGCTAAATTGGTCCTTACTTTGTGTCTGGAAATATTCACGCTTGTTTTGGGAGAATTTTGATATTTCAAGTAATCACCACCAAACAAAAGGCGAGAAAGGTAACTTATTCATTGATCACCCCCTTTTCCCATGCTTCAATTGATCACCTCTAACAAGGCATGTCTTCATGTCTGCCGTTATTTGTTGATATTTATCTGTTCAGATATCCATCGGCTGTTTATATCTATCAATCCATCCAGCTAGCTATCAGTGGAAACATACAACAGCCTCAGCCACCAATTTTCTTCTGTATGAAGTTGGAAATCCAGTGATCATTTAACGAATTTACCATTTCTCGCTCGATAATCATTCCTAACCACTAAGATCTATACGTATCAAGATTTTTGACACTCGGGTATATGTTGTGATTCTTTTAGGGCAGTGTTTCCCAACAAAGGGGTTCAACCCCCACCCCCATCCACCCACCCAATGGAGCACTAAAATTAATTTCAGGGGGGTCCTGGGTACGGTCGTAGGAAATTGTTTTATGAATTTTGGAAGCACGTGCAATCAAAGAGACAATTCTTATCGGACATGAACAATACCGAACATTTTTGAAAAGAGTTGCTAGAACTACAAAATAAGGAAGCCAGCAAAAAGTTTTCCCGATACCATTACTTGACAGACTCCTGGTGGAAACCCACAACTTACAAAGATAGCTATAGAATCAATAATTCCGTTTCTAACAAGTTATCTTTGAGAAGCTGCATTTTCTACGATGCTGCGTTTAAAAAATAAGACTTTGAACTGAATGTAATCGAACCTCGTTCATGGCGTCCATGATATTGGCGCTCACAAATGCTAAACCTAACATCAAATAACTATAGGATCATCATCATCATCATCATCATCAGTCTTTTAACGTCCATCGTTGGACATAGACTTTCCCCAGGATTCGCCACATTTCTCTATCATGGGCGTCGTAGAGCCAGTATTTCCTGAATTTTTTCATCTCTCCATCTTATGTTTTGTCGACCTCAGTCTCTCATGTGATCTCTGGGGATCCATGTTGTGAAACGTGATGTCCATCGGTTGTCTTTCATTCGTGCAACATGGCCTGCCCATTTCTATTTGAGTTTTTTAATAGTTTCTATGATGTCACGGACTCCCATTTTCTTCCTTGTATACTGTGCCGTCTTGTGATGTGAGGTTGAGTATGATCTCTCATGCGCATGCTGCGTGCTTTTCAGTTTGTAAGTCTGTCTCTTGGTTAGGTTCCATGTTTCAGCTCCATAAGTGACCAACGGGAGAATGCATTGGTTGTATACTCTTCTTTTCAGGGTTATTGGGATCATCTGGTTTTTGAAAGTTGAGTTTGCTCTGCCGAAATGCTTGCCATCCCAGAGTGATTCTTCACTTGATTTCCTCCTCTTTTGATGGTCTCATGGAGATTCGTTGTCCAAGGTAGATATAGTGGTCTACCTTGCCGAGTTTTGCATCTTCTATCTTGACAGTTATGTTCATATTCTCAACATGATTATTGCACGTAAACAACAATAAAAAAGTCTCTAATTTTATTGTGTTATTCAGTGTAAAACATGTTTGTAGTTCACCATGCAAAAATAGTAAATTTAATGAAGTTGGCTGTCGAATGACTATAAATAATTTTTGCAGATGTATTTTCTTTCCCCATAATTTTTTTTACAATTTCCTCTTATGATATAACAAATTCAAATAAACTCCACTTGCTTTCGGATATCAGTAAGGAAGATTTAAGGAGTGGTGCTAGCCAATTAAGATTAGCATCAAAGAGGTGTTGGAATGCCAAAAGGTTGGGAAACACTGCTTTGCATGATGACTTGAGAATAACAGATATGCCTCATTTTCTTGATATTAGGATAAGTAATCAAACAAACACAACAAAAAAAAAGAAAATAATCCAGGCTTTAATCTTGCGCTGTATGATTGGAAAAAAAAATGATTTAAAAAAAAGGAAATAGACGTTCTTATTACAGCTCATTAGAACATATTTTATCTGCAAATGAGATAAATTATAGGTGCATATTTGGCTCGGCAGCACTTGAACGAACATGGACCAATTTGAGTCATAATAAAAGGATCTACTTGCTCGAACTGTAGCATATTCATTTTAGGTGAAGACAATTACCACGGTCACCAGGTATGCATGTCTGGATGATACCATTCATTAGCTCTGAAACCTGATTTGATCAAATCTTATGCTAGTTTTCTTTTGGTGATCAAAACCAGTTTTTAGCTCTTTCCTCAAAAGTCTAAAACACGTCATTGTCAGATTGCTAGTGCAGGAAGGTGTGCGATCATGTGACTTGGCCATGTGACCAAAAATGACTGAAAACCACTTAGTCTGCGGTCCGACTTACTACACATAATTAGTCTCGGTCTCCATATATATATATATATATCTTCAATACAAATCAGGAATACAATATGATGTAATATCCGATCCGTAATGGGTTGATTTCATGTAGTGCTGGTTTCATCCAACAATAAATATTAAGTTGATTTAGAGTAGACCTTGAAATATAATGAAGTAACACGTTTAGGTTTCTACCCTGCGATGTTGTGCTTACTGGTAATCATAGATTATAAATTACAAGGCTGTGGCGTAGGCATTTTTGGTATCAGTATATAGCTAATCCATCAGTTCTTTGTGATATGTTATGTCTTTGAGAGTATTCTGTTTTCACTTAAATCAGTTTCCCAATGTTTGTGTTCCTTTTTATATGACTTGGGTTGTTGATTTGATTATTCTGAGTTTAGTCTTTTTCTACTTGTCTAAGATAATTATGGTGATAGGGTTCTTCTTTGGCTGGGGGAATGAGATATCTATGGTGGTTAATTTTTAGTTTATCTATGCAGTTAATCGAGTTATGTTTTGAACGGTGTCTACCAGATGATTTTCCTACCTCGACTTTTCTTTTATCGTCGCTATGCTTTACACTGGTGGATTTTACTTTTTCATCATATTTAAAGCTAGTTTCGGTAAAACTGCTTGTTTTTATATCTTTACTATATTTTTAACCTCATTGAATATTACTTCATTTAAGGAATTATATATTTGTTTGGTTTCTATTGATTTTAGCGCTACTCCGTTTTTTCTGTTAAATAATTGTTCCATTTGTTTTTTGCAAAAAGTGAAGATTTCAAATTTGTCACTTACGCATAGGTAACATAGAGTTTCAATATTCTGGCATATGTGTGTTTCTTTTATTATTTTATATTTTACTGTAAGTTTGCGATCAGTTAGTCTCCAATGACATATCCACAATTATGTACTGTTTCTATATATTTCGTTTGTAAATGATGATATATCGTTGGCTAATTTTTGACTAAAGGGTGTTTGCGTATTTCTATACAATATTTCACTTCTGAGGGTTTCTTTTGGGTTGATATTCCAGCATGTTGTACAATATTAGATTAGGGACATTTGTTTTGCAAAAAGCATCTGTTTTAGTTCCTACGATTGTAATCCGCTTTATCTATGGTTTCTCCGTTAGTATTATTTTCCATTTCTCAGTTGTTCTGTTTTGTTATGAATTTATTAAAATTATCCATACAGCTATAGCTAAATTGTAGAATTTTCTTTTCTGCGTGGGTTATGGGTGTAATCATTTGAATTAAAAATTGTTTGTTAAAGCTTTTTTTAATCCATTGTTCTTGATTGTTAAACAGTACTGTCCATCTACAGTGTTTCATTATATCTGTATCTCTATTGTTGATGTTAATGAAAATGTTTGCTTCCATGGCTTCCTCCAAAACACCTTACAAGTCTAAAATAAATCAAATAATTCACCCGAAGAAGCCTAAACAGAGCAGAAACATAAATGTGTTGGTGAATCAAATCCTTATTTCATTATATATATATATATATATATATATATATATATATATATATATATATATGAAGCATCTTTCTTTTTATGCAAGTACCTTTGAGAGGTGTAGTCATCTCTGTCTTATTTTCCAAGAATTATGAACAAATATAAACTCAACCTTGAAATAAACCAATGATGGTCGAGAGTACTCAGGATAAGAATGATATATATATATATATATATATATATATATATATATATATATATATATATATATTATCGAAAAGCATAGACATTTTTGTTTGTCTATTTTCCTTGAAAGTTTTTGAGTTTTCCAATGTTGTTTCGAATAATCGGTCTAAATGAGTGTAAGAATTTCCAGAAATTCATGTCGAATTATTTTTATCATATTTATCCTTAGTACTTTCGACCATAGTTGGTCTTTCTCAAGGCTCGGTTCATAGTCACTGTTTTATCATCATCATCATCATCATCATCATCATCATCATCATCATCATCGATCTCTTATATCCGTCGTTCGACATAGACATTTCCCCAGGATCTGCCACACTTCTCTATCGTTGGCATCGTAGAGTCAGTGCTTTCCTAATTTGTCTAGCTCGTCTCTCCATCTACTACGCTGCCGGACTTGGTTGTGCATGTGATCTCTGGGGATCCATCTCGTGAGTTGCAATGTCCATCGGTTGTCTGCCATTCTTGCAACATGGCCAGCCCATTTCCATTTGAGTTTTTTAATGGATTCTATGGTGTCTCGTAGTCCAGCGTTATCCTGGATACATTTTGCTGTGATCTCTCCATGTAAGGTTGAGCATAATTCTTTCATGTGCACGCAACGTTTCCCGATTTGCTGGTCTGTCTCTTGGTTAAGTTCCATGATTTTCTGATAAAAAAAGACAGAGATGCCCCTACCTCTCAATAATACTTATCTAAAAGGAAAGATGTTGCCTAAACACACACACACATGCATATATATACGCATAGACACACACACACACACACATATATATGTGTGTGTGTGTGTGTGTGTATACAGAAATACGATTGTCGTAGACGACATTCAAATCTTACGTGATTTTTCACTAAAGTAAATATCAAATTTGTTTGGAAATAAAAATATCACGAGTAACCTAGAAATAAGGGCACATAGTTCTGCTGAGGTGGTGATTATAGTTCATTTGTCAGAGAGACTGAACTTGCTTTCCAATTTGAAAACATGCCAAATGCACTCCTGAGATCAAAAAGCATATTTGTGCCAAATGTTACTTCCAACTATCAAAGAGATTTTTTTTGCGCATAAGGCCTGAACACACACACACACACACACACACACACACACACACACATATACACACACGCATATACACACACGCATACATACATTCGTACACAATGTCTCCTTTATTTTAGATATTCATCTATATGTTCTTGGCGTATTGCCGTAGCGTGATCATTTCACAAAACATTGTTTCGATTCGATTCTCACTGTGTTCCTGACAAAAATGACCGTCAATGCAACGAGTCTAACCTTAACAAACATCTACATGCATCTTACAAAGAGCCAAATCTGCTTCCTCGCCAATTCAAGAAGAGACTTTGAATTATCGGGGAAGTTGATTCAATTTTGTATTCTATTCAATACTAGCTTGGATATCCGGTGTTGTCAAGCAAAAGATATTTTATTGAGATTTATCAGTCAGGCTGGCACACAATTAAAAGGGGAAAAAATAGAACTTTCTCCGCCAACTTTTCAAACACATATACATCCATACTTTACCTGAAAGAAAAATACACACCTAAGCGTGTATGTATGGATATATGTACCGGAGACTTCGCTATACGAGAAAAATATTGATCATAGCTGTAATATTTATTGCGTGAAAAAGGTTCCTGAGTTTATGGAGTCCAAATCTTTAGTTTGTTGATCCAGATTTCGAATCAAGAAATGCAAGGGACAAAACAGTTAATAGTTTTGAGAGATCACTCTAGGATGGCAGGCCTCCGACAGAGCAAGATTAACTTTGTAGAACAAGAAAATCCCATAAGTCCCCAAAAGAAGAATATACGACCAATGCATCCTTCTGATAGTCACTTACGGAGCTGAAATATGGAACCTAACCCTCAAAAGACTGACCCATGAACTGATAACCATGGAACGTACATATTAGAGAATCATGCTCAACCACACATGGAAAGATCACAAGACAATACACTATATTATGGAGAAAACGGGGGCTTGAGACTTCATAAAATCCATTGCAACTCACATTGCAATGGAGTTGCCCTGTTACAAGAATGGCAGACAATCGATAGTATCACGACTTGCAGCATGGATTCCCAGGGATCACATGCTAAATCGAGGCCGACAGAATACAAGATGGAAAGACGAAGAAGACAAGTTTGGAAAGTATTGGCTCTGCGACACCCATGATAGAGAGGTGAGGCGAATCCCCGGGAGAGTCCTTCTATTATGACTGGTTTATTAATAGCATCGACATTCTCCAGTATCTAAACGATTTTTTCACGCTTTTTTGTTCTGCAGTGTGGTTATAAAAAAAAATTTATTCTGACTAAATTTATTCTCCATGGATGTTTTTGATGCGACTTTTTTGACGCTACAGTTATTTAATTATTGATTTGATGGAAAGTCCATAGTTTTTCTTTTCGTCTTCTTTTTTGCTTATCTCCCTTTCCCTCTTTATTTTTTCTCCTTGTAATTTTGCACCTTCATCGTTCTTTCTTCTTTCTTTCCTCTTTTGTCTTTTCTACCTCCTTATTCTTTTGTTTTCTTTATCACTCTTTATTTTTTTAAAATTCTATCTCTTGTTTATTATCTTCTTTTTCATATCTCTCTTTTATTTCCTCTCTTTTTTTCTTCTCCTTCTTCTTCTTCTTCTTCTTCTTCTTCTTCTTCCTCTTCTTCTTCTTCTTCGCCTTTGTTTCGTTCTTTATTTCTATTCATTTCTCTTCTTCCTTGTATTATTATTATTATCATTATTATTATTATTATTATTATTATTATTATTATTATTATTATTATTATTATTATTATTATTATTATTATTATTATTATTATTATTATTATTATCTAGCCCCTTTGAGCGTTCAGGCGGCCCTCCGTCTGCCATCTGCCATGTCCAGCATTACTTCTCGTCTTCTTCCCGGCAATCCCAAGAAGTACATACTTGCAAAATCAAGGCAAGGTCTCTAAAAGTAAATTATAAAGACTTGACGACAGAATGTCAGCGAACATCTGTCTTAGTCTCAGACTGACGGCAGCAGGAAGAGACAAGTGAGAAACAGGACGTGAGATTGATGAACGGGCGAAAGGAATAGAGTGGAAAGCCAGAGGCAACTGCGGTAGAGTGTTGACAAGGGGGCTGCGTGATGTTCTACGTTTTTGAACTCTAAAAGATAGGTTTCCTATTATTTAAATGAGGCAATGAAGAGACAGGCATAGATAGATAGATAGATGAATAGATAGATAGATAGATAGATAGACATTCATACATTCATACATACATACATACATACATGTGTAGTTAGATAGATTTGTGCAGAGTGATAGATAGATAGATAGATAGATAGATAGATAGATAGATAGATAGATATAAATGAATAGACAAATGAATATGGATAAATTGTGAATAAATTGAGGTAGACATAAACACAGATAGATAGATAGATAGATAGATAGATAGATAGATAGATAGATAGATGTGTACAGAGATTGATAGATTGATAGATACATGTCTTCAGAAATTAATAGATATATGTGTTCAGATATAGATGAATATTTGAGGACACACATATACACGGATAGATAGATAAATAGATGGAGAGAGAGAGAGAGAGACATAGATAATGAATAAGTTGAGATAGATATGAACAGATACAAACATAGATAGACAGCTTCTCTGACACAAGACCAGGATACACAAATCTTCCATGTAAGATGGCCCTCTTTTTTGTTCAGTGAAAATCAGCTCTCAAAATACCCGCCTTTACCTAGGCTTGAACACGGATCACCGACATCATATATCTCAAATACCAGCATACGAGACCCCTGTCTAACTTTTATGCTTATCTCATATTAAAGCTGACTCGCATCTTGTACGATAGAAATTCCCGGAACTTGAAGACCAAAGTGTGGACCAGCCAAAAAAGTAATGGAGAAATTCTTGAAAAAAAAAAGATATCTATGGAGTAATGAAATAGTTCATTTATAACTGATCTGCAAAACAATAATTTGTCTAAACTAAGAATAAGATTACTTAGTAATGAATACGATTCATTTAAGAATCCCGAAACAACTAAACAGTATTAATATAAATCGCAAAAATAGATCAGCTATAAACATTAAGATAGATGAGAACAAAAAAGTGAAAAGCTCTTGGTAAAGTGGTTGAACATCTTGCAGAATTTAGAAAGATATCGTACATGCCGGATTGGAAGATTGGGATAATTGAAAAATAACTGTTGAAATAGTACACTAGGTTCAATTTACTGGTATTATGAATTGGAATAGGGTTGCTGAACCCGTAACACGCTTGGCCAATGTGACACACAAATTATTTTATTATCACGCAAGAGATTTTTTGCTACTGATTTCATCGAAAAAATATTAAAGTCAATCTTCAATCAATCAGCTGTCACATCAGCTATTGAATGTCTGGACAGACCTCTTTAAAAATGTTTTCTAGCATTTTTTTTCTCCTTTTCTTTAAAGTATTTTATGAAACACAATAAAAAGCGATAATCTGCTGCTCAAAATCCTCATTGGCATGTGATGGGATTTGTTTACAAGATCATCGCCAACGTGACCACTCACTCTCAAAAGGGTCCGCCATTTCTAGACTACAGGATGTTTAACGAAGCTCGAAAGGGACAGCTATAGGGCTGGGATTATTTGCAGTGTGCAGTGGCACCTTTTAAAATACGCGTCTTATAATAATCCGACAAACACGTTACTTCTTGATTCCAGATTCTCAAAACAAGAGTGTAATTCATAATCTTATCGCTGGAGAAGAACGGACAGGTCAAAAACTTTGTGATGAAAAGAAACAAAAAAAAATGGAGTCAAATCTGTGTAACATTCCGAGATAAGTGTTTTGATAATTGTAAATTTAAAAAAAAGAAAAATCTCGTTATCGCTTGTATATGGTTATTTGAAGAATTGCATAGAATACATCATGCGATCACTGGAGTCAAGTAACGTCAAGCCTGGTCAGTACCTCAAAGGGAGATCAACGGCATATATCAGGTGCAGTATGCAGTTGGGTATCCCATGGAGAACCTCCCGTTGGGATCCCGTCAATCTCTTTTTACGAGATCAACCGATCCCTATACACTGCGTAATAGAGCAAGCCAAAGCTCTCTTGCACCAGCTCATCCAACCACCCATCAACCCCGCTTACTGGCCTGGCTGCGAGCGACGAGAAATGAATGGATGGATGACTTGTAGATCGCAAGAAAATGAAAACCAGTGATTTTTGCTCTGGGCGTTCAGTCTGGCAAGTTGTCTAAACAGCGATGCCACAGATTCATTTCAAAGTTAAAAATACTTTGATGTTATTGTGTTTGCTGGAAGTCAAAGCATTGTCCGTAGTTATTTTCGGTGCCAAGTGGTGATGGGAACGATAAAAGACTGACAATGGTTGAGCATGATGCCAATATTGATTATGCAAGGAACTGAAGAGTTTAAAGAAGGAAACGAAGTCGGGGAGAGAGGAGGAAAGAAAGGATACGAGAGAGAGAAAGAGAAGGAGGGAAGGAAAGGAGGAAGAAGAAGAAGATATAGAAAGGAAGAAGAAAGTAATAAGGCAATAATTAAAAAAGAAGAGAAGTAGGAAAGGTGGAAACAGAAGAAGAAGAAGAAGAAGAAGAAGAAGAAGAAAAGGAGAAGAAGAAAAAGAAGAAGAAGAAGAACGACGACAACAACAACGAGATGATGATGAAGAAGAATATTGAAGAATAGAAAGGCGTAATATTGAGAGAAGGGAAGGAAAGGAAGAGAGAAAGATGAAGAAAAGAGATGAGTGAATGAGAGCAAGAGATAGAAAAAGAAAGGAAGAAATAGATGGAAGCAAGAAGAGAAAAAGGGAGACGAGTAGGAAAGAGAAGAGTTAGAAGTTTTTTTTTAAAAAGAAGATAGAAAGAAAGAGAGAAACAGAAAAGAACGGGGAAGGCAAAGTTTGCAAAAGAAGTGGAAGGATAAGCAGGAAACGAGAGAAACATCGAAAATCAGGGAGGGAATGAGAAGAGACAAAAGAAAGAATGAAGAGGAATAAGACAGAAAAATGAAAGATACCAGAAAAAAAGGGAAAGAGGAAGATACTGGGTATGGAAAGGAAGATGATGAGGAGAAAGATATCTAACAGAAAGAAAAAGAAGGAAAAGATAAAGGAAACTGAATACACTAGAAGAAGGAAGGGCAGAGAAAGAATATGAAAAGGAAGAGAGGGGGGAATATAAATAAGAAGAAAAAGAAAAATACAAAATAGATAGGAAGATACAAAAAGAAGAGGTGACAGAAAAGGAAAAAGAAAAAGAGAATGAAGAGAATGAAAAGAATGAATGAAGAGACAATACAAACTTTGGAAGGAAAAGTCAAAAAGAAAGGAAGAAAAGGAACGGAAAGAGAAAAAATGAAACAAAAAGAAGGGAGATCCATAAGAAAGCAGGAAGCATGTAGAGAAAGAACGCCTGTGTTGAAAGAAAGGAAGAAAAAAAGAAGTTACCGATAAGAAAGGTAGAAGAAAAAGGAGAAAAAAAGGAACAAGCCCAAAAGAAAGGAAAGAAAAATGAAAGGAACAAAGGAGGTGGAAGTTGTGGATAAAGGAAAGGAAGAAGAACACTCAGACATAGAAAAGAAAGAAGGAAGTCGAAAAGAAGGAAGGAAGGAGGGAGAGGAGAGAAAAAGAGAAAAGAACGGAACCAGAAAGAAAAGAAGTTGCAGAAAAAAAGAAAAAGAGGAAGATAAAGAGAGAATTTGCATGGAATTGACAGGGGGGGGGGAGTAAAAAAGAGTGGGAGACTGAAAGAAGAAGGGAAAAGGGAACAGCGCAGAATAAAGGATGAAACCCTAAAAAAAGAACAAAGAAAAGGTTAGGAAAAAAACTGAAGGAATTAAAAGAAAGTATGATTGTTAGAAGAAGAAGAAGAAGAAGAAGAAGAAGAAGAAGAAGAAGAAGAAGAAGAAGAAGAAGACTGAGGAAAGAAGGGAGGAAGGAAAGATGTGAAGTTGATGAAAGAAAGGGATAGTAACGGGAAGGCAAAAAGAGATTAAAAGAAAATGCAGACGAATAAGAAAAGAAGGAAAATAAAAAAAAGAAAAAGAAATAATGAATCTGCTTGTCTTAATGGAAAAGTACGTTGACCATTCTTGCGAATGCATCCATAGTCTCTCCTGGCAATCAATTCCTATTCTCAGCCATCTGCAAAATTGAGCTGACCAGATGCAATTCTGATTGGCTACTTTATATGCAGGTCACAACAACCGCTGACATTGCTCAACGTCAGAACAACGAGACTCATTAACATTCCCATCATTATCGCCCTCACCATTATCAACATTATTATTATTATTATTATTATTATTATTATTATTATTATTATTATTATTATTATTATTATTATTATTATTATTATTATTATTATTATTATTATTATTATTATTATTATTATTATTGAACAACGGTAGCTTCAAAGGTAGTGAAGGTTCTATCCTTTTTTTTATTTGTGCTTGTGTTCCAGTACTTCTGGTCATACCGTTTTGTCCACAGACTTAAACACTGGTATCTGTCTAAAAATGCTTGTTTAGATTTTTTGGATAAAAATATTATTTTGTTTTCTTTAAACCCATGGTATGAAATTCATATCATATATAAACTGGTTTCTGTCATCCTTCTGCTTGTACCATTCGTACCATCCAAGGTGTCCCAGAGTTATTTTACTTCAGCTTTTATCAAAATCCACTTCCGGCTTGCTAGGCGAGTCGAATTTTCAGCTAAGATCGGTATCGTCCATCGTCTACTTTCCACGATACTATGAGGGGGTTGGACTTTACCCTTCTTAATTCAGAGCTGCCTGTTTCGTAGACAAATTTAGCCAGCCAAAGCTAGAGACACCAGTTTGTCAAACTATCTTATCCACAGCTGGGCGGGGAAGCAATAGATTTATGATGGCTTTATCAAAAACATTAGTGCGAAATGACCACAGATTCCATTTCTCGTGCTGTTCACCGCTTGTCTACTTGCACTATTGATAAACTCTCGACGATTACCAATACTCTTACGAACATCGTGCCGAGGAAGCTGCAAAGTCTGTACTGATTAACAAAGTTGCAGTCGATATTAAATTTCGCCAAGCTATCATAAAATATTCAAGATGTCAATGTTAAGGGTTATCGAAGTCGTTACACTCGCATCGAGGACATCCGGCCTTATGTACGTCTTATTTGTCTGTTGGAGTCTTTGGAAAAGGATTGTTCTAAAGCGGACAGCAGTCTGCGATGTATCTCTCTCCATGGCTCTCGACGCGACCAAGTTTTGAAAGGTGGCTTAGTGCAGAGGGTTGAACGCAGGACCAGAACAACTGAACTCTCTTCCTTGCTGTGCATTGTGGCTAAGGAGAGCAAGAAGCATTTGATTCATGCCTTCCCTGACGGTATTATTTTAAAGTGAACGAAGTATGCAACGAGTGAATGAGTGAATCATGCTCAACCTTACATGGAGAGACCACAAGACAGTACAGTATATGAGGGAGAAAAGTGGTGTCCGTGACATCATATAAACTATTAAAAAAACTCAAATGGCCATGGGCACGCCATGTTGCACGAATGAAAGACAATTGGTGGACATCACGTCTCACAACATGGATCCCCAGAGATCACATAAGAAAACGAGGCCGACAGAACACAAGATCGATAGATGTACCAGACAGATTCAGGAAATACTGGCTCCGCATCGCCCATGATAGAGAATTGTGGCAAATCCTGGGGAAGGTCTATGTCCAACGACGGACGGTAAAAGAATGATGATGATGATGATGATATGACATCAGTTGGAATTCGAAAATATTCCCCAGCTTTGATTCACAGCGATAATGACCGTTCGACCAGCTCAGCACCAACCTATGGAATATGTATCATTGATAAACTCCTGA
>OY735200.1:23396677-23419177 GCA_963457665.1 Thysanoteuthis rhombus
AGGGCTTACTTTTGTGAGTTACTCAAAAAACGTATTTAATGATAAGGGATATATATATATATATATATATATATATATATATATATATATAAATTTGTGTGTGTGTGTGTGTGTGAGAGAGAGAGAGAGAGAGGGGGGGTGTTAGATAGGAAGGTGAATATCTCCAGGAATAATCAGTTACATGATTTTTGATAATAATACTTTTGTAAAAAAAAAATCGTTTAAATTAGTTAAAATAAATACTCACATAACTGAAAACATCAGGCTATATTGACGTCTGTGAACCCCACCCCAATCATGACCCATGCAACCAAATCTGCGACCCACCGTAATACCATTGCTTTTGAAATACTAACCCATGAGCATTTGTTTCCCTGATTCGTTCTAAACGACCACGTGTACACATTATGCACCCAACCTCCATTCAAAAAGAGTTAACTCAGTACTAATGAGATGCAATAGCATTGAAATACCGTGTTGAGAACTTTTTGCCAAGTTCTTTGTTTTTTTCTAATATATATATATATATATATATATATATATATATATATATATATATATATATATATATATATGCATATAAATACATGCGTAAATGTTCGTATGTATAGATAGAGGGAGAAAGAGAGAGAGAGAAAGAGAGAGAGAAAGAGAGAGCGAGAGATTGACTGATAATTGGTGTTAAGTTTCACTCCGACAGCGACTGAGGCCTTCCTTTATCAAGTATTTGATATAGAGACATTATTCCCCATACAAAATCTAATTCACTTTTATATTCATAGTTGAAAAAAAATTGCTTTTTTTTCCATTATCAAGTATTATTTGCAGTAGCAAATGATACTTAAACAATCAACATGTTTTTATGACAATCTATTCTGAGCTGCGAAGAAATCTACAACGAAGAAAAAAAAAATTCCCAAGTATTTGGTCGTAACTTCGAAAAATCGTAAGTCGAGCAATTTGAATGTCTGGATACTATCTGCAAATGTTATTAAGGTTCTCGCTAAAGCAGAAATGACGCCTGATTTTTTTTTTTTCAATTTTTTTTAATCAAAAGAGGCTTAAAATTTTGAAATCCCAACGCCTCAAGAACAATAAATGGAAGTTCTGACTGGGGAATAGTCAGAATTTCTTCATTTCATACAATCAATGAATTGTAGAGCAACCTACTCAACATGTCGTCTTAGTTGGAATTATAGCAGACGTTGGTTCTTGAAAGACTTCGTTTTGTTGCTCAAGAGATAAGAAGTGAATTTTTCAAGTATTCGAGAAAATCCAAACTGCTTTAATTGGCTTTATGTGTTTTAAAGTATCTTCAACGAATGAACAAAATTTTTGTGGGAAAAGCTTTCACGATCATGAGTAAAAGATAACAATTTTGAAGGGGTTTTGAAAACCTCTTTGTCTAAAAAACTCTAGCACAACTTTTTGGGTGCATTTTAACGATTGATTTGGTGTGTTTTTTTTAGATTCAATCTAACTATATAATGAAAATGATAAATTAGATCTGTGCACGTGAATAACGTTTCTGAATGAACATCTATGGTCCTTCTTTCTAAATTAAACAATGCAAAACTTTCTTTAAAATTTGAGAAAATCTGTGTATTGTGTTGTAATACAAACAAGACAGTAATGATGTTTTTCTTTTTTTTATTATTCCAGTCGTTCGCAGATTCCACTGCATAGCATAGAAGAAAAAATCTGGATTAAGATAGAATTTGAAAGTATCACCATCGCCTTGTAGCTAAGATTAGTAATGTAATCCCATAGACCATTACTACTATAGCGACTTCGATCTTCACTGGGTGCACCACACTTAGGGCATTGTTCCTAACTGAGCTGAGGTTCATAAATAACTTGCACAACTTGTAGCAGAGATGAGCAAGATAAACTCACAGATCATTGATACTATACTGAGTTCGATCTTTAATGGTAACCTTGTGGCCTTGTGCCAGACTAAACAAAAGTTAGTAAATATCTTTGTCAACTTGGAGCAGAAATAAGCAAGCGAAACTCAAAAATCATTACTACTATATTGAGAGCGATTCTCACTGAGTGTCACGCTCTTGTTGCTTCATGTCAGACTGAGATAAGGTTAATTTCTGTGTTATTTGTTTCTGACGAGTGGGATAATCATTATTTATGTGTCTTTTTGGATTGTTGTCCTCATCTAGGTCATCTTGCGAACATTATGTTTCAGTTGTTGAATACGACAAACTTCTTCAGGTGGGTGTCGTAACCAGGGGTGTCTAGGGCGGCTGAGGCTCACCATCAAAGCACCAAGACGGAATGTCCCCATTCCGCTGTCTCATCTCCCAGATTATTCAGACCTCAGTAAAAGCTGCTGATTGCAAAGAGTCAACTGTCCATTTCTCCATTCCATAACCAAAAGAGACTACCTCTTCCTCTTGGGGAACAATAAGCAAGGGAGTCGACACCTGTTTTTCTGGGGTAAGCTAAGGCCAATAAATACACACCATGGTTACATGTAGCGTGGATCATACCCAATTGACATTATAGTAAGTTCGATCATTTATATCTGTGGCCTTTTGCCAGACTAAGCTAAGGTTAGTTTTATCTCTAAAGAATAAGGATGTAAATAAATGATACGTTTTATCAAAGGAATGAAAAATTAGAAAAATTTGCACAAAAATAAATAATTAGATTATTTCATTTTCTTTCCGTCTTGCTTAGTGGTAGATTTTCTGTGATTCTCCACAGACAAAGGTTTTTAATTTCCTGATCTCTATGCCTTCGCAGCAGCCGACTAAAACACCTTACGTGCAAGACTATTATTTCGGAATTCGTTATTAACTGACTCTTTTGGTGGAGACAACTAGCGGACATTACAGACGCGTCTTTTAAGGTAAGTAATTAGCGCAAAGGGGAGGGGCGATTAGCGTAACAGTTATCGATTCCGAACACGGAAGTAACGACTCGGATTCTGCTTGAAGGTGCATGTGTTCAATTTACACTGATATTCGCACTGATATTCACAAAATGTCGTTTCTTCAAGAATAGAGTTTCCCATCAAGTGGGTTATGACCCACTGGTAGACCAAGGCACATATTCCATGTGGGACATAGAGACCAGTCAATTTCTTGACAGGTATTCGGCCACATCATTTTTGAGTTGCATTTGGAATATACAATAGAGTTCCAGTTGCTTTTTATATAATACTTTTATATTGAAATTGAAATGCAGGTTCTATTGACATTTCTTTGGTTTAAGAGATTCCCTGCTATGATCCCGTACTGGACCATAACATGTCTCACCAGGTAGGCCACAGATAAGAAAGGGTTTGGAAACACCGGTTTGAGACAAGACTGATATAGTGGGGCACCTAGTGAGAAATAATGGCACAAATGATACCTTTTGAAATCAGGTGCAAAGCATTGCCCTAAAAAAGGTTCTCTACAAAGAACTGAGAATTCTGTCACAAGACCAAAATATGGTGCACTCGATGAAAATTGAACTCACTAGATTCACAATATAAACCACTGTATACAAGGCTTCCTTATAAACATTAACTAACCGTTGTTCCGTCGCAGGTATGTTTCAAGAACAATTCGCGAAGCCTAGGTGTATCTTCGCAATCAATCAGACGGAGCCCTGCTATGCATGTCTAAATAAACACTCTCCCTTTCGGTTACTTAGTCAACAATTAACTTCTGTATCGTGTGACTGTAATATTCACAAATACGGCGCCTGATAATTCTTCTTATCTGATGCAGCTTTTTTTTTTTGTAAGATATTGTATTACGTACGTATGCCATCTCACTGCATTCCAGATTTGGTGCCCGGTCGCTTCTGGCTTTTCCCCAAAGAGAATTGAAGCCATAGACGAGATTACAGAGAAGGCAGTGAAGCAGCTATTTGCGTTCCCTGAAGAGGATTTTTGCAGTCTGCTTAAGTTCGTGAAATTCTGCATTGTCATCGACAGAAGACGATGCCCCTCAAGCCCTTGTGCTGCTGTCTATCAGTATCTTTGATACATATCATCTTTTATATTTATTCATCTTAAGCAAATAACGTCTGGTTGGTATTTTTTTCTGAATCCTGGTCTAGTTGTTTTTTCAGTACTTCATTCTGCTATTGAATTCCTCACACGTTAAGCATCACTGGAGTTTGGATATCTATCATTCCGTTGATCTAATGTTCTTGTCTTTGTCCGACCGTTTTGGGGTCTTTTGAGAACTCGTTGGTACATCATGGATGTGTTTCCTTTGTTTACTATCTCTTTGACTCATTCGTCCGGCTCTTTCTTCTTTAGTCCCCAGGCTCTTTTACTTCTTTTCTCTCCGCCTTTACCCTCTCTCATTTTCTGATTTCTCTGTTGTTCCGTATTTCTATTCAGTCAAATTAATTCTCAAGAAGCAGACTATTTTGAAAGAAGAAGTGGAAGAGCCACAAGGTCAAAAGTGCCAAATCCCGATGGAATCACTCAGGAGGGTACTCAGACGCTATTGCCCTAGGAAGGATATCTCGTCGTTAATATTAAATGGCTGCATATTTTCCAGACATACCTCATGTGCACTAGTGAAATATCATTTTTTTCATTTTTGCAAGACGGGCTTGTTAACCATCGCCCCGTGGCAGTCCTTCTTGAAAAACGAATGTGTGTACGGTAGTAATAAACTTACTCTTGCCATTGGCTAAAAGTAAATATAACTATAAATTTGGTTTTCTATATTTTTAGACATTTCGTCGGGGTGGTGCTGGATGGACGACGGAAAGAGGGCCCAGAGAGAAAATCTGAACACTTGTCCTCATAACTCATAGCTTTTTTCCCCCTGGAGGGAAACCATTTTGATGTATTTTAGCCTCGAACCAGCCAGCTGAATATTGATCCGAATCTTCCAATGATTTACTTCATGACATATAACGGAGAAAGCATATCAGTAAAAGTTTAGATTTACGATAGCTCTCAAAACATTTGTACAAAATTATTTAGGCGAATGTTGGAATAACAATTATTATTATTATTATTATTATTATCATCATTATTATTGTTATTATCATTATTATTATCATCATCATCATTATCATTATTATTATCCATGTGCCTTCATGTTCACACCAGAAGTCTGAAGCTCACCTCAGGTCCCCGGCCTTCCTCACAACATGCCTGCAGTCGTCATTAGTTCAATGATTTGCATATTCGCAAGAGACGGCTGATGGCCATCGCTAAGGTCTTGGCGTCCTCGTACATCGCAGCAGTGGTGTGGTTTGTGTTTTCCCTACTTTTCTTCACCTCTGTAACACTTGAGCCATGTTCTTTCTAGCTATTCGGACATTTCAGACGAATGGAGAACGTTAGTCTTTTATTTTCAGTACCCTCACCGGTATTCTTGCGTGTCCCTGCAGTGAGATTGTTTGCATAGTCTCAATCTCTTCTTATCTCCAACTCCCCCTTGACCAATATCATTGGCGCTGTCTCAAGTGTTCCTTTCTCAGCTCCCGTGCGAAGTTCTGGCACTTTTCCAGTTTTTCACTCTCTTTCGTGTTCACTCTGTGGTCCGCAGGCAAAGTCAAGTCTCTGATTTGGCAGGTTCTCTTTTCCTTGTGTGCTACTACCAGATGAATGAGATGGTCAGTTCGGATGTCGAAGTCCCTGAGTAATTTATGGCTTTTACTTTCCAGGGCAAGCCTCTAGTTTCTGCTTGTACCACTTGTTTACATCTTCCAATCTTGGTCGTTTGTACAATTTCAAGAGTATGGTTCTTGTCATCCGTGTCTTCCCAGTTCTTGCATTCATTCTGAGATGATTCGCTCCATTGAACAGTTATGCGGTTTATTGTCTCGTCCTGAGGCAGAATTCACTGTTCTAGATTCTATCGATCTTTGCCTTGACATAGTTTGTCTTGGTGTGTTTGCTTTGAACTCCCATGATGAGTCCTGTTTACCTCTTTAGTTGTCCTTTGCGTAGCTATGTACATGATCTTTCGGCTGTAATACTTCTCATCTGTCTTTTGAATTCTCAATGGAATCTGTTTTGTTCCCATTTTTTTAATGATACCTTCACTGTTTGCTTTTTAAATCCTGTTTTTGCCACTGTCCTCTTCGCTAATGAATCCTTGTCTGCTTTTCTTGTCACGTACGATGTGTCTGCGTCGCCTCCATGGAGTTGGGCCTTGTGCATCGACATACATTTCCTAGTTCAACGGTCCTTTGGTTGGAGTTCATCCTTTTTCCATCCAAGCAATGTCCCTGTATATCTTACTACCGATACAGCCCATGTATTTATCCCTTTTATCAAATGTCTACTACTTAGCTTAGTTTCTAACATTTTTCTTACACTTTCAAGTTTAGACTTTCCACTTTCTCTTTTACTCCTTCTTATTTGATTAAGTTTCTTTTGAGAAACCTAGAGTATTTATATCACTTTCGTGTGATTAACGATTTGAAATGTTGTTGTCCGGCATATCTATTCCTCACATTGCAAGAGAACTTTCCCTGTGCATTAACAATTGCGTACATTTTTCTATCATAAATTCCATTCCAATGCAATCGTTTTATTCTTTGGCTTTATTGAACAACATTTCGAGCCCTCTCTTGCTCTTTGCAAATAGATTTGTGTCATCCATGTACATGAGATGATTGACACCCCCCTTTCGTTCGGGAATATTGGTATCTCTTTCTATTTTTCAAGATTCCATTTAATGTTATGATGGTTAGTGCAAATAGTTGAAGAGATAGAGTGTCCCTCAGAAATATCACTTTTATTTCTCACCTCCGCCGAATCTTCTCTCGCAGCTGTCAAACGTCCATTCCAGTTTTTCATAAAGTTAGCTGGGGAACTCACCACTAATTCGCTAATCTTGGATATCCTGGGGAATTTGAGTATCCAGTCATGTGGGATCATGATTTTTTTCCATTCAGTCCAACCCATTGCAACATTTTCTTCTTTTTCTTAATTCTTGAAGAATCATCGGGTCATTATCATTCACGTCTCTACCCCCTTTCAGCATCCTTTATACTTTCCTGTTAGGGGTCCTGTACTTCCCAGGGGAATAACAATTCTCTCTATAATATCTGTCCATTCAGGATAATCCACATGAGTGATTGGTCTTTTTGGCCTGAATCCCTTTTTCAGTGTCCTTTTGGGTGGAGGTTATCCTGCCTTTAGACACCAATTCTGGGACCTCACTAGGCAACTTTGATCAGTCTGTCACTGTGGGCACTTTCTAAAACTAATATCCGTGGACCCCATCAGCTCCTGATGCTTTCGAGTTGGCTATTTATCAGAAAGTACTTTTTGGGGTGATTGTATTCAATTCTATTTTCCTCCCTTTTCTATGCCCTCCCCCCTTTTTTTTCCTGATGTTATCTAAACATTCTGGCAATTCATTGTGTCCCTTTTGACATCCCCGTACGTCATCCAAAAAAATATTTGCGTCCGCAGAATCTTGTTTTATGGTCTTCTTTCCCAGTTCAAGTCTTGCTGAAATTTTCTTTCTTTGATTTACAAAGTGTGGCTCACAGTGATCCTCCATCTATATCTCTTCAATTTGGTTTCTTTGGTCAGTCTTTTTTTTTTTTGCATATTTCCTCTCCCTTTTGTCTTATCTTGTAAATGTCCCATAGTCTTTCACGTGGTCAGTTCATGCAGAGTGTGTTTTTCAGTAATTTTTCGTCTCTCGTTGGGTAGAATATCTGGGGAGGGGGTTCTAATATAACCCTTGGCAAGGTTTTGTTGCTGTTGAATGGGGTTTCTTCTTATGCCGTGAAGAAGTCTGTTACCATTTTTAGTCCAGCGTAGATGAGGTTGTTGAGCTCAATTATGTTGTTAGTTTAAATATGCTGTGGAGAGGCAAATGGTGTCAGGACTGTTTCTCTATCATATTTTCAAGAAGTTATGAATATGTTCAATAATCTGCATACAAGGCGTTATCTATCAATACTAACTCGAAGATATTATTATTATTAGTAGTAATATCATCATTATTATTATTACCAATACAAATCTTTTTTACTTTGTCTCCTTTGTTTACTAGATTTTCTACTATTGCCTGGATTGTGTAATTGAGTATCCAGTCATAGTTATAGTTTTTCTATTCCTTAAAATACTGTGTGGCTTGTGCATTTGAGATCTGGTCCGTCTCGAATCTCCCTCAGTTCTTCTAATGGTCATCTTTCTTTACACGTATATTTTTTTTCATTTTACTCGTTGTGTTTTCAGTATCCAGGGATTCGTCAGCCTTGATGAAGTCACGTTGAGTCTCATCAATGTTCTAGCACTCACCCCAAAATTCCTGCTGAATTTAGTAATCCCATCATTTGAATGGTTTGCAAATTTATCCATGACTGTTCCAAGGGTGTCAACGATAGTTCTTCTCGCAAGGTCCAGATATTTTTCAGTTTTTGAACTTCAATCAATTTCACTTAATTGGAACTGCAACATTTACTAACTGACATTTAAAATGAGTGTCTTCCACCTTGAATTGGGTGATCCGTTGGTATTTCGAATTCCAATACAATGAGTTTTTCTTCTCCAGAGCAGCTTCTAGTTTGCTAATATCCAGTCAGTTCGCATGGTCAAATTTCATCCATTTGTACAATTCTTAGCTGATCAACTCTCCTACCCAGTCATGTCCATAAAATTACTAATTTACCCTTGTCATTAAAAAATGACGGCAATATTTGGGTAATTTGTCAGTTCAATAATGTAAAAGTTCAAATTATAAAGAGACGGTTTTAAGCTAATTCACTTGATGTCGCAGAATTCAAGTAGTATTGTGTACAATCATCTTTCTCTAATGAATAACGAAATGATGTAAAAAGTTTCTGAAAAAAGTAACTCTTGCATAAAATTATGGAAGTTATTGCTCTCAGATTGAGAGACAAAAATGTTGACATATACCTTATATATTACATATGGAGATTATCATTATCATTATTATCATTATTATTATCTTTTATCAATGTTGTTATTTTAACGTCGTATGTTGCCTCGTCCCCCTCGGGAGAGGAAAAACATCACCAATTTAGAATTATTTCGCCATCAGCTTGGTACATTTTGGGAAAATCTTTTAATAACATTCATTTTCGTGTTTAATTTAATGTGATGGTTTGATGAGAAAATTGCCGTAATTATCATGTCTTCTTCTTTTGTCTTCAAATAATTGCGTCTATTTTTAAAATGAGATTTCTTTGACTTTTCTATCTTTCTTCGCTTCCTCATGGATTCCATTTTTTAAATGCCACCTTCCCCAAATTATTATAATGTTATCCATTTTGACTATTTTCATTATAACCTGTACCACGTTCTTCTTCTTCTTCTTCTTCTTCTTCTTCTTCTTCTTCTTCTTCTTCTTCTTCTTCTTCCCTTTGTTGAATTTAATATTGCTGATGTGATGACATATTGATATTGTTGTTATTGTTAAAGTTATCTTGACTTCTTTTTCTCCTCTTCTACTTCCAGTTCTTACAGCTTTTTTTTATATTTTCCTGTTCATTAATATTGCTGTTATTATGACTTTTTCTATCTTCTTCATGTTACAATTATTATTATTGTTATTATTTGGAATCTCACACCAGTTGCCTGGTGGTAACCGCTGGAGTTTGAGTGACAGCAAGTCTCCTCAAGTCTCCAGTCCTCCTCTCCTAGTACTTGTAGGTCGCAGTAATTCTGCGATTTACAGTTTCACACCGGTTTCCCAGTGGTTATCGCTGAAGGCTGAGTGACAATAAGTCTCCTCAGGTCTTCAGCTAACATCTCCTCCCTTTTTCACCTATTATGTCAGGGCTAAAATTTGTTGCAGTATTTATATCTCTAGCACCTTCCTCAGTATCCGTGCAGTAGTGCTCTGGTCTGTACGGTCTCAATCCTTCCCCTAATCCCGATCTCCTCCAGTCTCACCCTCAGCGTTCTGGGGACTGTTCCTAGTGCGTCCACTATGACCAGTACTACCCTGGTTTTCATGTTCCACATCTTCTTTAACTCTATTGCTAGGTCCTGGTATTTATTATTATCATTATTTGCAATCTCACACCAGTTGCCTGGTAGTAACTGCTAGAGTTTGAGTGACAGCAAGTCTCCTCAAGTCCCCAGCCCTTCTATCCTAGTACTCATAGGTTGCAGTAATACTGCAGTTTACAGTTTCTCACCGGTTGCCCAGTGGTCATTGCTGAAGGCTGAGTGACAATAAGTCTCCTCAGATCTTCAGCCAACTAGTAGTAGTAGTAGTAGTAGTGGTAGTACATTTCTTTCGAATTCTCTGAAGGACCCCCTTCATAGTCAAGTGACACTAAATTTCTGGATTCTAGTGCATGTGATTAGGGAAAATTGTACACGAGCGTAGCAACAATAAGTAATCGTTTTCTTTATTATTTAAAACAACATTGTTAATATCATCGTTTCCTGACGTTCTACTTGGTAAAGTCGTCTCATCGATTTCACGTTGGTCATGAAGTTAATCGCTAGCAGTTTTACGGTATCTTCAATTTGCTCAGCATTATCGTCCGTTCTTTAAATAATGATCAAGTCGCTAGAGATTCAGAAGCAAAAACTAAATTGCTTTTTTAATGATCTTTTAGCTCTCCAGTTTTCAATTCCAATCTTTTCTTCTCTTGGTTTCTTCCAAATATATTTTACGATTGTTCTTGGACCTGTGGGACCTCTTTTATTTCACATTTACCATCTTCTCCGGGTCATGGCATTTTTTTTTTGATTTTCTGCAAGTACTTTTACTTTAGTTTTTATAATCTCCAGAGGCATTTGAATCTGTTATTTGGCAAAGTTTTTTTCCTTATCTATCTCTGATATAAAAATAATCGGTACAACAGAAGCCATCATCATCATCATCATCACCATCGGTCTTTTAGCATCCTTCCCCAGGATTCACCACCTCTGTCTATCGTGAGCGTCAAGGAGCCGATATATTCTGAACCTGTTCAGTTCGTCTCGCCATCTCATATTTGGCCGCTCTTGTTCCTAGATTTGATCCCAGGGAATCCATGTTGTGAGACGTGATGTCCATTGGTTGTCAGCCATTCTTGCAACATGATCTGCCATTTGAGTTTCCCAAATGGTTTCTATGATGTCTTCTACTGCCGTTTTCTTCCTAATATAGTGCTGTCTTGTTATCCCTCCATGTAATGTTGAGCATGATTCTTTCATATGCACATTGAATGGTTCTCTGTTTGCGGGTCAGGTACCATGTTTCAGCTCCATAAGTGACTATCAGGAGGATACATAGTTGTATACTTTTCGTTATGGGACTCGTGAGATTTTGTTATTCTTGAAGATTGAGTTTGCTTCTTTGCTTGATTTCTTTTTCTTTTGAAGATTCTGTGGATATTCGATGTACTAGGTAGATGTAGTGGTCTACAGTCTCCTGCTTTGTGTTTTTGATTTTGATCATTGTGTGTTTATTTCCGTTTATTGTTCATGATCTTTGTTTTGTTGAAGTTCATGTGAAAGCCAACTTTTCTGCTTTCTTTGTTCAGTTCATCTAGAGGTCTTCTGCAAAAAAGACGATGTTGTCAGCAAATCTGATATTACTCAGGTATTCGTCGTCCATTCTGATTCCTCTGCTGAAAGGGCTCTGAGTACTTATGTGGCCTGATAAAGGATCCGCTGTGATGGTACATATGTTGCAATACTCTGACATATACGGCGTCTACAACTTGTAAGGTATTAGCATCAATGACATCGGCAATTATTGCTGAGCCTTCTTGAAGTATATAAATGCTACTGTAAGAGGCATCCTATATCCTGCCACTTTATCTGTAAGTTGATTTATCGAATGGAGATGGTTCATGGTCGAGTAACTCCTTCTAAAGCAAGGTTGTTCCCGTGGTTAGTTTTTGTATCATGCACATCCTCTTCGTTGTTATATGTATCTTGTTTGGGGGAGCATAGTCTTGGATAGAATTCTCAGATACGTCTGAAAATCAGATCTGCGTCCGTTGCTGGGTCTTCATTTTTTTTCGAGTATACTAATTAATGGTTTCTGTCTTGAGTTACGAGTTTTGTGAATCACTCGGGAACTCCGACTTTTATCAAATATTGTTTCGATGATTGCTGTTGTGTATCGCCTTTTGCCTCCTCTTTGTTTCTTTTGGATGTTTTTGTTTGGATCAGTTGCTTCAATTTTCTCTCTTGTTTTTGTCGGTGGCTTGAGCTTCCTGTGTTTTCCCATGAGGTTCCTGGTTTCATCTGGGATTTTGCAGATGGTTTGTGTGATTTTTGTTTAAACATAATTACGATTTTGATTGGAAATGTTATTAATTTGTTGTTGAATGCTGTTGTTGTTGGTGTCGTTTTCTTCTGGTTTGGTAAGAAGTCCGTACATGTTTCTCAGTTCAAGCTTGAATGCTCGATTGAACTCTTTAGGTACGTTTATTTGTTGCAGTTTTGTGTGAAACATTTTCCTTGGTTCTTTGTTGGTGTTAATTTAAATTTTACATCTTTCCATTCTGTGGTCGTTTCCTCCTCCGTTGACTTGATTCAGGAACTGGATGCATTTGATAGTGCTGTTTTTGTCTGCTAGGATGTCGTCTATTTTGTTCATTTTCTTGTCCTACCTGTGCCTCAAAGTCTTCCGTTATGACATTGAAGCATTTTCTAGAGTCTTCGAGTAGGGAGTTCAAGTCATCGTAGAAGTTGTCTATTTCCTCTTTGGGTTGACTGAGAAGGTGCTTAGCCTAGGATGATGTTCAGTTTCTACCTCTTTGAGAGTTGTACGATGACGCTTGGTATGCGGTCAAAGAGAGCTTTGAACCTTATTACGTTGTCTGAGTTTCCTTGAGTTTCTTATTGATAAGGAAACTTACCCGCTTTGTTTTGATTTCTCTTTTCCGTAATTGTATAGAAGATGTTGGCTTTTTATTTCGATTAGTTTTTCACTGGGTCTCCTCATTTCACTGATACCGATTATGGCCCATTTTGGAGCAAACTGAATGTGGTGACCGCAGAAAACATTGTGTTAACATCTCAGAGGGTTCATCAAGATTCCATTTTTCTATCAATTTTGACTAGTTTTTGAAATCATCTTTATTTTTACTATTGACTATTATTTTCTGTTGATTTGAGTCGTCAGCTTTATTAATTTTGAAAAGTTCCCCCCTTCATCATCACTAATAACGAGCTGAGATAGTATAATCTAAGGTATATTAAGAATAAACAAGTTCGGCATCACCAGGGAAAATGAAATCTGAAAGGTAGACCAAACTGAATGCATTTATCCACACTATATTGTTCCCAAACCACGTGTTCCATTATAAGTCCTTTACTAGTAGGGTTTTTTAAAGAAAGGGATTTACAAACTTTAGCAAAATATGTCGGCCTGAGTTGGGCTATAGAAGTTGGAGTGAATTCATCATCAGTTTTTGCATACGTCTTTGTTTGTGCATGAAGTCACTGGTATTTGGTCCGGTCATTGTCATTGTCATTGGTCAAAATAAAGTCAAAACTCAATAGTGAGAGTTTGACAATTATAAAATTTTGTTCAGACTACTGAATCCTTTCTATGCATCAATGATGCTGTCAACAGCACGTTTGTACGATCCATTTCTTATCCCTCAAGTGGTCTATATAATTCGGGAAAAGAGGAAGATCTTTTTCTCCGGACAATTCTGCCAAAGGAAATAATGATCTTCAATACACCAACGGGATTAACCCGTTTCAGCAGCGCTAGGTACACAGACTGGTTACTTGGTTGATAGTATGATTACAAGCTGAAAAAAGAGCTAGGATCATCAAAATATGCTATCTATATATCATTGCATATACTTCAAGAAACATACAGGAGGTTAAAAAACGAAAATACTTTTGATGAGATATTTCGATTTTTATTCAATTTAACAGTTCTTTTTATTCTATTTTCTATCTTAATCTATCCAAACATCGACATATTATCAAAACTCTGTCACCCTGCACAATGACAAATATATGCCAAATCCATCTTGACCTTTTTCTATTCAAGCACTTACCATCGGCCATTCTGAAACTTTATTTAGATATTTCTGAGTCTATTGAAAAGTCATTTTTGCTTGCCTAATAGACACCGTAATCATTGCATTTGTTGTCATTAATCCCTTTAAATTGATCGTGGATCATAGCAACAAAACAACGCCTGACAAGCTGTAGTTTTGCCTTTCTGTCAGCGGACTGTCATAGACGGCTAAAGAGTTCCATTTGCCTTGTTATTCATCCATGTATAGATGAGAAGTTTATTCATGCGTTACCAGGGATATTGGTACTAAGCGAACGTGAAAAGCTGCAACAGAAACTCGAACTTTGTTCGCCGATTCTTCTTTCTAATCCGGTAACCATTACGCCACTACATATCTCCAGATTCAGATCTTATACAGTCTCTCGAATGTCTTGTTGATCGCATTTAACAGCTCGTAAAATCCACAAGATTCGTGGATATCAATTAGGTGTACTTATAACCTAGGATGTCCACTATCACTCTTTCGGGGACGAAGTGCCGAAGGATTTATTCCAGGAGACTGTGGGAGGATTATATATTCAGATGCTGGCTGTTAAGGGACTAGAGAGTTCTTGAGCAGTGACTCGCCTTAAGCTGATTCTATTCATAGCGACTCATTGATCCTTGGCCTTTAAGGTTCCAACTTTTTGAACCCGTTGCCCTTAGTGAGAAGGACTCGTGCAAGAGGGTCAAATACCCCGGTTGCACCCCCAGAGGATGTCCATGCCGGTAACAATTCAAGCACATTAAGATACTTGGAGTTTGTCCAAGGATGGTTTGGGAGGGAAATGAGGAGACTTGACTTCCTATCGGCTGTGTGAAATAATTGTGAAATCAGTTGAAATATGAAGATAATTTAGCTTCATGGCCAACCGTGCAAAACAGAGAGAATGCAATGCGGGTCAGTCAGTCTATTTCCAGCTGAATAATTACCCGGGAATCGATGAAGCGGTCAAAGGTCAGTGTCGTATTTAACCCTGGGGATCAGACCTATTTTGGAAGAAGTCATACTAGTGAAAGCTAATAGCATTCAAGAGCCACCGCGTTTGGACACTCCTTGTGTTTGCGTCAAATCGAAAATGGTCACAACACTTGGATGACAGGCTATGTTGACTGACATCGTAGGAGGAATCAACAATTATCGATGGTCGGACAGTATTTTAAGAAGTAGCAAAATGAATTCATGTAGAGAACTTGAATTAAAGGGAAAAAGAAAAAAATGTTTTTCAATTTCTTTGCTTGAGTGAAGCGTTGCATTGTCGTTTCGAATTTTTGCTATTTAACTTTTCAACATTTAATCATCAATCTATTTAAATAAAATACAGTGGTCCCCTCTCATCCACAATGTCGTCTTCTGTTGTTTCACTTACTTGCTGTTAACATATATATAAATAAATAATAAGTTTTACTTTATAATAATCCCAAAGGACAAGATCAGTGATGAATAAAGAATCCGTTAAGTGCTTTCCCTAAGTGAAAAGATGGAAGTTTCCGTTTTAATTAGGAAAGGAAAAATCTTATGCTGAGGTTTTTACGATCTATGGTATGAACAGATCTATCAGTGTCCAACTTTTATCATTGTTTATCGTTATAATTGATCTATTTTATCATAAGTTACTGTTGCTAATTCCTTATTGTACTCATTATATACATTAAACTTTGTCATAGCTATGAACGTAAAGGAAGTATACATACATAATTACATACATATATATATATATATATATATATATATATATATATATATATACACACATTGTACATAGAAATATAGATAGATTAACAGATTGATAGATCTTGTCAGATCACTTTACATCGTCAATATATATATATATATATATATATATATATATATATATACTGAGTACCTTTTTAGGAGTAGGAGACAGTTTCACGATTTCACTATTGGCATGAAACTTTGCGTTACCGCTAAGAACACACACACACACACACACACACACATATATATATATATATATAGGATTCGGTACTATCCATGGCTTCAGATATTTGAAGTGAGTATTGGACTCTATAAATATAAAAGGAACTACTGTAAAAGGAAAACAAATCACAGATAAATCTATTCATTTGATCGAAACGTTTCTTCTCGGCTTCTCGACATTGTCAGCACTCACCATCAACAAAAATGCATAATATTTGGCGTAGCTTCTGCATCCTCGACAACTGCATCCTCGTCTATTTAGTTTTGTTCGCAAGTGCAGTTGACCAAAAGGAAGTACTTCTCATCATACGATGATGGTGTTTGGTCAAGTATACTGCGTTCCAGAGAAGAAACGCACACTCCCAGATGATTATTTCGATTTCTGTCTCTCAGTTCTAGAGTTTAGAGACAGCAAGATGACTTCAAATAACGGAGTGAATCCTGTTAAACTACTGCATCAATTCTCAGTCGGTCAACTGTGGCTTGGCTTCCAAGACCGGGTGCCGTTTGTCTTGATGCATCTACGATGTCCAGTACAAGGCTTGTCCAGTAGACGTCCCCCACTCTCAGGAAGTAGAGCATTCTATGTAAAAATAAATTTCATAAGCCGAAATGAATTAAAAGGAAAAAGTAATTGAATCGATTTACATGAGGAATATTTCGAGACCCTGAAAAGGGTGATGATTGTATTTTAGATTGGGTCAGTTGAGTTTGGGGTGGAGAAAGGTACAATTGAGGTGTAGAAAGAGGGAAAAAATGTTCTGTCTCTATTATGCATCGTTACATACAAATACTGATCGCTATTTTCGTTCCTCGCCCTTTTTCGAAAATTGAGAGATCTGCATGAAATGAACTTTCAAAATTCGAGGTATATCTGTATCTTGAAATCACAGCTCTGTATCTTGAGGAAACACTCATATACATCGTAGAGCTGGCAATTCCTTCTTCAAACTCTCGGTTGATTTTCAGCATTGCTTTTTGTAAAAATAGTCCTAATCTGAAATTATTCCGTAGACGCGTTGTAAACTGCTTCGGTGTAATCATTTTTTTTCTGACATAGAGCATATTTGATGCTAGTAAGACTGATGATTGTAGCGACTGGATACGGCAGTGAGGCAGTCTCATGATAACGCGTAGAAGCTGTGTTTTCTTACTTTGTTTAGGAAGGGAAACGGTATTTATATATATATATATATATATACGTATATATGAAATCTAGAAAGCTTCACAGCTTTAAACACTAAATATATATTTTCAAAAAAACTTTTTTCCAGAAATTCAAGTAATTCCAGTCAATGTTCCCTAATATCTGTTTATGTACATTATGTAATTTTTTCCAAGTGTCTTCAATGTTTAACACAAAATTTGATATTATAGTACTATGTGTGAACTTTTTTGTTGTGATCAGGGGGTTGTCTACCATGTAACGGTTTCGGGGATTTAGAAAGAAATAGTTACATTAAGATGGCTCCACAGCAGAGTTGATCTTTCCCTAACGATTTAATGTATAGATTTATTTGTTTATGTTTGGCTCCGTGTCATACTACTTATAGTTTGCTACTTGATAAAAGACATCATCAATGGGCCTCGCATGGAGAGACCGCAAGACAGTACTTCCGGAAAAAGACAGGAGTCAGGGACATCGTAGAATCCATTGAAAATCTCAAATGGCAGTGGGCTGGCCATGTTGCAAGAATGGCGGATGACCGATGGACATCGCGACTCACGACATGGATCCCCTGAGATCACATGCGCAACCGAGGCCGACAGAATGTTAGATGGAGAGACGAGCTAGACAAATTCAGAAAGTACTGGTTCAGTGATGCCCATGAGAGAGAGATCAATGTGGGAGATCAATGTCCAACAATGGATGTTGAGAGAATTATGATGATGATGATGATGATGATGATGATGATGATGATGATGATGATGATGATGATGATGTATTGTTTACGCATATCATTTTATACTACACACCATTTGATTTTTTGAAACACAGGACTAATTTACGTAAGTTACCTGAAACGTATTTGATGATAACATTTGAATGAGAATCACAACAGGCGTGACTCATTTTTCATGATACTTCGATGTGATTTGAATCAAGGCACTTTTAACCCCCACACTGTGAACCATCCAGCAGTTGAGGTTTGCTTGGCTTACCGGACCGGTACGCAGGCTATAGATAGTAGTACCTATTTCACTCACTTCTTTTTTACCTCCACGTACAGTTACTATATTTCATCCTCTGTGAACATAGCAATTAGCTAAGTATCTGCCCACAAAGACAAAGACACGCAAAAGCAGTTTGAACTAATTGCAAAGGGGAGATAACTATCGAGGGAAACCAAGGGAAGCTAATTGAAGATGAATTATGAACTGATGGAAATTTCATTTCGGATGGTGAGATATATATATCCTCGGTTTTGACTACATTTTTCAATAAATCTTATGGACACCATTTTTCACTTTGCTTCAAAACAAAAACTGTATTATCAAAATCAAAAACACAATTTAGATGAAAAATATCAACACTTTATGAAATCATGTATATTTTCATTTTACATCGTTCCAAAATGAAAACTGCGCAATAGAAATAAAAAACATAATTTTACATGTTCTTTTTTAAAATTTCCCATTGCTCCAATACAAAGACTGAGTATCATTCAAATCAAAAATGCGATTTCACATTAAAAATATCAGCATCATTTTTAAATAAAATTTTATGTAACATTTTCATTTTACATCGCCCTAATACAAAAACAGAGTATTTTTTTAGATTTATTTAACATAAATAGAATTGTTGCTTTTGCAGGAAAGGGCTATGTCCGTCATTATGAAATGCCGTCCCAGAAGAGCAACTGCAGTTCGGCCTCCCAAAGGTATAGAAAGCATTTGCTGTTGATCACCTTTGCACAATAAGCAACGATGAATGTAAGATGAATACTGTTGAGTGTTTGCTGTGTCAATATCATTTAAATACAGCGTTGATATCTTTTATGCGAATTCCTTTCTTTGTTAAACAAAGAATCTTGCATGTTATCTCCGTTGAGCAATAAAAGTCATACTGCATTGAAAACCAAACTGATCTGAATATACATCTAGCCGACAAGTTGATGTACGCCGATTCCTTCCATTTGTTGGCTACATGCTTGAATCCATAGGGATTTCAAGGGGGTGTGGTTTTTTGTAAGTCAACAGGGAAAAGGTGTAGAATTCTTTGTTGAACTAAGAAAGGGACCGAGAACATCTTCAAGTTAAAAATTATAATACTACGCGCGTTAATAACAAGAAAAGAAAATAACTTGAGTCCCAAAAGTTATTGTCAACGTTTAAATTTTCTGTTTGAACTCCATTGACTCAGTCTAAAATACAATCATCACCCTTTGTAGGGTCTTGAAATATTGCCCATATAAATCAATGCCAATTACTTTTTTGTTTTAACTCATTTCGGCTTATGAAAGGTTTACATAGAATTTTCCACTTCCAGAGAGTGGGGGACATCTAATTGACCAGCCTTGTACTTGACATTGTAGATGGATCAAGACAAACGGTAGAGTATCTGCCTCTGGGTCTGAAGCAAAGGTTCTGCCCTACCTACCAGTACTTGGATATTGAGTTAATAGCCACATCGAAGAGTTGTAATACAACGAAACAGCTGTCTGTGGATGACACATCAATATATATATATATATATATGCTCAACATTTCAAATTTTAGACTAGAGTTGATCAGTAACAAGAAAACTGCAAATATCTCTCTCTGAATATGTATTCAAGCACACTCATATATATCAGGGATTCGATATAACATGATATATCATATAGTATCCATATATGATGGGTTTATTTAATAGAGTGATCAATACATTCGACTTTTAATATCAAGTTGGTTTAGAATAGAGCTAGGAATATAGTAGAATTATTCACTCTAGATTCGCCTGAAAAAGCCCAGACATGACAGAAACATAAACGTATTTGTATAGCAGACCCTTATTTATATATATATATATATATATATATATATAAGGGCATCAATTTTACGGCTGTGTATTTCAAGACCGGCCATCCAACCTGTACAGGAACTCCATTTGTTCGTTAAATCTGTTTCGTCAAAACATCATTTTCTTTAGAAACTGCCAACAATTGTGTTTCTTCTCCATCTGCGTAGACAATTTGTAGAAGTCGTGTCGGCTGCATTTGGGGAGAAACTTTTCTATAAAAGTGGATTGAAGAATCAAAAAGCACTACGACTGGTGGTTGGCACGTCTCCGACGAAATATTATTAATTGAAGATAAAGACATTATCTTTCAGCAGAACGAAAATAAAATACAAATAAAAAGGAAAAATATGATTTATGAGGAAAAAATATAATTACGCTTTCACAATAGAAAAATACAGCGTGGCCCAAAAGTCACTATACACTATCAGTTCTTTTTTTTTTTTTCTTTGGAAAACGATCAGCAGATTTCTTTTTTCCTTGTAAATCGGTCCAAAAATCATGCTATTCGAACTTAGCAGAGTCTAAATAAGGATTACTCCACTGGTAGACTTTTACATGTGGGCCTTCGTCATAGAATTTTGACCGAGGCAGCGATGACACTTGCATCTTAATATCAACGAGCAATTCGTGTATGATGCTTGCTCAACAAGTCTTTGGTTCTTGCCTTACGTTTCTTGATTTTGTGGCATAAACTTTACTCTTGATGTAGCCCCTCAAAAAATATTGCTCCCCTTACCCTTGCCAGGCAGCATCAAGTTCTTACGTTGGTGTCATTGCTGTAATAATGCGGATATATGTGGAGCTTGGGTGTCAGAATTTCCCTAGATATTGAGATCGATTTCAATGAGAGTAGACAGATATTGGAAAAGAAAAATGAGAAAGAAACGTTCATTCACTTTTGATATACCCTATACTTCTTGATGGTAAAAAACACAAAACAAGCAAGTGTGTAATAACAGGCAACGTTTGCAACAAGGTTTACGTAAAGGGAACGTCAAAACCTTACAAGAAAGAGATATATATGAGAAACGGGAAGCGCTAAAACTTACATAGAAAAACATAATCAAAACTTCAACATACGCTAAGCGTGCCTAATCAAAAACGTATACGACTCTATAACAAAGAGATGTGTTGAAGCTGCTCTTATATCCGAATGTTAAACGATATCTGGAGGAAATGGTTGCTTCAAACTGGCGAAAACAATAAATGCATTAATTTTGAAACAAAACCATATCAAAATATAACGTAAGCATAAAAGAATACAAGGTATTGTATAGTACAAACTGCCCCTTTACAAAGGGGACACACTAACGACCTAAACACTTACTAACACACAAATTAACACTGACCCTTTATAAGAAAATACACGCTACACACACGTACGCATACATACCTACATACATATATACATACATACATACATACACACAAAGGCAGAAATCTCAGACTGATTACCAGCAGTTGCTCACAATAATTACCAGCTGGTCACTCGCTAATTACCTACCGATTAAACACATATATACCCCAAAAAGGATGGGAGAGACACCCACTCCATCCCTATATATCAATGCATACTCCCTCTTCCCCCATCTTACCCCATTGTGTAGAAAAAAAATTGTGTTAGACCCTTTCTTGCTCACACCTGGGTTAACTCAACCCCCTTCCTCACTTTTAAATACCAACAGGAAGGGGTAATGGAATAAAAGGCAGCGAAAGTCGCTTGACAAATGGTTCAATTTTGAAAAAAAGCAAAAACGAACCGATTTCTCCAGAAATCGTAGTTCACTTACCAAAGCAAATTACGGATGGCTTAAGAAAGTGTGAATGGCCTCGAATAACGAAATTACTAATAATTTAATACTTAATTTCGTTAATTTGATATTTGATATTTGTTACCGTACATACTTGGGTGCAATGCAACTCCCCAAAATAATTCGATCCTCGATTTTTGTAGCTAAAAATCAGTAATATATTTTATCTTTTTATTGCAGCAAATTTGGAAACCTATAAAACATAAATAAAAACTAAAGCGCAATTACACTTCCTTTTTTGTCCAGTAAGCTTCTTTTTTCTTGACAAAAAAATCCGCTTTTAAATAAACGTGTACAATGGAGCATGCACCCAGGTACATACATGAACACACACATACGCCCAGAGCTATTTCCAATTGCCTAGTTCTACAGCTATGAAAGTAATACAGACTAAGATTTGAAACGGGTATGTTTACTGTTGCAATAGCTACATCTGATTTAATTGACAGACTGAACAATAACGTCTGTTTATCTGCACTTGGGGGTAGCCGTTGAAATGAAAGAAACTAACAGAGGTGAACGACTTATACCAGGTTACGTGGGATTAGGGATTTTTATGTCATAGCGTATCATAAGCCGTCTTCTTTTTCAAGTGTTTAATCCTTTTGTTGGCAAAAGGCGGACTAAATCCGGTCAGTCATAAAGCGTCCGACCTGAAAAAGGACGTTGATATGAAGAATCAAACAGATAAGAGTTGATAAGGGGGATCTAATGTGTCATGTAGGGCAGTGCAATTCAAAGTATGGTACGTGTACTGGCGCCGGTGCACAAACAATAAGTTGTGGCCCGCGGTGCGTTTTCATA